>CAMAOD020000206.1:275000-687500 GCA_945859595.2 Megachile willughbiella | reverse complement strand
CTGTCCCTGTCCCTGTCTCTGTCTCTGTCTCTGTCTCTGTCCCTGTATCTGTCTCTGCCTCTGTCTCTGTCCCTGTCTCTGTCTCCGTCTCCGCCGCTCTCTCTGTCTCTGTCTCTGTGTCCATCTCTGTCTCTGTCTCAGTCTCTGTCTCTGTCTCTGTCTCTGTCTCTGTCCCTGTCTCTGTCTCTGTCTCTGTATCCGTCTCTGTCTCTGTCCCTGTCTCTGTCTCCGTCTCCGCCGCTGTCTCTGTCTCTGTGTCCATCTCTGTCTCTGTCTCTGTCTCTGTCTCTGTCTCTGTCTCTGTCTCTGTTTCTGTCTCTGCCTCTGTCTCTGTCTCTGTCTCTGTCTCTGTCTCTGTCTCTGTCTCTGTCTCTGTCTCTGTCTCTGTCTCTGCCTCTGTCTCTGTCTGTAGCTCTGTCTTTGTCTCATGCGCCTCTGTCTTTGTCTCTGTCCGTGTCTCTGTCTGTGCCTCTGTCTCTGTCTCTGTTTCCGTCTCTGTCGCTGCATCTGTCTCTGTCTCCGTCTCTCTCTCTTTTCCTGTCTCTGTCCCTGTCTCTGTCTCTGTCCCTGTCTCTGTCTCCGTCTCTCACTCTTTTCCTGTCTCTGTCCCTGTCTCTGTCTCTGTCCCTGTCCCTGTCTCTGTCTCCGTCTCCGTCTCTGTCCCTGTCTCTGTCATTGGTTCCATCTCGGTCTCTATCTCAGTCTCTGTCTCTGTCTCTGTCTCTGTCTCTGTCTCTGTCTCTGTTTCTGTCTCTGTGTCTGTCTCTGTCTCTGCCTCTGTCTCTGTCTCTGTCTCTGTCTCTGTCTCTGTCTCTGTCTCTGTCTCTGTCTCTGTCTCTGTCTCTGTCTGTGTCTGTGTCTCTGTCTCTGTCTCTGTATCGGACTCTGTCTCCGTCTTTGTCTCTGTCTTTGTCTCCGTATTTGTCTCTGTCTGTGTCTCCATCTTTGTCTCCGTCTTTGTCTCCGTCTTTGCCACCCTCTTTGTCTCCGTATTTGTCTCCGTCTGTGTCGCCATCTTTGCCTCCGCCTTTGTCTCCGTCTTTGTCTCCGTCGCCGTCTTCCTCTTCGTGTCCGTCTTTGTCTCCGTCTTTGACACCGTCTTTGTCTCCGTCTTTGTCTCCGTCCGTGTCTCCTGCCCCTCTGTTTCTGTCGCTCTCTCTGTCTCTCTCTGTGTCTCTGTCTCCGTCTCTGTCTCTGTCTCTGTCCCTGTCTCTGTCTCTGTCTCTGTCTTTGTCTCTGTCTCTGTCTCTGTCTCTGACTCTGTCCCTGTCTCTGTCTCCTTATCCGCCGCTGTCTCTGTCTCTGTGTCCATCTCTGTCTCTGCCTCTGTCTCTGTCTCTGTCTCTGTCTCTGTCTCTGTCTCTGTCTCTGCCTCTGTCTCTGTCTGTAGCTCTGTCTTTGTCTCATGCGCCTCTGTCTTTGTCTCTGTCCGTGTCTCTGTCTGTGCCTCTGTCTCTGTCTCTGTTTCCGTCTCTGTCGCTGCCTCTGTCTCTGTCTCCGTCTCTCTCTCTTTTCCTGTCTCTGTCTCCGTCTCTGTCTCTGTCTCTGTCCCTGTCTCTGTCTCTGTCTCTGTCTCTGTCTCTGTCTCTGTCTCTGTCCCTGTCTCTGTCTCCTTATCCGCCGCTGTCTCTGTCTCTGTGTCCATCTCTGTCTCTGTCTCTGTCTCTGTCTCTGTCCCTGTCTCTGTCTCTGTCTCTGTATCCGTCTCTGTCTCTGTCCCTGTCTCTGTCTCCGTCTCCGCCGCTGTCTCTGTCTCTGTGTCCATCTCTGTCTCTGTCTCTGTCTCTGTCTCTGTCTCTGTCTCTGTCTCTGTCTCTGTTTCTGTCTCTGCCTCTGTCTCTGTCTCTGTCTCTGTCTCTGTCTCTGTCTCTGTCTCTGCCTCTGTCTCTGTCTGTAGCTCTGTCTTTGTCTCATGCGCCTCTGTCTTTGTCTCTGTCCGTGTCTCTGTCTGTGCCTCTGCCTCTGTCTCTGTTTCCGTCGCTGTCGCTGCCTCTGTCTCTGTCTCCGTCTCTCTCTCTTTTCCTGTCTCTGTCTCCGTCTCTGTCTCTGTCTCTGTCTCTGTCCCTGTCTCTGTCTCCTTATCCGCCGCTGTCTCTGTCTCTGTCCTGTCTCTGTCTCTGCCTCTGCCTCTGTCTCTGTCTGTGGCTCTGTCTTTGACTCTTGCACCTCTGTCTTTGTCTCTGTCCGTGTCTCTGTCTGTGCCTCTGTCTCTGTCTCCGTCTCCGTCTCTGTCTCTGTCTCTGTCTCTGTCTCTGTCTCTGTCTCTGTCTCTGTCTCTGTCTCTGTCTCTGTCTCTGTCTCTGCCTCTGTCTCTGTCTCTGTCTCTGTCTCTGTCTCTGTCTCTGTCTCTGCCTCTGTCTCTGTCTGTAGCTCTGTCTTTGTCTCATGCGCCTCTGTCTTTGTCTCTGTCCGTGTCTCTGTCTGTGCCTCTGTCTCTGTCTCTGTTTCCGTCTCTGTCGCTGCCTCTGTCTCTGTCTCCGTCTCTCTCTCTTTTCCTGTCTCTGTCTCCGTCTCTGTCTCTGTCTCTGTCCCTGTCTCTGTCTCTGTCTCTGTCTCTGTCTCTGTCTCTGTCTCTGTCTCTGTCCTGTCTCTGTCTCTGTCTCTGCCTCTGTCTCTGTCTGTGGCTCTGTCTTTGTCTCTTGCGCCTCTGTCTTTGTCTCTGTCCGTGTCTCTGTGTGTGCCTCTGTCTCTGTCTCTGTTTCCGTCTCTGTCGCTGCCTCTGTCTCTGTCTCCGTCTCTCCCTCTTCTCCTGTCTCTGTCTCTGTCTCTGCCTCTGTCCCTGTCTCTGTCTCCGTCTCCGTCTCTGTCTCTGTCTCTGTCATTGGCTCCATCTCGGTCTCTGTCTCAGTCTCTGCCTCTGTCTCCGTCTCCGTCTCTGTCTCTGTCTCTGTCATTGGCTCCATCTCGGTCTCTGTCTCAGTCTCTGTCTCTGTCTCTGTCTCTGTCTCTGTCTCTGTCTCTGTCTCTGTCTCTGTCTCTGCCTCTGTCTCTGTTCCTGTCTCTGTCTCTGTCTCTGTCTCTGTCTCTGTCTCTGTCTCTGTCTCTGTCTCTGTCCTGTCTCTGTCTCTGTCACTGCCTCTGTCTCTGTCTGTGGCTCTGTCTTTGTTTCCGTATTTGTCTCTGTCTGTGTCTCCATCTTTGTCTCCGTCTTTGTCTCCGTCTTTGCCACACTCTTTGTCTCCGTATTTGTCTCCGTCTGTGTCGCCATCTTTGCCTCCGCCTTTGTCTCCGTCTTTGTCTCCGTCGCCGTCTTCCTCTTCGTGTCCGTCTTTGTCTCCGTCTTTGTCACCGTCTTTGTCTCCGTCTTTGTCTCCGTCCGTGTCTCCTGCCCCTCTGTTTCTGTCGCTCTCCCTGTCTCTCTCTGTGTCTCTGTCTCCGTCTCTGTCTCTGTCTCTGTCCCTGTCTCTGTCCCTGTCTCTGTCTCTGTCTCTGTCTCTGTCCCTGTCTCTGTCTCCGTATCCGCCGCTGTCTCTGTCTCTGTGTCCATCTCTGTCTCTGTCTCAGTCTCTGTCTCTGTCTCTGTCTCTGTCTCTGTCTCTGTCACTGTCTCTGTCTCTGTCTCTGCCTCTGTCTCTGTCCCTGTCTCTGTCTCCGTCTCCGTCTCTGTCTCTGTCTCTGTCATTGGCTCCATCTCTGTCTCTGTCTCTGTTTCTGTCTCTGTCTCTGTCTCTGCCTCTGTCTCTGTCTCTGTCTCTGTTTCTGTCTCTCTCCCTGTATCTGTCTCTGCCTCTGTCTCTGTCCCTGTCTCTGTCTCCGTCTCCACCGCTGTCACTGTCTCTGTCTCTGACTCTGTCTCTGTCCCTGTCTCTGACTCTGTCTCTGTCCCTGACTCTGTCTCTGTCTCTGTCTCTGTCTCTGTCTCTGTCTCTGTCTCTGTCTCTGTCTCTGTCTCTGTCTCTGTCTCTGTCTCTGTCTCTGTCTCTGTCTCTGTCTGTGTCTGTGTCTCTGTCTCTGTCTCTGTATCGGACTCTGTCTCCGTCTTTGTCTCTGTCTTTGTCACCGTCTTTGTCTCCGTCTTTGTCTCCGTCCGTGTCTCCTGCCCCTCTGTTTCTGTCGCTCTCTCTGTCTCTCTCTGTGTCTCTGTCTCCGTCTCTGTCTCTGTCTCTGTCCCTGTCTCTGTCCCTGTCTCTGTCCCTGTCTCTGTCTCCGTATCCGCCGCTGTCTCTGTCTCTGTGTCCATCTCTGTCTCTGTCTCAGTCTCTGTCTCTGTCTCTGTCTCTGTCTCTGTCACTGTCTCTGTCTCTGTCTCTGCCTCTGTCTCTGTCCCTGTCTCTGTCTCCGTCTCCGTCTCTGTCTCTGTCTCTGACTCTGTCTCTGTCTCTGTCTCTGTCCCTGTCTCTGTCTCTGTCTCTGACTCTGTCTCTGTCTCTGACTCTGTCTCTGTCTCTGTCTCTGTCCCTGTCTCTGTCTCTGTCTCTGTGTCCATCTCTGTCTCTGTCTCTTTCTCTGTCTCTGTCTCTGTCTCTGTCTGTGTCTCTGTCTCTGCCTCTGTCTCTGTCTCTGTCTCTGTCTCTGTCTCTGTCTCTGTCTCTGTCTCCATCTCTGTCTCTGTCTCTGTCTCTGTCGCTGTCTCTGTCTCTGTCTCTTTTCCTGTCTCTGTCCCTGTCTCTGTCTCTGTCTCTGTCCCTGTCTCTGTCTCCGTCTCTCACTCTTTTCCTGTCTCTGTCCCTGTCTCTGTCTCTGTCCCTGTCCCTGTCTCTGTCTCCGTCTCCGTCTCTGTCCCTGTCTCTGTCATTGGTTCCATCTCGGTCTCTGTCTCAGTCTCTGTCTCTGTCTCTGTCTCTGTCTCTGTCTCTGTCTCTGTCTCTGTTTCTGTCTCTGTGTCTGTCTCTGTCTCTGCCTCTGTCTCTGTCTCTGTCTCTGTCTCTGTCTCTGTCTCTGTCTCTGTCTCTGTCTCTGTCTCTGTCTCTGTCTCTGTCTCTGTCTGTGTCTGTGTCTCTGTCTCTGTCTCTGTATCGGACTCTGTCTCCGTCTTTGTCTCTGTCTTTGTCTCCGTATTTGTCTCTGTCTGTGTCTCCATCTTTGTCTCCGTCTTTGTCTCCGTCTTTGCCACCCTCTTTGTCTCCGTATTTGTCTCCGTCTGTGTCGCCATCTTTGCCTCCGCCTTTGTCTCCGTCTTTGTCTCCGTCGCCGTCTTCCTCTTCGTGTCCGTCTTTGTCTCCGTCTTTGTCACCGTCTTTGTCTCCGTCTTTGTCTCCGTCCGTGTCTCCTGCCCCTCTGTTTCTGTCGCTCTCTCTGTCTCTCTCTGTGTCTCTGTCTCCGTCTCTGTCTCTGTCTCTGTCCCTGTCTCTGTCTCTGTCTCTGTCTTTGTCTCTGTCTCTGTCTCTGTCTCTGTCTCTGTCCCTGTCTCTGTCTCCTTATCCGCCGCTGTCTCTGTCTCTGTGTCCATCTCTGTCTCTGTCTCAGTCTCTGTCTCTGTCTCTGTCTCTGTCTGTGTCTCCATCTCTGTCTCTGTCTCTGTCTCTGTCTCTGTCTCTGTCTCTGTCTCTGTCTCTGTCTCTGCCTCTGTCTCTGTCCCTGTCTCTGTCTTGGTCTCCGTCTCTGTCTCTGTCTCTGTCTCTGTCATTGGCTCCATCTCTGTCTCTGTCTCAGTCTCTGTCTCTGTTTTTGTCTCTGTCTCTGTCTCTGCCTCTGTCTCTGTCTCTGTCTCTGTTTCTGTTTCTGTCTCTGTCTCTGTCTCTGTCTCTGTCTCTGTCTCTGTCTCTGTCTCTGTCTCTGTCTCTGTCTCTGTCCCTGTCTCTGTCTCCGTATCCGCCGCTGTCTCTGTCTCTGTGTCCATCTCTGTCTCTGCCTCAGTCTCTGTCTCTGTCTCTGTCTCTGTCTCTGTCACTGTCTCTGTCTCTGTCTCTGCCTCTGTCTCTGTCCCTGTCTCTGTCTCCGTCTCCGTCTCTGTCTCTGTCTCTGTCTCTGTCATTGGCTCCATCTCTGTCTCTGTCTCTGTTTCTGTCTCTGTCTCTGTCTCTGCCTCTGTCTCTGTCTCTGTCTCTGTTTCTGTCTCTCTCCCTGTATCTGTCTCTGCCTCTGTCTCTGTCCCTGTCTCTGTCTCCGTCTCCACCGCTGTCTCTGTCTCTGTCTCTGACTCTGTCTCTGTCCCTGACTCTGTCTCTGTCTCTGTCTCTGTCTCTGTCTCTGTCTCTGTCTCTGTCTCTGTCTCTGTCTCTGTCTCTGTCTCTGTCTCTGTCTCTGTCTCTGTCTGTGTCTGCGTCTCTGTATCTGTCTCTGTATCGGACTCTGTCTCCGTCTTTGTCTCTGTCTTTGTCACCGTCTTTTTCTCCGTCTTTGTCTCCGTCCGTGTCTCCTGCCCCTCTGTTTCTGTCGCTCTCTCTGTCTCTCTCTGTGTCTCTCTCTCCGTCTCTGTCTCTGTCTCTGTCCCTGTCTCTGTCTCTGTATCTGTCTCTGTCTCTGTCTCTGTCCCTGTCTCTGTCTCCGTATCCGCCGCTCTCTCTTTCTCTGTCTCCGTCTCCGTCTCTGTTTCTGTCTCTGTTTGTGTCTCCATCTCTGTCTCTGTCTCTGTCTCTGTCTCTGTCTCTGTCTCTGTCTCTGCCTCTGTCTCTGTCCCTGTCTCTGTCTCCGTCTCCGTCTCTGTCTCTGTCTCTGTCATTGGCTCCATCTCTGTCTCTGTCTCTGTTTCTGTCTCTGTCTCTGTCTCTGCCTCTGTCTCTGTCTCTGTCTCTGTCAAAGTCTCTGTCTCTGTCTCTGTCTCTGTCTCTGTCTCTGTCTCTGTCGCTGCCTCTGTCTCTGTCTCCGTCTCTCTCTCTTTTCCTGTCTCTGTCTCTGTCTCTGTCTCTGTCTCTGTCTCTGTCTCTGTCCCTGTCTCTGTCTCTGTCTCTGTCTCTGTCTCTGTCTCTGTCTCTGTCTCTGTCTCTGTCTCTGTCTCTGTCTCTGTCTCTGTCTCTGTCTCTGTCTCTGTCTCTGTCTCTGTCTCTGCCTCTGTCTCTGTCCCTGTCTCTGTCTTGGTCTCCGTCTCTGTCTCTGTCTCTGTCTCTGTCATTGGCTCCATCTCTGTCTCTGTCTCAGTCTCTGTCTCTGTTTTTGTCTCTGTCTCTGTCTCTGCCTCTGTCTCTGTCTCTGTCTCTGTTTCTGTTTCTGTCTCTGTCTCTGTCTCTGTCTCTGTCTCTGTCTCTGTCTCTGTCTCTGTCTCTGTCTCTGTCTCTGTCTCTGTCTCTGTCTCTGTCTCTGTCTCCGTCTCTGTCTCTGTCCCTGTCTCTGTCCCTGTCTCTGTCTCTGTCTCTGTCTCTGTCCCTGTCTCTGTCTCCGTATCCGCCGCTGTCTCTGTCTCTGTCCCTGTCTCTGTCTCTGTCTCTGTATCCGTCTCTGTCTCTGTCCCTGTCTCTGTCTCCGTCTCCGCCGCTGTCTCTGTCTCTGTGTCCATCTCTGTCTCTGTCTCTGTCTCTGTCTCTGTCTCTGTCTCTGTCTCTGTTTCTGTCTCTGCCTCTGTCTCTGTCTCTGTCTCTGTCTCTGTCTCTGTCTCTGTCTCTGTCTCTGTCTCTGTCTCTGTCTCTGCCTCTGTCTCTGTCTGTAGCTCTGTCTTTGTCTCATGCGCCTCTGTCTTTGTCTCTGTCCGTGTCTCTGTCTGTGCCTCTGTCTCTGTCTCTGTTTCCGTCTCTGTCGCTGCATCTGTCTCTGTCTAAGTCTCTCTCTCTTTTCCTGTCTCTGTCCCTGTCTCTGTCTCTGTCTCTGTCCCTGTCTCTGTCTCCGTCTCTCACTCTTTTCCTGTCTCTGTCCCTGTCTCTGTCTCTGTCCCTGTCCCTGTCTCTGTCTCCGTCTCCGTCTCTGTCCCTGTCTCTGTCATTGGTTCCATCTCGGTCTCTGTCTCAGTCTCTGTCTCTGTCTCTGTCTCTGTCTCTGTCTCTGTCTCTGTCTCTGTTTCTGTCTCTGTGTCTGTCTCTGTCTCTGCCTCTGTCTCTGTCTCTGTCTCTGTCTCTGTCTCTGTCTCTGTCTCTGTCTCTGTCTCTGTCTCTGTCTCTGTCTCTGTCTCTGTCTCTGTCTCTGTCTCTGTCTCTGTCTCTGTCTGTGTCTCTGTCTCTGTCTCTGTATCGGACTCTGTCTCCGTCTTTGTCTCTGTCTTTGTCTCCGTATTTGTCTCTGTCTGTGTCTCCATCTTTGTCTCCGTCTTTGTCTCCGTCTTTGTCACCGTCTTTGTCTCCGTCTTTGTCTCCGTCCGTGTCTCCTGCCCCTCTGTTTCTGTCGCTCTCTCTGTCTCTCTCTGTGTCTCTGTCTCCGTCTCTGTCTCTGTCTCTGTCCCTGTCTCTGTCTCTGTCTCTGTCTTTGTCTCTGTCTCTGTCTCTGTCTCTGTCTCTGTCCCTGTCTCTGTCTCCTTATCCGCCGCTGTCTCTGTCTCTGTGTCCATCTCTGTCTCTGTCTCAGTCTCTGTCTCTGTCTCTGTCTCTGTCTGTGTCTCCATCTCTGTCTCTGTCTCTGTCTCTGTCTCTGTCTCTGTCTCTGTCTCTGTCTCTGCCTCTGTCTCTGTCCCTGTCTCTGTCTTGGTCTCCGTCTCTGTCTCTGTCTCTGTCTCTGTCATTGGCTCCATCTCTGTCTCTGTCTCAGTCTCTGTCTCTGTTTTTGTCTCTGTCTCTGTCTCTGCCTCTGTCTCTGTCTCTGTCTCTGTTTCTGTTTCTGTCTCTGTCTCTGTCTCTGTCTCTGTCTCTGTCTCTGTCTCTGTCTCTGTCTCTGTCTCTGTCCCTGTCTCTGTCTCCGTATCCGCCGCTGTCTCTGTCTCTGTGTCCATCTCTGTCTCTGTCTCAGTCTCTGTCTCTGTCTCTGTCTCTGTCTCTGTCACTGTCTCTGTCTCTGTCTCTGCCTCTGTCTCTGTCCCTGTCTCTGTCTCCGTCTCCGTCTCTGTCTCTGTCTCTGTCTCTGTCATTGGCTCCATCTCTGTCTCTGTCTCTGTTTCTGTCTCTGTCTCTGTCTCTGCCTCTGTCTCTGTCTCTGTCTCTGTTTCTGTCTCTCTCCCTGTATCTGTCTCTGCCTCTGTCTCTGTCCCTGTCTCTGTCTCCGTCTCCACCGCTGTCTCTGTCTCTGTCTCTGACTCTGTCTCTGTCCCTGACTCTGTCTCTGTCTCTGTCTCTGTCTCTGTCTCTGTCTCTGTCTCTGTCTCTGTCTCTGTCTCTGTCTCTGTCTCTGTCTCTGTCTCTGTCTCTGTCTCTGTCTCTGTCTCTGTCTCTGTCTCTGTCTCTGTCTCTGTCTCTGTCTCTGTCTCTGTCTGTGTCTGTGTCTCTGTATCTGTCTCTGTATCGGACTCTGTCTCCGTCTTTGTCTCTGTCTTTGTCACCGTCTTTTTCTCCGTCTTTGTCTCCGTCCGTGTCTCCTGCCCCTCTGTTTCTGTCGCTCTCTCTGTCTCTCTCTGTGTCTCTCTCTCCGTCTCTGTCTCTGTCTCTGTCCCTGTCTCTGTCTCTGTATCTGTCTCTGTCTCTGTCTCTGTCCCTGTCTCTGTCTCCGTATCCGCCGCTCTCTCTTTCTCTGTCTCCGTCTCCGTCTCTGTTTCTGTCTCTGTTTGTGTCTCCATCTCTGTCTCTGTCTCTGTCTCTGTCTCTGTCTCTGTCTCTGTCTCTGTCTCTGTCTCTGTCTCTGTCTCTGCCTCTGTCTCTGTCCCTGTCTCTGTCTCCGTCTCCGTCTCTGTCTCTGTCTCTGTCATTGGCTCCATCTCTGTCTCTGTCTCTGTTTCTGTCTCTGTCTCTGTCTCTGCCTCTGTCTCTGTCTCTGTCTCTGTCAAAGTCTCTGTCTCTGTCAAAGTCTCTGTCTCTGTCTCTGTCTCTGTCTCTGTCTCTGTCTCTGTCGCTGCCTCTGTCTCTGTCTCCGTCTCTCTCTCTTTTCCTGTCTCTGTCTCTGTCTCTGTCTCTGTCTCTGTCTCTGTCTCTGTCTCTGTCTCTGTCTCTGTCTCTGTCTCTGTCTCTGTCTCTGTCTCTGTCTCTGTCTCTGTCTCTGTCTCTGTCTCTGTCTCTGTCTCTGTCTCTGTCTCTGTCTCTGTCTCTGTCTCTGTCTCTGTCTCTGTCTCTGTCTCTGTCTCTGTCCTGTCTCTGTCTCTGTCTCTGCCTCTGTCTCTGTCTGTGGCTCTGTCTTTGTCTCTTGCGCCTCTGTCTTTGTCTCTGTCCGTGTCTCTGTGTGTGCCTCTGTCTCTGTCTCTGTTTCCGTCTCTGTCGCTGCCTCTGTCTCTGTCTCCGTCTCTCTCCCTTTTCCTGTCTCTGTCTCTGCCTCTGTCTCTGTCTCTGTCTCTGTCTCTGTCTCTGTCTCTGTCTCTGTCTCTGTCTGTGTTTGTGTCTCTGTCTCTGTCTCTGTATCGGACTCTGTCTCCGTCACTGTCTTCGCCTTGTCTCCGTCTTTGTCTCTGTCTTTGTCTCCGTATTTGTCTCTGTCTGTGTCTCCATCTTTGTCTCCGTCTTTGTCTCCGTCTTTGCATCCCTCTTTGTCTCCGTATTTGTCTCCGTCTGTGTCGCCATCTTTGCCTCCATCTTTGTCTCCGTCTTTGTCTCCGTCTTTGTCTCCGTCTTTGTCTCCGTCCGTGTCTCCTGCCCCTGTGTTTCTGTCGCTCTCTCTGTCTCTGTCTGTGTCTCTGTCTCCGTCTCTGTCTCTGTCTCTGTCTCTGTCTGTGTCTCTGTCTCCGTCTCTTTCTCTGTCTCTGTCTCTGTGTCTGTCTGTGTCTCTGTCTCTGCCTCTGTCTCTGTCTCTGTCTCTGTCTCTGTCTCTGTCTCTGTCTCTGTCTCTGTCTCCATCTCTGTCTCTGTCTCTGTCTCTGTCGCTGTCTCTGTCTCTGTCTCTGCCTCTGTCTCTGTCCCTTTCGCTGTCTCCGCCTCCGTCTCCGTCTCTGTCTCTGTCATTGGCTCCATCTCTGTCTCTGTCTTTGTCTCTGTCTCTGTCTCTGTCTCTGACTCTGTCTCTGTCTCTGACTCTGTCTCTGTCTCTGTCTCTGTCTCTGTCTCTGTCTCTGTCTCTGTCTCTGTCTCTGTCCCTGTCTCTGTCTCTGTCTCTGTGTCCATCTCTGTCTCTGTCTCTGCCTCTGTCTCTGTCTCTGTCTCTGTCTCTGTCTCTGCCTCTGTCTCTGTCTCTGTCTCTGTCTCTGTCTCTGTCTCTGTCTCTGTCTCTGTCTCTGTCTCTGTCTCTGTCTCTGTCTGTGTCTGTGTCTCTGTCTCTGTCTCTGTATCGGACTCTGTCTCCGTCTTTGTCTCTGTCTTTGTCTCCGTATTTGTCTCTGTCCTGTCTCTGTCTCTGCCTCTGCCTCTGTCTCTGTCTGTGGCTCTGTCTTTGACTCTTGCACCTCTGTCTTTGTCTCTGTCCGTGTCTCTGTCTGTGCCTCTGTCTCTGTCTCCGTCTCCGTCTCTGTCTCTGTCTCTGTCTCTGTCTCTGTCTCTGTCTCTGTCTCTGTCTCTGTCTCTGTCTCTGTCTCTGTCTCTGTCTCTGTCTCTGTCTCTGTCTCTGTTTCTGTCTCTGCCTCTGTCTCTGTCTCTGTCTCTGTCTCTGTCTCTGTCTCTGTCTCTGCCTCTGTCTCTGTCTGTAGCTCTGTCTTTGTCTCATGCGCCTCTGTCTTTGTCTCTGTCCGTGTCTCTGTCTGTGCCTCTGTCTCTGTCTCTGTTTCCGTCTCTGTCGCTGCCTCTGTCTCTGTCTCCGTCTCTCTCTCTTTTCCTGTCTCTGTCTCTGTCTCTGTCCCTGTCTCTGTCTCCGTCTCCGTCTCTGTCCCTGTCTCTGTCATTGGCTCCATCTCGGTCTCTGTCTCAGTCTCTGTCTCTGTCTCTGTCTCTGTCTCTGTCTCTGTCTCTGTCTCTGTCTCTGTCTCTGTCTCTGTCCTGTCTCTGTCTCTGTCTCTGCCTCTGTCTCTGTCTGTGGCTCTGTCTTTGCCTCATGCGCCTCTGTCTTTGTCTCTGTCTGTGTCTCTGTCTGTGCCTCTGTCTCTGTCTCTGCTTCCGTCTCTGTCGCTGCCTCTGTCTCTGTCTCCGTCTCTCTCTCTTTTCCTGTCTCTGTCTCTGTCTCTGTCTCTGTCCCTGTCTCTGTCTCCGTCTACGTCTCTGTCTTTGTCTCTGTCATTGGCTCCATCTCTGTCTCTGTCTCAGTCTCTGTCTCTGTCTCTGTCTCTGTCTCTGTATCTGTCTCTGCCTCTGTCTCTGTCTCTGTCTCTGTCTCTGTCTCTGTCTCTGTCTCTGTCTCTGTCTCTGCCTCTGTCTCTGTCTGTAGCTCTGTCTTTGTCTCATGCGCCTCTGTCTTTGTCTCTGTCCGTGTCTCGGTCTGTGCCTCTGTCGCTGTCTCTGTTTCCGTCTCTGTCGCTGCCTCTGTCTCTGTCTCCGTCTCTCTCTCTTTTCCTGTCTCTGTCCCTGTCTCTGTCTCTGTCCCTGTCTCTGTCTCCGCCTCCGTCTCTGTCCCTGTCTCTGTCATTGGCTCCATCTCGGTCTCTGTCTCAGTCTCTGTCTCTGTCTCTGTCTCTGTCTCTGTCTCTGTCTCTGTCTCTGTCTCTGTCTCTGTCTCTGTTTCTGTCTCTGCCTCTGTCTCTGTCTCTGTCTCTGTCTCTGTCTCTGTCTCTGTCTCTGTCTCTGTCTCTGTCTCTGTCTCTGTCTCTGCCTCTGTCTCTGTCTGTAGCTCTGTCTTTGTCTCATGCGCCTCTGTCTTTGTCTCTGTTCGTGTCTCTGTCTGTGCCTCTGTCTCTGTCTCTGTTTCCGTCTCTGTCTCTGCCTCTGTCTCTGTCTCCGTCTCTCTCTCTTTTCCTGTCTCTGTCTCCGTCTCTGTCTCTGTCTCTGTCCCTGTCTCTGTCTCTGTCTCTGTCTCTGTCTCTGTCTCTGTCCCTGTCTCTGTCTCCTTATCCGCCGCTGTCTCTGTCTCTGTGTCCATCTCTGTCTCTGTCTCTGTCTCTGTCCCTGTCTCTGTCTCTGTCTCTGTATCCGTCTCTGTCTCTGTCCCTGTCTCTGTCTCCGTCTCCGCCGCTGTCTCTGTCTCTGTGTCCATCTCGGTCTCTGTCTCTGTCTCTGTCTCTGTCTCTGTCTCTGTCTCTGTTTCTGTCTCTGCCTCTGTCTCTGTCTCTGTCTCTGTCTCTGTCTCTGTCTCTGTCTCTGTCTCTGCCTCTGTCTCTGTCTGTAGCTCTGTCTTTGTCTCATGCGCCTCTGTCTTTGTCTCTGTCCGTGTCTCTGTATGTGCCTCTGTCTCTGTCTCTGTTTCCGTCGCTGTCGCTGCCTCTGTCTCTGTCTCCGTCTCTCTCTCTTTTCCTGTCTCTGTCTCCGTCTCTGTCTCTGTCTCTGTCCCTGTCTCTGTCTCTGTCTCTGTCTCTGTCTCTGTCTCTGTCCCTGTCTCTGTCTCCTTATCCGCCGCTGTCTCTGTCTCTGTATCCGTCTCTGTCTCTGTCCCTGTCTCTGTCTCCGTCTCCGCCGCTGTCTCTGTCTCTGTGTCCATCTCGGTCTCTGTCTCTGTCTCTGTCTCTGTCTCTGTCTCTGTCTCTGTTTCTGTCTCTGCCTCTGTCTCTGCCTCTGTCTCTGTCTCTGTCATTGGCTCCATCTCGGTCTCTGTCTCAGTCTCTGTCTCTGTCTCTGTCTCTGTCTCTGTCTCTGACTCTGTCTCTGTCTCTGACTCTGTCTCTGTCTCTGTCTCTGCCCGGTCTCTGCCTCTGTCTCTGTCCCTGTCCCTGTCTCTGTCTCTGTCTCTGTCTCTGTCCCTGTATCTGTCTCTGCCTCTGTCTCTGTCCCTGTCTCTGTCTCCGTCTCCGCCGCTGTCTCTGTCTCTGTCTCTGTGTCCATCTCTGTCTCTGTCTCAGTCTCTGTCTCTGTCTCTGTCTCTGTCTCTGTCCCTGTCTCTGTCTCTGTCTCTGTATCCGTCTCTGTCTCTGTCCCTGTCTCTGTCTCCGTCTCCGCCGCTGTCTCTGTCTCTGTGTCCATCTCTGTCTCTGTCTCTGTCTCTGTCTCTGTCTCTGTCTCTGTCTCTGTCTCTGTTTCTGTCTCTGCCTCTGTCTCTGTCTCTGTCTCTGTCTCTGTCTCTGTCTCTGTCTCTGTCTCTGTCTCTGTCTCTGTCTCTGTCTCTGTCCCTGTATCTGTCTCTGCCTCTGTCTCTGTCCCTGTCTCTGTCTCCGTCTCCGCCGCTGTCTCTGTCTCTGTCTCTGTGTCCATCTCTGTCTCTGTCTCTGTCTCTGTCTCTGTCCGTGTCTCTGTCTGTGCCTCTGTCTCTGTCTCTGTTTCCGTCTCTGTCGCTGCATCTGTCTCTGTCTCCGTCTCTCTCTCTTTTCCTGTCTCTGTCCCTGTCTCTGTCTCTGTCCCTGTCTCTGTCTCCGTCTCTCACTCTTTTCCTGTCTCTGTCCCTGTCTCTGTCTCTGTCCCTGTCCCTGTCTCTGTCTCCGTCTCTGTCCCTGTCTCTGTCATTGGCTCCATCTCGGTCTCTGTCTCAGTCTCTGTCTCTGTCTCTGTCTCTGTCTCTGTCTCTGTCTCTGTCTCTGTCTCTGTTTCTGTCTCTGTGTCTGTCTCTGTCTCTGCCTCTGTCTCTGTCTCTGTCTCTGTCTCTGTCTCTGTCTCTGTCTCTGTCTCTGTCTCTGTCTCTCTCTGTGTCTGTGTCTCTGTCTCTGTCTCTGTATCGGACTCTGTCTCCGTCTTTGTCTCTGTCTTTGTCTCCGTATTTGTCTCTGTCTGTGTCTCCATCTTTGTCTCCGTCTTTGTCTCCGTCTTTGCCACCCTCTTTGTCTCCGTATTTGTCTCCGTCTGTGTCGCCATCTTTGCCTCCGCCTTTGTCTCCGTCTTTGTCTCCGTCGCCGTCTTCCTCTTCGTGTCCGTCTTTGTCTCCGTCTTTGTCACCGTCTTTGTCTCCGTCTTTGTCTCCGTCCGTGTCTCCTGCCCCTCTGTTTCTGTCGCTCTCTCTGTCTCTCTCTGTGTCTCTGTCTCCGTCTCTGTCTCTGTCTCTGTCCCTGTCTCTGTCTCTGTCTCTGTCTCTGTCTCTGTCTCTGTCTCTGTCTCTGTCTCTGTCCCTGTCTCTGTCTCCTTATCCGCCGCTGTCTCTGTCTCTGTGTCCATCTCTGTCTCTGTCTCAGTCTCTGTCTCTGTCTCTGTCTCTGTCTGTGTCTCCATCTCTGTCTCTGTCTCTGTCTCTGTCTCTGTCTCTGTCTCTGTCTCTGCCTCTGTCTCTGTCCCTGTCTCTGTCTTGGTCTCCGTCTCTGTCTCTGTCTCTGTCTCTGTCATTGGCTCCATCTCTGTCTCTGTCTCAGTCTCTGTCTCTGTTTTTGTCTCTGTCTCTGTCTCTGCCTCTGTCTCTGTCTCTGTCCCTGTTTCTGTTTCTGTCTCTCTCTCTGTCTCTGTCTCTGTCTCTGTCTCTGTCTCTGTCTCTGTCTCTGTCTCTGCCTCTGTCTCTGTCTCTGTCTCTGTCTCTGTC
Source organism: Megachile willughbiella (assembly GCA_945859595.2). NCBI lineage: Eukaryota > Metazoa > Arthropoda > Insecta > Hymenoptera > Megachilidae > Megachile > Megachile willughbiella. The sequence continues at coordinate 672,182 of CAMAOD020000206.1, read as the reverse complement.
TCTGTCTCTGTCCCTGTCTCTGTCTCTGTCTCTGTCTCTGTCTCTGTCCTGTCTCTGTCCCTGTCTCTGACTCTGTCTCTGTCTGTGGCTCTGTCTTTGACTCTTGCTCCTCTGTCTCTGTCTCTGCCTCTCTCTCTGTCTGTAGCTCTGTCTTTGTCTCATGCGCCTCTGTCTTTGTCTCTGTCCGTGTCTCTGTCTGTGCCTCTGTCTCCGTCTCTGTCTCTGTCTCTGTCCCTGTCTCTGTCTCTGTCTCTGTCTCTGTCTCTGTCTCTGTCTCTGTCTCTGTCCCTGTCTCTGTCTCCTTATCCGCCGCTGTCTCTGTCTCTGTGTCCCTCTCTGTCTCTGTCTCTGTCTCTGTCCCTGTCTCTGTCTCTGTCTCTGTATCCGTCTCTGTCTCTGTCCCTGTCTCTGTCTCCGTCTCCGCCGCTGTCTCTGTCTCTGTGTCCATCTCTGTCTCTGTCTCTGTCTCTGTCTCTGTCTCTGTCTCTGTCTCTGTTTCTGTCTCTGCCTCTGTCTCTGTCTCTGTCTCTGTCTCTGTCTCTGTCTCTGTCTCTGTCTCTGTCTGTGTCTGTGTCTCTGTCTCTGTCTCTGTATCGGACTCTGTCTCCGTCTTTGTCTCTGTCTTTGTCACCGTCTTTGTCTCCGTCTTTGTCTCCGTCCGTGTCTCCTGCCCCTCTGTTTCTGTCGCTCTCTCTGTCTCTCTCTGTGTCTCTCTCTCCGTCTCTGTCTCTGTCTCTGTCCCTGTCTCTGTCTCTGTCTCTGTCTCTGTCTCTGTCTCTGTCCCTGTCTCTGTCTCCGTATCCGCCGCTGTCTCTTTCTCTGTCTCCGTCTCCGTCTCTGTCTCTGTCTCTGTTTGTGTCTCCATCTCTGTCTCTGTCTCTGCCTCTGTCTCTGTCTCTGTCTCTGTCTCTGTCTCTGCCTCTGTCTCTGTCTCTGTCTCTGTCTCTGTCTCTGTCTCTGTCTCTGTCTCTGTCTCTGTCTCTGTCTCTGTCTCTGTCTCTGTCTGTGTCTGTGTCTCTGTCTCTGTCTCTGTATCGGACTCTGTCTCCGTCTTTGTCTCTGTCTTTGTCTCCGTATTTGTCTCTGTCTGTGTCTCCATCTTTGTCTCCGTCTTTGTCTCCGTCTTTGCCACCCTCTTTGTCTCCGTATTTGTCTCCGTCTGTGTCGCCATCTTTGCCTCCGCCTTTGTCTCCGTCTTTGTCTCCGTCGCCGTCTTCCTCTTCGTGTCCGTCTTTGTCTCCGTCTTTGTCACCGTCTTTGTCTCCGTCTTTGTCTCCGTCCGTGTCTCCTGCCCCTCTGTTTCTGTCGCTCTCTCTGTCTCTCTCTGTGTCTCTGTCTCCGTCTCTGTCTCTGTCTCTGTCCCTGTCTCTGTCTCTGTCTCTGTCTTTGTCTCTGTCTCTGTCTCTGTCTCTGACTCTGTCCCTGTCTCTGTCTCCTTATCCGCCGCTGTCTCTGTCTCTGTGTCCATCTCTGTCTCTGTCTCAGTCTCTGTCTCTGTCTCTGTCTCTGTCTGTGTCTCCATCTCTGTCTCTGTCTCTGTCTCTGTCTCTGTCTCTGTCTCTGTCTCTGTCTCTGCCTCTGTCTCTGTCCCTGTCTCTGTCTTGGTCTCCGTCTCTGTCTCTGTCTCTGTCTCTGTCATTGGCTCCATCTCTGTCTCTGTCTCAGTCTCTGTCTCTGTTTTTGTCTCTGTCTCTGTCTCTGCCTCTGTCTCTGTCTCTGTCTCTGTCTCTGTTTCTGTTTCTGTCTCTGTCTCTGTCTCTGTCTCTGTCTCTGTCTCTGTCTCTGTCTCTGTCTCTGTCTCTGTCTCTGTCTCTGTCTCTGTCTCTGTCTCTGTCTCTGTCTCTGTCTCTGTCTCTGTCTCTGTCTCTGTCTCTGTCTCTGTCTCTGGCTCTGTCTCTGTCTCTGTCTCTGTCCTGTCTCTGTCTCTGCCTCTGCCTCTGTCTCTGTCTGTGGCTCTGTCTTTGACTCTTGCACCTCTGTCTTTGTCTCTGTCCGTGTCTCTGTCTGTGCCTCTGTCTCTGTCTCCGTCTCCGTCTCTGTCTCTGTCTCTGTCTCTGTCTCTGTCTCTGTCTCTGTCTCTGTCTCTGTCTCTGTCTCTGTCTCTGTCTCTGTCTCTGTCTCTGTCTCTGTCTCTGTTTCTGTCTCTGCCTCTGTCTCTGTCTCTGTCTCTGTCTCTGTCTCTGTCTCTGTCTCTGCCTCTGTCTCTGTCTGTAGCTCTGTCTTTGTCTCATGCGCCTCTGTCTTTGTCTCTGTCCGTGTCTCTGTCTGTGCCTCTGTCTCTGTCTCTGTTTCCGTCTCTGTCGCTGCCTCTGTCTCTGTCTCCGTCTCTCTCTCTTTTCCTGTCTCTGTCTCTGTCTCTGTCCCTGTCTCTGTCTCCGTCTCCGTCTCTGTCCCTGTCTCTGTCATTGGCTCCATCTCGGTCTCTGTCTCAGTCTCTGTCTCTGTCTCTGTCTCTGTCTCTGTCTCTGTCTCTGTCTCTGTCTCTGTCTCTGTCTCTGTCTCTGTCCTGTCTCTGTCTCTGTCTCTGCCTCTGTCTCTGTCTGTGGCTCTGTCTTTGCCTCATGCGCCTCTGTCTTTGTCTCTGTCTGTGTCTCTGTCTGTGCCTCTGTCTCTGTCTCTGCTTCCGTCTCTGTCGCTGCCTCTGTCTCTGTCTCCGTCTCTCTCTCTTTTCCTGTCTCTGTCTCTGTCTCTGTCTCTGTCCCTGTCTCTGTCTCCGTCTACGTCTCTGTCTTTGTCTCTGTCATTGGCTCCATCTCTGTCTCTGTCTCAGTCTCTGTCTCTGTCTCTGTCTCTGTCTCTGTATCTGTCTCTGCCTCTGTCTCTGTCTCTGTCTCTGTCTCTGTCTCTGTCTCTGTCTCTGTCTCTGCCTCTGTCTCTGTCTGTAGCTCTGTCTTTGTCTCATGCGCCTCTGTCTTTGTCTCTGTCCGTGTCTCGGTCTGTGCCTCTGTCGCTGTCTCTGTTTCCGTCTCTGTCGCTGCCTCTGTCTCTGTCTCCGTCTCTCTCTCTTTTCCTGTCTCTGTCCCTGTCTCTGTCTCTGTCCCTGTCTCTGTCTCCGCCTCCGTCTCTGTCCCTGTCTCTGTCATTGGCTCCATCTCGGTCTCTGTCTCAGTCTCTGTCTCTGTCTCTGTCTCTGTCTCTGTCTCTGTCTCTGTCTCTGTCTCTGTCTCTGTCTCTGTTTCTGTCTCTGCCTCTGTCTCTGTCTCTGTCTCTGTCTCTGTCTCTGTCTCTGTCTCTGTCTCTGTCTCTGTCTCTGTCTCTGCCTCTGTCTCTGTCTGTAGCTCTGTCTTTGTCTCATGCGCCTCTGTCTTTGTCTCTGTTCGTGTCTCTGTCTGTGCCTCTGTCTCTGTCTCTGTTTCCGTCTCTGTCTCTGCCTCTGTCTCTGTCTCCGTCTCTCTCTCTTTTCCTGTCTCTGTCTCCGTCTCTGTCTCTGTCTCTGTCCCTGTCTCTGTCTCTGTCTCTGTCTCTGTCTCTGTCTCTGTCCCTGTCTCTGTCTCCTTATCCGCCGCTGTCTCTGTCTCTGTGTCCATCTCTGTCTCTGTCTCTGTCTCTGTCCCTGTCTCTGTCTCTGTCTCTGTATCCGTCTCTGTCTCTGTCCCTGTCTCTGTCTCCGTCTCCGCCGCTGTCTCTGTCTCTGTGTCCATCTCGGTCTCTGTCTCTGTCTCTGTCTCTGTCTCTGTCTCTGTCTCTGTTTCTGCCTCTGCCTCTGTCTCTGTCTCTGTCTCTGTCTCTGTCTCTGTCTCTGTCTCTGTCTCTGCCTCTGTCTCTGTCTGTAGCTCTGTCTTTGTCTCATGCGCCTCTGTCTTTGTCTCTGTCCGTGTCTCTGTATGTGCCTCTGTCTCTGTCTCTGTTTCCGTCGCTGTCGCTGCCTCTGTCTCTGTCTCCGTCTCTCTCTCTTTTCCTGTCTCTGTCTCCGTCTCTGTCTCTGTCTCTGTCAATGTCTCTGTCTCTGTCTCTGTCTCTGTCTCTGTCTCTGTCCCTGTCTCTGTCTCCTTATCCGCCGCTGTCTCTGTCTCTGTATCCGTCTCTGTCTCTGTCCCTGTCTCTGTCTCCGTCTCCGCCGCTGTCTCTGTCTCTGTGTCCATCTCGGTCTCTGTCTCTGTCTCTGTCTCTGTCTCTGTCTCTGTCTCTGTTTCTGTCTCTGCCTCTGTCTCTGCCTCTGTCTCTGTCTCTGTCATTGGCTCCATCTCGGTCTCTGTCTCAGTCTCTGTCTCTGTCTCTGTCTCTGTCTCTGTCTCTGACTCTGTCTCTGTCTCTGACTCTGTCTCTGTCTCTGTCTCTGCCCGGTCTCTGCCTCTGTCTCTGTCCCTGTCCCTGTCTCTGTCTCTGTCTCTGTCTCTGTCCCTGTATCTGTCTCTGCCTCTGTCTCTGTCCCTGTCTCTGTCTCCGTCTCCGCCGCTGTCTCTGTCTCTGTCTCTGTGTCCATCTCTGTCTCTGTCTCAGTCTCTGTCTCTGTCTCTGTCTCTGTCTCTGTCCCTGTCTCTGTCTCTGTCTCTGTATCCGTCTCTGTCTCTGTCCCTGTCTCTGTCTCCGTCTCCGCCGCTGTCTCTGTCTCTGTGTCCATCTCTGTCTCTGTCTCTGTCTCTGTCTCTGTCTCTGTCTCTGTCTCTGTCTCTGTTTCTGTCTCTGCCTCTGTCTCTGTCTCTGTCTCTGTCTCTGTCTCTGTCTCTGTCTCTGTCTCTGTCTCTGTCTCTGTCTCTGTCTCTGTCTCTGTCCCTGTATCTGTCTCTGCCTCTGTCTCTGTCCCTGTCTCTGTCTCCGTCTCCGCCGCTGTCTCTGTCTCTGTCTCTGTGTCCATCTCTGTCTCTGTCTCTGTCTCTGTCTCTGTCCGTGTCTCTGTCTGTGCCTCTGTCTCTGTCTCTGTTTCCGTCTCTGTCGCTGCATCTGTCTCTGTCTCCGTCTCTCTCTCTTTTCCTGTCTCTGTCCCTGTCTCTGTCTCTGTCCCTGTCTCTGTCTCCGTCTCTCACTCTTTTCCTGTCTCTGTCCCTGTCTCTGTCTCTGTCCCTGTCCCTGTCTCTGTCTCCGTCTCTGTCCCTGTCTCTGTCATTGGCTCCATCTCGGTCTCTGTCTCAGTCTCTGTCTCTGTCTCTGTCTCTGTCTCTGTCTCTGTCTCTGTCTCTGTCTCTGTTTCTGTCTCTGTGTCTGTCTCTGTCTCTGCCTCTGTCTCTGTCTCTGTCTCTGTCTCTGTCTCTGTCTCTGTCTCTGTCTCTGTCTCTGTCTCTGTCTCTCTCTGTGTCTGTGTCTCTGTCTCTGTCTCTGTATCGGACTCTGTCTCCGTCTTTGTCTCTGTCTTTGTCTCCGTATTTGTCTCTGTCTGTGTCTCCATCTTTGTCTCCGTCTTTGTCTCCGTCTTTGCCACCCTCTTTGTCTCCGTATTTGTCTCCGTCTGTGTCGCCATCTTTGCCTCCGCCTTTGTCTCCGTCTTTGTCTCCGTCGCCGTCTTCCTCTTCGTGTCCGTCTTTGTCTCCGTCTTTGTCACCGTCTTTGTCTCCGTCTTTGTCTCCGTCCGTGTCTCCTGCCCCTCTGTTTCTGTCGCTCTCTCTGTCTCTCTCTGTGTCTCTGTCTCCGTCTCTGTCTCTGTCTCTGTCCCTGTCTCTGTCTCTGTCTCTGTCTCTGTCTCTGTCTCTGTCTCTGTCTCTGTCTCTGTCCCTGTCTCTGTCTCCTTATCCGCCGCTGTCTCTGTCTCTGTGTCCATCTCTGTCTCTGTCTCAGTCTCTGTCTCTGTCTCTGTCTCTGTCTGTGTCTCCATCTCTGTCTCTGTCTCTGTCTCTGTCTCTGTCTCTGTCTCTGTCTCTGCCTCTGTCTCTGTCCCTGTCTCTGTCTTGGTCTCCGTCTCTGTCTCTGTCTCTGTCTCTGTCATTGGCTCCATCTCTGTCTCTGTCTCAGTCTCTGTCTCTGTTTTTGTCTCTGTCTCTGTCTCTGCCTCTGTCTCTGTCTCTGTCCCTGTTTCTGTTTCTGTCTCTCTCTCTGTCTCTGTCTCTGTCTCTGTCTCTGTCTCTGTCTCTGTCTCTGTCTCTGCCTCTGTCTCTGTCTCTGTCTCTGTCTCTGTCTCTGTCTCTGTCTCTGTCTCTGTCCCTGTCTCTGTCTCTGTCTCTGTCTCTGTCTCTGTCCTGTCTCTGTCTCTGTCTCTGACTCTGTCTCTGTCTGTGGCTCTGTCTTTGACTCTTGCTCCTCTGTCTCTGTCTCTGCCTCTCTCTCTGTCTGTAGCTCTGTCTTTGTCTCATGCGCCTCTGTCTTTGTCTCTGTCCGTGTCTCTGTCTGTGCCTCTGTCTCCGTCTCTGCCTCTGTCTCTGTCTCTGTCTCTGTCTCTGTCTCTGTCTCTGTCTCTGTCTCTGTCTCTGTCTGTGTCTGTGTCTCTGTCTCTGTCTCTGTATCGGACTCTGTCTCCGTCTTTGTCTCTGTCTTTGTCACCGTCTTTGTCTCCGTCTTTGTCTCCGTCCGTGTCTCCTGCCCCTCTGTTTCTGTCGCTCTCTCTGTCTCTCTCTGTGTCTCTCTCTCCGTCTCTGTCTCTGTCTCTGTCCCTGTCTCTGTCTCTGTCTCTGTCTCTGTCTCTGTCTCTGTCCCTGTCTCTGTCTCCGTATCCGCCGCTGTCTCTTTCTCTGTCTCCGTCTCCGTCTCTGTCTCTGTCTCTGTTTGTGTCTCCATCTCTGTCTCTGTCTCTGTCTCTGTCTCTGTCTCTGTCTCTGCCTCTGTCTCTGTCCCTGTCTCTGTCTCCGTCTCCGTCTCTGTCTCTGTCTCTGTCATTGGCTCCATCTCTGTCTCTGTCTCTGTTTCTGTCTCTGTCTCTGTCTCTGCCTCTGTCTCTGTCTCTGCCTCTGTCAAAGTCTCTGTCTCTGTCTCTGTCTCTGTCTCTGTCTCTGTCGCTGCCTCTGTCTCTGTCTCCGTCTCTCTCTCTTTTCCTGTCTCTGTCTCTGTCTCTGTCTCTGTCTCAGTCTCTGCCTCTGTCTCCGTCTCCGTCTCTGTCTCTGTCTCTGTCATTGGCTCCATCTCGGTCTCTGTCTCAGTCTCTGTCTCTGTCTCTGTCTCTGTCTCTGTCTCTGTCTCTGTCTCTGTCTCTGTCTCTGCCTCTGTCTCTGTCTCTGCCTCTGTCTCTGTCTGTGGCTCTGTCTTTGTCTCATGCGCCTCTGTCTCTGTCTCTGTCTCTGTCTCTGTCTCTGTCTCTGTCTCTGTCTCTGTCTCTGTCTCTGTCTCTGTCTCTGTCTCTGTCCCTGTCTCTGTCTCCTTATCCGCCGCTGTCTCTGTCTCTGTGTCCATCTCTGTCTCTGTCTCAGTCTCTGTCTCTGTCTCTGTCTCTGTCTGTGTCTCCATCTCTGTCTCTGTCTCTGTCTCTGTCTCTGTCTCTGTCTCTGTCTCTGTCTCTGTCTCTGCCTCTGTCTCTGTCCCTGTCTCTGTCTTGGTCTCCGTCTCTGTCTCTGTCTCTGTCTCTGTCATTGGCTCCATCTCTGTCTCTGTCTCAGTCTCTGTCTCTGTTTTTGTCTCTGTCTCTGTCTCTGCCTCTGTCTCTGTCTCTGTCTCTGTCTCTGTTTCTGTTTCTGTCTCTGTCTCTGTCTCTGTCTCTGTCTCTGTCTCTGTCTCTGTCTCTGTCTCTGTCTCTGTCTCTGTCTCTGTCTCTGTCGCTGTCTCTGTCTCTGTCTCTGTCTCTGTCTCTGTCTCTGTCTCTGTCTCTGTCTCTGTCTCTGTCTCTGTCCTGTCTCTGTCTCTGTCTCTGCCTCTGTCTCTGTCTGTGGCTCTGTCTTTGACTCTTGCACCTCTGTCTTTGTCTCTGTCCGTGTCTCTGTCTGTGCCTCTGTCTCTGTCTCCGTCTCCGTCTCTGTCTCTGTCTCTGTCTCTGTCTCTGTCTCTGTCTCTGTCTCTGTCTCTGTCTCTGTCTCTGCCTCTGTCTCTGTCTCTGTCTCTGTTTCTGTCTCTGCCTCTGTCTCTGTCTCTGTCTCTGTCTCTGTCTCTGCCTCTGTCTCTGTCTCTGCCTCTGTCTCTGTCTGTAGCTCTGTCTTTGTCTCATGCGCCTCTGTCTTTGTCTCTGTCCGTGTCTCTGTCTGTGCCTCTGTCTCTGTCTCTGTTTCCGTCTCTGTCGCTGCCTCTGTCTCTGTCTCCGTCTCTCTCTCTTTTCCTGTCTCTGTCTCTGTCTCTGTCCCTGTCTCTGTCTCCGTCTCCGTCTCTGTCCCTGTCTCTGTCATTGGCTCCATCTCGGTCTCTGTCTCAGTCTCTGTCTCTGTCTCTGTCTCTGTCTCTGTCTCTGTCTCTGTCTCTGTCTCTGTCTCTGTCTCTGTCTCTGTCTCTGTCTCTGTCTCTGTCCTGTCTCTGTCTCTGTCTCTGCCTCTGTCTCTGTACGTGGCTCTGTCTTTGTCTCATGCGCCTCTGTCTTTGTCTCTGTCTGTGTCTCTGTCTGTGCCTCTGTCTCTGTCTCTGCTTCCGTCTCTGTCGCTGCCTCTGTCTCTGTCTCCGTCTCTCTCTCTTTTCCTGTCTCTGTCTCTGTCTCTGTCTCTGTCCCTGTCTCTGTCTCCGTCTACGTCTCTGTCTTTGTCTCTGTCATTGGCTCCATCTCTGTCTCTGCCTCAGTCTCTGTCTCTGTCTCTGTCTCTGTCTCTGTCTCTGTTTCTGTCTCTGCCTCTGTCTCTGTCTCTGTCTCTGTCTCTGTCTCTGTCTCTGTCTCTGTCTCTGCCTCTGTCTCTGTCTGTAGCTCTGTCTTTGTCTCATGCGCCTCTGTCTTTGTCTCTGTCCGTGTCTCGGTCTGTGCCTCTGTCTCTGTCTCTGTTTCCGTCGCTGTCGCTGCCTCTGTCTCTGTCTCCGTCTCTCTCTCTTTTCCTGTCTCTGTCTCCGTCTCTGTCTCTGTCTCTGTCCCTGTCTCTGTCTCTGTCTCTGTCTCTGTCTCTGTCTCTGTCTCTGTCTCTGTCCCTGTCTCTGTCTCCTTATCCGCCGCTGTCTCTGTCTCTGTGTCCATCTCTGTCTCTGTCTCTGTCTCTGTCCCTGTCTCTGTCTCTGTCTCTGTATCCGTCTCTGTCTCTGTCCCTGTCCCTGTCTCCGTCTCCGCCGCTGTCTCTGTCTCTGTGTCCATCTCTGTCTCTGTCTCTGTCTCTGTCTCTGTCTCTGTCTCTGTCCCTGTCTCTGTCTCCGTCTCCGTCTCTGTCCCTGTCTCTGTCATTGGCTCCATCTCGGTCTCTGTCTCAGTCTCTGTCTCTGTCTCTGTCTCTGTCTCTGTCTCTGTCTCTGTCTCTGTCATGTCTCTGTCTCTGTCTCTGCCTCTGTCTCTGTCTGTGGCTCTGTCTTTGTCTCTTGCGCCTCTGTCTTTGTCTCTGTCCGTGTCTCTGTGTGTGCCTCTGTCTCTGTCTCTGTTTCCGTCTCTGTCGCTGCCTCTGTCTCTGTCTCCGTCTCTCCCTCTTCTCCTGTCTCTGTCTCTGTCTCTGCCTCTGTCCCTGTCTCTGTCTCCGTCTCCGTCTCTGTCTCTGTCTCTGTCATTGGCTCCATCTCGGTCTCTGTCTCAGTCTCTGCCTCTGTCTCCGTCTCCGTCTCTGTCTCTGTCTCTGTCATTGGCTCCATCTCGGTCTCTGTCTCAGTCTCTGTCTCTGTCTCTGTCTCTGTCTCTGTCTCTGTCTCTGTCTCTGTCTCTGTCTCTGTCTCTGCTTCTGTCTCTGTTCCTGTCTCTGTCTCTGTCTCTGTCTGTGTCTCCATCTCTGTCTCTGTCTCTGTCTCTGTCTCTGTCTCTGTCTCTGTCTCTGTCTCTGCCTCTGTCTCTGTCCCTGTCTCTGTCTTGGTCTCCGTCTCTGTCTCTGTCTCTGTCTCTGTCATTGGCTCCATCTCTGTCTCTGTCTCAGTCTCTGTCTCTGTTTTTGTCTCTGTCTCTGTCTCTGCCTCTGTCTCTGTCTCTGTCTCTGTCTCTGTCTCTGTTTCTGTTTCTGTCTCTGTCTCTGTCTCTGTCTCTGTCTCTGTCTCTGTCTCTGTCTCTGTCTCTGTCTCTGTCTCTGTCTCTGTCTCTGTCTCTGTCTCTGTCTCTGTCTCTGTCTCTGTCTCTGTCTCTGTCTCTGTCTCTGTCTCTGGCTCTGTCTCTGTCTCTGTCTCTGTCCTGTCTCTGTCTCTGCCTCTGCCTCTGTCTCTGTCTGTGGCTCTGTCTTTGACTCTTGCACCTCTGTCTTTGTCTCTGTCCGTGTCTCTGTCTGTGCCTCTGTCTCTGTCTCCGTCTCCGTCTCTGTCTCTGTCTCTGTCTCTGTCTCTGTCTCTGTCTCTGTCTCTGTCTCTGTCTCTGTCTCTGTCTCTGTCTCTGTCTCTGTCTCTGTTTCTGTCTCTGCCTCTGTCTCTGTCTCTGTCTCTGTCTCTGTCTCTGTCTCTGTCTCTGCCTCTGTCTCTGTCTGTAGCTCTGTCTTTGTCTCATGCGCCTCTGTCTTTGTCTCTGTCCGTGTCTCTGTCTGTGCCTCTGTCTCTGTCTCTGTTTCCGTCTCTGTCGCTGCCTCTGTCTCTGTCTCCGTCTCTCTCTCTTTTCCTGTCTCTGTCTCTGTCTCTGTCCCTGTCTCTGTCTCCGTCTCCGTCTCTGTCCCTGTCTCTGTCATTGGCTCCATCTCGGTCTCTGTCTCAGTCTCTGTCTCTGTCTCTGTCTCTGTCTCTGTCTCTGTCTCTGTCTCTGTCTCTGTCTCTGTCTCTGTCCTGTCTCTGTCTCTGTCTCTGCCTCTGTCTCTGTCTGTGGCTCTGTCTTTGCCTCATGCGCCTCTGTCTTTGTCTCTGTCTGTGTCTCTGTCTGTGCCTCTGTCTCTGTCTCTGCTTCCGTCTCTGTCGCTGCCTCTGTCTCTGTCTCCGTCTCTCTCTCTTTTCCTGTCTCTGTCTCTGTCTCTGTCTCTGTCCCTGTCTCTGTCTCCGTCTACGTCTCTGTCTTTGTCTCTGTCATTGGCTCCATCTCTGTCTCTGTCTCAGTCTCTGTCTCTGTCTCTGTCTCTGTCTCTGTATCTGTCTCTGCCTCTGTCTCTGTCTCTGTCTCTGTCTCTGTCTCTGTCTCTGTCTCTGTCTCTGCCTCTGTCTCTGTCTGTAGCTCTGTCTTTGTCTCATGCGCCTCTGTCTTTGTCTCTGTCCGTGTCTCGGTCTGTGCCTCTGTCGCTGTCTCTGTTTCCGTCTCTGTCGCTGCCTCTGTCTCTGTCTCCGTCTCTCTCTCTTTTCCTGTCTCTGTCCCTGTCTCTGTCTCTGTCCCTGTCTCTGTCTCCGCCTCCGTCTCTGTCCCTGTCTCTGTCATTGGCTCCATCTCGGTCTCTGTCTCAGTCTCTGTCTCTGTCTCTGTCTCTGTCTCTGTCTCTGTCTCTGTCTCTGTCTCTGTCTCTGTCTCTGTTTCTGTCTCTGCCTCTGTCTCTGTCTCTGTCTCTGTCTCTGTCTCTGTCTCTGTCTCTGTCTCTGTCTCTGTCTCTGTCTCTGCCTCTGTCTCTGTCTGTAGCTCTGTCTTTGTCTCATGCGCCTCTGTCTTTGTCTCTGTTCGTGTCTCTGTCTGTGCCTCTGTCTCTGTCTCTGTTTCCGTCTCTGTCTCTGCCTCTGTCTCTGTCTCCGTCTCTCTCTCTTTTCCTGTCTCTGTCTCCGTCTCTGTCTCTGTCTCTGTCCCTGTCTCTGTCTCTGTCTCTGTCTCTGTCTCTGTCTCTGTCCCTGTCTCTGTCTCCTTATCCGCCGCTGTCTCTGTCTCTGTGTCCATCTCTGTCTCTGTCTCTGTCTCTGTCCCTGTCTCTGTCTCTGTCTCTGTATCCGTCTCTGTCTCTGTCCCTGTCTCTGTCTCCGTCTCCGCCGCTGTCTCTGTCTCTGTGTCCATCTCGGTCTCTGTCTCTGTCTCTGTCTCTGTCGCTGTCTCTGTCTCTGTTTCTGTCTCTGCCTCTGTCTCTGTCTCTGTCTCTGTCTCTGTCTCTGTCTCTGTCTCTGTCTCTGCCTCTGTCTCTGTCTGTAGCTCTGTCTTTGTCTCATGCGCCTCTGTCTTTGTCTCTGTCCGTGTCTCTGTATGTGCCTCTGTCTCTGTCTCTGTTTCCGTCTCTGTCTCTGCCTCTGTCTCTGTCTCCGTCTCTCTCTCTTTTCCTGTCTCTGTCTCCGTCTCTGTCTCTGTCTCTGTCCCTGTCTCTGTCTCTGTCTCTGTCTCTGTCTCTGTCTCTGTCCCTGTCTCTGTCTCCTTATCCGCCGCTGTCTCTGTCTCTGTGTCCATCTCTGTCTCTGTCTCTGTCTCTGTCCCTGTCTCTGTCTCTGTCTCTGTATCCGTCTCTGTCTCTGTCCCTGTCTCTGTCTCCGTCTCCGCCGCTGTCTCTGTCTCTGTGTCCATCTCGGTCTCTGTCTCTGTCTCTGTCTCTGTCTCTGTCTCTGTCTCTGTTTCTGCCTCTGCCTCTGTCTCTGTCTCTGTCTCTGTCTCTGTCTCTGTCTCTGTCTCTGTCTCTGCCTCTGTCTCTGTCTGTAGCTCTGTCTTTGTCTCATGCGCCTCTGTCTTTGTCTCTGTCCGTGTCTCTGTATGTGCCTCTGTCTCTGTCTCTGTTTCCGTCGCTGTCGCTGCCTCTGTCTCTGTCTCCGTCTCTCTCTCTTTTCCTGTCTCTGTCTCCGTCTCTGTCTCTGTCTCTGTCCCTGTCTCTGTCTCTGTCTCTGTCTCTGTCTCTGTCTCTGTCCCTGTCTCTGTCTCCTTATCCGCCGCTGTCTCTGTCTCTGTATCCGTCTCTGTCTCTGTCCCTGTCTCTGTCTCCGTCTCCGCCGCTGTCTCTGTCTCTGTGTCCATCTCGGTCTCTGTCTCTGTCTCTGTCTCTGTCTCTGTCTCTGTCTCTGTTTCTGTCTCTGCCTCTGTCTCTGCCTCTGTCTCTGTCTCTGTCATTGGCTCCATCTCGGTCTCTGTCTCAGTCTCTGTCTCTGTCTCTGTCTCTGTCTCTGTCTCTGACTCTGTCTCTGTCTCTGACTCTGTCTCTGTCTCTGTCTCTGCCCGGTCTCTGCCTCTGTCTCTGTCCCTGTCCCTGTCTCTGTCTCTGTCTCTGTCTCTGTCCCTGTATCTGTCTCTGCCTCTGTCTCTGTCCCTGTCTCTGTCTCCGTCTCCGCCGCTGTCTCTGTCTCTGTCTCTGTGTCCATCTCTGTCTCTGTCTCAGTCTCTGTCTCTGTCTCTGTCTCTGTCTCTGTCCCTGTCTCTGTCTCTGTCTCTGTATCCGTCTCTGTCTCTGTCCCTGTCTCTGTCTCCGTCTCCGCCGCTGTCTCTGTCTCTGTGTCCATCTCTGTCTCTGTCTCTGTCTCTGTCTCTGTCTCTGTCTCTGTCTCTGTCTCTGTTTCTGTCTCTGCCTCTGTCTCTGTCTCTGTCTCTGTCTCTGTCTCTGTCTCTGTCTCTGTCTCTGTCTCTGTCTCTGTCTCTGTCTCTGTCTCTGTCCCTGTATCTGTCTCTGCCTCTGTCTCTGTCCCTGTCTCTGTCTCCGTCTCCGCCGCTGTCTCTGTCTCTGTCTCTGTGTCCATCTCTGTCTCTGTCTCTGTCTCTGTCTCTGTCCGTGTCTCTGTCTGTGCCTCTGTCTCTGTCTCTGTTTCCGTCTCTGTCGCTGCATCTGTCTCTGTCTCCGTCTCTCTCTCTTTTCCTGTCTCTGTCCCTGTCTCTGTCTCTGTCCCTGTCTCTGTCTCCGTCTCTCACTCTTTTCCTGTCTCTGTCCCTGTCTCTGTCTCTGTCCCTGTCCCTGTCTCTGTCTCCGTCTCTGTCCCTGTCTCTGTCATTGGCTCCATCTCGGTCTCTGTCTCAGTCTCTGTCTCTGTCTCTGTCTCTGTCTCTGTCTCTGTCTCTGTCTCTGTCTCTGTTTCTGTCTCTGTGTCTGTCTCTGTCTCTGCCTCTGTCTCTGTCTCTGTCTCTGTCTCTGTCTCTGTCTCTGTCTCTGTCTCTGTCTCTGTCTCTGTCTCTCTCTGTGTCTGTGTCTCTGTCTCTGTCTCTGTATCGGACTCTGTCTCCGTCTTTGTCTCTGTCTTTGTCTCCGTATTTGTCTCTGTCTGTGTCTCCATCTTTGTCTCCGTCTTTGTCTCCGTCTTTGCCACCCTCTTTGTCTCCGTATTTGTCTCCGTCTGTGTCGCCATCTTTGCCTCCGCCTTTGTCTCCGTCTTTGTCTCCGTCGCCGTCTTCCTCTTCGTGTCCGTCTTTGTCTCCGTCTTTGTCACCGTCTTTGTCTCCGTCTTTGTCTCCGTCCGTGTCTCCTGCCCCTCTGTTTCTGTCGCTCTCTCTGTCTCTCTCTGTGTCTCTGTCTCCGTCTCTGTCTCTGTCTCTGTCCCTGTCTCTGTCTCTGTCTCTGTCTCTGTCTCTGTCTCTGTCTCTGTCTCTGTCTCTGTCCCTGTCTCTGTCTCCTTATCCGCCGCTGTCTCTGTCTCTGTGTCCATCTCTGTCTCTGTCTCAGTCTCTGTCTCTGTCTCTGTCTCTGTCTGTGTCTCCATCTCTGTCTCTGTCTCTGTCTCTGTCTCTGTCTCTGTCTCTGTCTCTGCCTCTGTCTCTGTCCCTGTCTCTGTCTTGGTCTCCGTCTCTGTCTCTGTCTCTGTCTCTGTCATTGGCTCCATCTCTGTCTCTGTCTCAGTCTCTGTCTCTGTTTTTGTCTCTGTCTCTGTCTCTGCCTCTGTCTCTGTCTCTGTCCCTGTTTCTGTTTCTGTCTCTCTCTCTGTCTCTGTCTCTGTCTCTGTCTCTGTCTCTGTCTCTGTCTCTGTCTCTGCCTCTGTCTCTGTCTCTGTCTCTGTCTCTGTCTCTGTCTCTGTCTCTGTCCCTGTCTCTGTCTCTGTCTCTGTCTCTGTCTCTGTCCTGTCTCTGTCTCTGTCTCTGACTCTGTCTCTGTCTGTGGCTCTGTCTTTGACTCTTGCTCCTCTGTCTCTGTCTCTGCCTCTCTCTCTGTCTGTAGCTCTGTCTTTGTCTCATGCGCCTCTGTCTTTGTCTCTGTCCGTGTCTCTGTCTGTGCCTCTGTCTCCGTCTCTGTCTCTGTCTCTGTCCCTGTCTCTGTCTCTGTCTCTGTCTCTGTCTCTGTCTCTGTCTCTGTCTCTGTCCCTGTCTCTGTCTCCTTATCCGCCGCTGTCTCTGTCTCTGTGTCCCTCTCTGTCTCTGTCTCTGTCTCTGTCCCTGTCTCTGTCTCTGTCTCTGTATCCGTCTCTGTCTCTGTCCCTGTCTCTGTCTCCGTCTCCGCCGCTGTCTCTGTCTCTGTGTCCATCTCTGTCTCTGTCTCTGTCTCTGTCTCTGTCTCTGTCTCTGTCTCTGTTTCTGTCTCTGCCTCTGTCTCTGTCTCTGTCTCTGTCTCTGTCTCTGTCTCTGTCTCTGTCTCTGTCTCTGTCTGTGTCTGTGTCTCTGTCTCTGTCTCTGTATCGGACTCTGTCTCCGTCTTTGTCTCTGTCTTTGTCACCGTCTTTGTCTCCGTCTTTGTCTCCGTCCGTGTCTCCTGCCCCTCTGTTTCTGTCGCTCTCTCTGTCTCTCTCTGTGTCTCTCTCTCCGTCTCTGTCTCTGTCTCTGTCCCTGTCTCTGTCTCTGTCTCTGTCTCTGTCTCTGTCTCTGTCCCTGTCTCTGTCTCCGTATCCGCCGCTGTCTCTTTCTCTGTCTCCGTCTCCGTCTCTGTCTCTGTCTCTGTTTGTGTCTCCATCTCTGTCTCTGTCTCTGTCTCTGTCTCTGTCTCTGTCTCTGCCTCTGTCTCTGTCCCTGTCTCTGTCTCCGTCTCCGTCTCTGTCTCTGTCTCTGTCATTGGCTCCATCTCTGTCTCTGTCTCTGTTTCTGTCTCTGTCTCTGTCTCTGCCTCTGTCTCTGTCTCTGCCTCTGTCAAAGTCTCTGTCTCTGTCTCTGTCTCTGTCTCTGTCTCTGTCGCTGCCTCTGTCTCTGTCTCCGTCTCTCTCTCTTTTCCTGTCTCTGTCTCTGTCTCTGTCTCTGTCTCAGTCTCTGCCTCTGTCTCCGTCTCCGTCTCTGTCTCTGTCTCTGTCATTGGCTCCATCTCGGTCTCTGTCTCAGTCTCTGTCTCTGTCTCTGTCTCTGTCTCTGTCTCTGTCTCTGTCTCTGTCTCTGTCTCTGCCTCTGTCTCTGTCTCTGCCTCTGTCTCTGTCTGTGGCTCTGTCTTTGTCTCATGCGCCTCTGTCTCTGTCTCTGTCTCTGTCTCTGTCTCTGTCTCTGTCTCTGTCTCTGTCTCTGTCTCTGTCTCTGTCTCTGTCCCTGTCTCTGTCTCCTTATCCGCCGCTGTCTCTGTCTCTGTGTCCATCTCTGTCTCTGTCTCAGTCTCTGTCTCTGTCTCTGTCTCTGTCTGTGTCTCCATCTCTGTCTCTGTCTCTGTCTCTGTCTCTGTCTCTGTCTCTGTCTCTGTCTCTGTCTCTGCCTCTGTCTCTGTCCCTGTCTCTGTCTTGGTCTCCGTCTCTGTCTCTGTCTCTGTCTCTGTCATTGGCTCCATCTCTGTCTCTGTCTCAGTCTCTGTCTCTGTTTTTGTCTCTGTCTCTGTCTCTGCCTCTGTCTCTGTCTCTGTCTCTGTCTCTGTTTCTGTTTCTGTCTCTGTCTCTGTCTCTGTCTCTGTCTCTGTCTCTGTCTCTGTCTCTGTCTCTGTCTCTGTCTCTGTCTCTGTCTCTGTCGCTGTCTCTGTCTCTGTCTCTGTCTCTGTCTCTGTCTCTGTCTCTGTCTCTGTCTCTGTCTCTGTCTCTGTCTCTGTCCTGTCTCTGTCTCTGTCTCTGCCTCTGTCTCTGTCTGTGGCTCTGTCTTTGACTCTTGCACCTCTGTCTTTGTCTCTGTCCGTGTCTCTGTCTGTGCCTCTGTCTCTGTCTCCGTCTCCGTCTCTGTCTCTGTCTCTGTCTCTGTCTCTGTCTCTGTCTCTGTCTCTGTCTCTGTCTCTGTCTCTGCCTCTGTCTCTGTCTCTGTCTCTGTTTCTGTCTCTGCCTCTGTCTCTGTCTCTGTCTCTGTCTCTGTCTCTGCCTCTGTCTCTGTCTCTGCCTCTGTCTCTGTCTGTAGCTCTGTCTTTGTCTCATGCGCCTCTGTCTTTGTCTCTGTCCGTGTCTCTGTCTGTGCCTCTGTCTCTGTCTCTGTTTCCGTCTCTGTCGCTGCCTCTGTCTCTGTCTCCGTCTCTCTCTCTTTTCCTGTCTCTGTCTCTGTCTCTGTCCCTGTCTCTGTCTCCGTCTCCGTCTCTGTCCCTGTCTCTGTCATTGGTTCCATCTCGGTCTCTGTCTCAGTCTCTGTCTCTGTCTCTGTCTCTGTCTCTGTCTCTGTCTCTGTCTCTGTCTCTGTCTCTGTCTCTGTCTCTGTCTCTGTCCTGTCTCTGTCTCTGTCTCTGCCTCTGTCTCTGTACGTGGCTCTGTCTTTGTCTCATGCGCCTCTGTCTTTGTCTCTGTCTGTGTCTCTGTCTGTGCCTCTGTCTCTGTCTCTGCTTCCGTCTCTGTCGCTGCCTCTGTCTCTGTCTCCGTCTCTCTCTCTTTTCCTGTCTCTGTCTCTGTCTCTGTCTCTGTCCCTGTCTCTGTCTCCGTCTACGTCTCTGTCTTTGTCTCTGTCATTGGCTCCATCTCTGTCTCTGCCTCAGTCTCTGTCTCTGTCTCTGTCTCTGTCTCTGTCTCTGTTTCTGTCTCTGCCTCTGTCTCTGTCTCTGTCTCTGTCTCTGTCTCTGTCTCTGTCTCTGTCTCTGCCTCTGTCTCTGTCTGTAGCTCTGTCTTTGTCTCATGCGCCTCTGTCTTTGTCTCTGTCCGTGTCTCGGTCTGTGCCTCTGTCTCTGTCTCTGTTTCCGTCGCTGTCGCTGCCTCTGTCTCTGTCTCCGTCTCTCTCTCTTTTCCTGTCTCTGTCTCCGTCTCTGTCTCTGTCTCTGTCCCTGTCTCTGTCTCTGTCTCTGTCTCTGTCTCTGTCTCTGTCTCTGTCTCTGTCCCTGTCTCTGTCTCCTTATCCGCCGCTGTCTCTGTCTCTGTGTCCATCTCTGTCTCTGTCTCTGTCTCTGTCCCTGTCTCTGTCTCTGTCTCTGTATCCGTCTCTGTCTCTGTCCCTGTCCCTGTCTCCGTCTCCGCCGCTGTCTCTGTCTCTGTGTCCATCTCTGTCTCTGTCTCTGTCTCTGTCTCTGTCTCTGTCTCTGTCCCTGTCTCTGTCTCCGTCTCCGTCTCTGTCCCTGTCTCTGTCATTGGCTCCATCTCGGTCTCTGTCTCAGTCTCTGTCTCTGTCTCTGTCTCTGTCTCTGTCTCTGTCTCTGTCTCTGTCATGTCTCTGTCTCTGTCTCTGCCTCTGTCTCTGTCTGTGGCTCTGTCTTTGTCTCTTGCGCCTCTGTCTTTGTCTCTGTCCGTGTCTCTGTGTGTGCCTCTGTCTCTGTCTCTGTTTCCGTCTCTGTCGCTGCCTCTGTCTCTGTCTCCGTCTCTCCCTCTTCTCCTGTCTCTGTCTCTGTCTCTGCCTCTGTCCCTGTCTCTGTCTCCGTCTCCGTCTCTGTCTCTGTCTCTGTCATTGGCTCCATCTCGGTCTCTGTCTCAGTCTCTGCCTCTGTCTCCGTCTCCGTCTCTGTCTCTGTCTCTGTCATTGGCTCCATCTCGGTCTCTGTCTCAGTCTCTGTCTCTGTCTCTGTCTCTGTCTCTGTCTCTGTCTCTGTCTCTGTCTCTGTCTCTGCTTCTGTCTCTGTTCCTGTCTCTGTCTCTGTCTCTGTCTGTGTCTCCATCTCTGTCTCTGTCTCTGTCTCTGTCTCTGTCTCTGTCTCTGTCTCTGTCTCTGCCTCTGTCTCTGTCCCTGTCTCTGTCTTGGTCTCCGTCTCTGTCTCTGTCTCTGTCTCTGTCATTGGCTCCATCTCTGTCTCTGTCTCAGTCTCTGTCTCTGTTTTTGTCTCTGTCTCTGTCTCTGCCTCTGTCTCTGTCTCTGTCTCTGTCTCTGTCTCTGTTTCTGTTTCTGTCTCTGTCTCTGTCTCTGTCTCTGTCTCTGTCTCTGTCTCTGTCTCTGTCTCTGTCTCTGTCTCTGTCTCTGTCTCTGTCTCTGTCTCTGTCTCTGTCTCTGTCTCTGTCTCTGTCTCTGTCTCTGTCTCTGTCTCTGTCTCTGTCTCTGTCTCTGTCTCTGGCTCTGTCTCTGTCTCTGTCTCTGTCCTGTCTCTGTCTCTGCCTCTGCCTCTGTCTCTGTCTGTGGCTCTGTCTTTGACTCTTGCACCTCTGTCTTTGTCTCTGTCCGTGTCTCTGTCTGTGCCTCTGTCTCTGTCTCCGTCTCCGTCTCTGTCTCTGTCTCTGTCTCTGTCTCTGTCTCTGTCTCTGTCTCTGTCTCTGTCTCTGTCTCTGTCTCTGTCTCTGTCTCTGTCTCTGTCTCTGTTTCTGTCTCTGCCTCTGTCTCTGTCTCTGTCTCTGTCTCTGTCTCTGTCTCTGTCTCTGCCTCTGTCTCTGTCTGTAGCTCTGTCTTTGTCTCATGCGCCTCTGTCTTTGTCTCTGTCCGTGTCTCTGTCTGTGCCTCTGTCTCTGTCTCTGTTTCCGTCTCTGTCGCTGCCTCTGTCTCTGTCTCCGTCTCTCTCTCTTTTCCTGTCTCTGTCTCTGTCTCTGTCCCTGTCTCTGTCTCCGTCTCCGTCTCTGTCCCTGTCTCTGTCATTGGCTCCATCTCGGTCTCTGTCTCAGTCTCTGTCTCTGTCTCTGTCTCTGTCTCTGTCTCTGTCTCTGTCTCTGTCTCTGTCTCTGTCTCTGTCCTGTCTCTGTCTCTGTCTCTGCCTCTGTCTCTGTCTGTGGCTCTGTCTTTGCCTCATGCGCCTCTGTCTTTGTCTCTGTCTGTGTCTCTGTCTGTGCCTCTGTCTCTGTCTCTGCTTCCGTCTCTGTCGCTGCCTCTGTCTCTGTCTCCGTCTCTCTCTCTTTTCCTGTCTCTGTCTCTGTCTCTGTCTCTGTCCCTGTCTCTGTCTCCGTCTACGTCTCTGTCTTTGTCTCTGTCATTGGCTCCATCTCTGTCTCTGTCTCAGTCTCTGTCTCTGTCTCTGTCTCTGTCTCTGTATCTGTCTCTGCCTCTGTCTCTGTCTCTGTCTCTGTCTCTGTCTCTGTCTCTGTCTCTGTCTCTGCCTCTGTCTCTGTCTGTAGCTCTGTCTTTGTCTCATGCGCCTCTGTCTTTGTCTCTGTCCGTGTCTCGGTCTGTGCCTCTGTCGCTGTCTCTGTTTCCGTCTCTGTCGCTGCCTCTGTCTCTGTCTCCGTCTCTCTCTCTTTTCCTGTCTCTGTCCCTGTCTCTGTCTCTGTCCCTGTCTCTGTCTCCGCCTCCGTCTCTGTCCCTGTCTCTGTCATTGGCTCCATCTCGGTCTCTGTCTCAGTCTCTGTCTCTGTCTCTGTCTCTGTCTCTGTCTCTGTCTCTGTCTCTGTCTCTGTCTCTGTCTCTGTTTCTGTCTCTGCCTCTGTCTCTGTCTCTGTCTCTGTCTCTGTCTCTGTCTCTGTCTCTGTCTCTGTCTCTGTCTCTGTCTCTGCCTCTGTCTCTGTCTGTAGCTCTGTCTTTGTCTCATGCGCCTCTGTCTTTGTCTCTGTTCGTGTCTCTGTCTGTGCCTCTGTCTCTGTCTCTGTTTCCGTCTCTGTCTCTGCCTCTGTCTCTGTCTCCGTCTCTCTCTCTTTTCCTGTCTCTGTCTCCGTCTCTGTCTCTGTCTCTGTCCCTGTCTCTGTCTCTGTCTCTGTCTCTGTCTCTGTCTCTGTCCCTGTCTCTGTCTCCTTATCCGCCGCTGTCTCTGTCTCTGTGTCCATCTCTGTCTCTGTCTCTGTCTCTGTCCCTGTCTCTGTCTCTGTCTCTGTATCCGTCTCTGTCTCTGTCCCTGTCTCTGTCTCCGTCTCCGCCGCTGTCTCTGTCTCTGTGTCCATCTCGGTCTCTGTCTCTGTCTCTGTCTCTGTCGCTGTCTCTGTCTCTGTTTCTGTCTCTGCCTCTGTCTCTGTCTCTGTCTCTGTCTCTGTCTCTGTCTCTGTCTCTGTCTCTGCCTCTGTCTCTGTCTGTAGCTCTGTCTTTGTCTCATGCGCCTCTGTCTTTGTCTCTGTCCGTGTCTCTGTATGTGCCTCTGTCTCTGTCTCTGTTTCCGTCGCTGTCGCTGCCTCTGTCTCTGTCTCCGTCTCTCTCTCTTTTCCTGTCTCTGTCTCCGTCTCTGTCTCTGTCTCTGTCCCTGTCTCTGTCTCTGTCTCTGTCTCTGTCTCTGTCTCTGTCTCTGTCCCTGTCTCTGTCTCCTTATCCGCCGCTGTCTCTGTCTCTGTATCCGTCTCTGTCTCTGTCCCTGTCTCTGTCTCCGTCTCCGCCGCTGTCTCTGTCTCTGTGTCCATCTCGGTCTCTGTCTCTGTCTCTGTCTCTGTCTCTGTCTCTGTCTCTGTTTCTGTCTCTGCCTCTGTCTCTGCCTCTGTCTCTGTCTCTGTCATTGGCTCCATCTCGGTCTCTGTCTCAGTCTCTGTCTCTGTCTCTGTCTCTGTCTCTGTCTCTGACTCTGTCTCTGTCTCTGACTCTGTCTCTGTCTCTGTCTCTGCCCGGTCTCTGCCTCTGTCTCTGTCCCTGTCCCTGTCTCTGTCTCTGTCTCTGTCTCTGTCCCTGTATCTGTCTCTGCCTCTGTCTCTGTCCCTGTCTCTGTCTCCGTCTCCGCCGCTGTCTCTGTCTCTGTCTCTGTGTCCATCTCTGTCTCTGTCTCAGTCTCTGTCTCTGTCTCTGTCTCTGTCTCTGTCCCTGTCTCTGTCTCTGTCTCTGTATCCGTCTCTGTCTCTGTCCCTGTCTCTGTCTCCGTCTCCGCCGCTGTCTCTGTCTCTGTGTCCATCTCTGTCTCTGTCTCTGTCTCTGTCTCTGTCTCTGTCTCTGTCTCTGTCTCTGTCTCTGTTTCTGTCTCTGCCTCTGTCTCTGTCTCTGTCTCTGTCTCTGTCTCTGTCTCTGTCTCTGTCTCTGTCTCTGTCTCTGTCTCTGTCCCTGTATCTGTCTCTGCCTCTGTCTCTGTCCCTGTCTCTGTCTCCGTCTCCGCCGCTGTCTCTGTCTCTGTCTCTGTGTCCATCTCTGTCTCTGTCTCTGTCTCTGTCTCTGTCCGTGTCTCTGTCTGTGCCTCTGTCTCTGTCTCTGTTTCCGTCTCTGTCGCTGCATCTGTCTCTGTCTCCGTCTCTCTCTCTTTTCCTGTCTCTGTCCCTGTCTCTGTCTCTGTCCCTGTCTCTGTCTCCGTCTCTCACTCTTTTCCTGTCTCTGTCCCTGTCTCTGTCTCTGTCCCTGTCCCTGTCTCTGTCTCCGTCTCTGTCCCTGTCTCTGTCATTGGCTCCATCTCGGTCTCTGTCTCAGTCTCTGTCTCTGTCTCTGTCTCTGTCTCTGTCTCTGTCTCTGTCTCTGTCTCTGTTTCTGTCTCTGTGTCTGTCTCTGTCTCTGCCTCTGTCTCTGTCTCTGTCTCTGTCTCTGTCTCTGTCTCTGTCTCTGTCTCTGTCTCTGTCTCTCTCTGTGTCTGTGTCTCTGTCTCTGTCTCTGTCTCTGTATCGGACTCTGTCTCCGTCTTTGTCTCTGTCTTTGTCTCCGTATTTGTCTCTGTCTGTGTCTCCATCTTTGTCTCCGTCTTTGTCTCCGTCTTTGCCACCCTCTTTGTCTCCGTATTTGTCTCCGTCTGTGTCGCCATCTTTGCCTCCGCCTTTGTCTCCGTCTTTGTCTCCGTCGCCGTCTTCCTCTTCGTGTCCGTCTTTGTCTCCGTCTTTGTCACCGTCTTTGTCTCCGTCTTTGTCTCCGTCCGTGTCTCCTGCCCCTCTGTTTCTGTCGCTCTCTCTGTCTCTCTCTGTGTCTCTGTCTCCGTCTCTGTCTCTGTCTCTGTCCCTGTCTCTGTCTCTGTCTCTGTCTCTGTCTCTGTCTCTGTCTCTGTCTCTGTCTCTGTCCCTGTCTCTGTCTCCTTATCCGCCGCTGTCTCTGTCTCTGTGTCCATCTCTGTCTCTGTCTCAGTCTCTGTCTCTGTCTCTGTCTCTGTCTGTGTCTCCATCTCTGTCTCTGTCTCTGTCTCTGTCTCTGTCTCTGTCTCTGTCTCTGCCTCTGTCTCTGTCCCTGTCTCTGTCTTGGTCTCCGTCTCTGTCTCTGTCTCTGTCTCTGTCATTGGCTCCATCTCTGTCTCTGTCTCAGTCTCTGTCTCTGTTTTTGTCTCTGTCTCTGTCTCTGCCTCTGTCTCTGTCTCTGTCCCTGTTTCTGTTTCTGTCTCTCTCTCTGTCTCTGTCTCTGTCTCTGTCTCTGTCTCTGTCTCTGTCTCTGTCTCTGCCTCTGTCTCTGTCTCTGTCTCTGTCTCTGTCTCTGTCTCTGTCCCTGTCTCTGTCTCTGTCTCTGTCTCTGTCTCTGTCCTGTCTCTGTCTCTGTCTCTGACTCTGTCTCTGTCTGTGGCTCTGTCTTTGACTCTTGCTCCTCTGTCTCTGTCTCTGCCTCTCTCTCTGTCTGTAGCTCTGTCTTTGTCTCATGCGCCTCTGTCTTTGTCTCTGTCCGTGTCTCTGTCTGTGCCTCTGTCTCCGTCTCTGTCTCTGCCTCTGTCCCTGTCTCTGTCTCTGTCTCTGTCTCTGTCTCTGTCTCTGTCTCTGTCTCTGTCTCTGTCCCTGTCTCTGTCTCCTTATCCGCCGCTGTCTCTGTCTCTGTGTCCCTCTCTGTCTCTGTCTCTGTCTCTGTCCCTGTCTCTGTCTCTGTCTCTGTATCCGTCTCTGTCTCTGTCCCTGTCTCTGTCTCCGTCTCCGCCGCTGTCTCTGTCTCTGTGTCCATCTCTGTCTCTGTCTCTGTCTCTGTCTCTGTCTCTGTCTCTGTCTCTGTTTCTGTCTCTGCCTCTGTCTCTGTCTCTGTCTCTGTCTCTGTCTCTGTCTCTGTCTCTGTCTCTGTCTGTGTCTG
Organism: Megachile willughbiella; assembly: GCA_945859595.2. Taxonomy (NCBI): domain Eukaryota; kingdom Metazoa; phylum Arthropoda; class Insecta; order Hymenoptera; family Megachilidae; genus Megachile; species Megachile willughbiella. The sequence goes on along the minus strand of CAMAOD020000206.1, from coordinate 648,523 downwards.
TGTCTCTGTCTCTGTCTCTGTATCGGACTCTGTCTCCGTCTTTGTCTCTGTCTTTGTCACCGTCTTTGTCTCCGTCTTTGTCTCCGTCCGTGTCTCCTGCCCCTCTGTTTCTGTCGCTCTCTCTGTCTCTCTCTGTGTCTCTCTCTCCGTCTCTGTCTCTGTCTCTGTCCCTGTCTCTGTCTCTGTCTCTGTCTCTGTCTCTGTCTCTGTCCCTGTCTCTGTCTCCGTATCCGCCGCTGTCTCTTTCTCTGTCTCCGTCTCCGTCTCTGTCTCTGTCTCTGTTTGTGTCTCCATCTCTGTCTCTGTCTCTGTCTCTGTCTCTGTCTCTGTCTCTGCCTCTGTCTCTGTCCCTGTCTCTGTCTCCGTCTCCGTCTCTGTCTCTGTCTCTGTCATTGGCTCCATCTCTGTCTCTGTCTCTGTTTCTGTCTCTGTCTCTGTCTCTGCCTCTGTCTCTGTCTCTGCCTCTGTCAAAGTCTCTGTCTCTGTCTCTGTCTCTGTCTCTGTCTCTGTCGCTGCCTCTGTCTCTGTCTCCGTCTCTCTCTCTTTTCCTGTCTCTGTCTCTGTCTCTGTCTCTGTCTCAGTCTCTGCCTCTGTCTCCGTCTCCGTCTCTGTCTCTGTCTCTGTCATTGGCTCCATCTCGGTCTCTGTCTCAGTCTCTGTCTCTGTCTCTGTCTCTGTCTCTGTCTCTGTCTCTGTCTCTGTCTCTGTCTCTGCCTCTGTCTCTGTCTCTGCCTCTGTCTCTGTCTGTGGCTCTGTCTTTGTCTCATGCGCCTCTGTCTCTGTCTCTGTCTCTGTCTCTGTCTCTGTCTCTGTCTCTGTCTCTGTCTCTGTCTCTGTCTCTGTCCCTGTCTCTGTCTCCTTATCCGCCGCTGTCTCTGTCTCTGTGTCCATCTCTGTCTCTGTCTCAGTCTCTGTCTCTGTCTCTGTCTCTGTCTGTGTCTCCATCTCTGTCTCTGTCTCTGTCTCTGTCTCTGTCTCTGTCTCTGTCTCTGTCTCTGTCTCTGCCTCTGTCTCTGTCCCTGTCTCTGTCTTGGTCTCCGTCTCTGTCTCTGTCTCTGTCTCTGTCATTGGCTCCATCTCTGTCTCTGTCTCAGTCTCTGTCTCTGTTTTTGTCTCTGTCTCTGTCTCTGCCTCTGTCTCTGTCTCTGTCTCTGTCTCTGTTTCTGTTTCTGTCTCTGTCTCTGTCTCTGTCTCTGTCTCTGTCTCTGTCTCTGTCTCTGTCTCTGTCTCTGTCTCTGTCTCTGTCTCTGTCTCTGTCGCTGTCTCTGTCTCTGTCTCTGTCTCTGTCTCTGTCTCTGTCTCTGTCTCTGTCTCTGTCTCTGTCTCTGTCTCTGTCTCTGTCCTGTCTCTGTCTCTGTCTCTGCCTCTGTCTCTGTCTGTGGCTCTGTCTTTGACTCTTGCACCTCTGTCTTTGTCTCTGTCCGTGTCTCTGTCTGTGCCTCTGTCTCTGTCTCCGTCTCCGTCTCTGTCTCTGTCTCTGTCTCTGTCTCTGTCTCTGTCTCTGTCTCTGTCTCTGTCTCTGTCTCTGCCTCTGTCTCTGTCTCTGTCTCTGTTTCTGTCTCTGCCTCTGTCTCTGTCTCTGTCTCTGTCTCTGTCTCTGCCTCTGTCTCTGTCTCTGCCTCTGTCTCTGTCTGTAGCTCTGTCTTTGTCTCATGCGCCTCTGTCTTTGTCTCTGTCCGTGTCTCTGTCTGTGCCTCTGTCTCTGTCTCTGTTTCCGTCTCTGTCGCTGCCTCTGTCTCTGTCTCCGTCTCTCTCTCTTTTCCTGTCTCTGTCTCTGTCTCTGTCCCTGTCTCTGTCTCCGTCTCCGTCTCTGTCCCTGTCTCTGTCATTGGCTCCATCTCGGTCTCTGTCTCAGTCTCTGTCTCTGTCTCTGTCTCTGTCTCTGTCTCTGTCTCTGTCTCTGTCTCTGTCTCTGTCTCTGTCTCTGTCTCTGTCTCTGTCCTGTCTCTGTCTCTGTCTCTGCCTCTGTCTCTGTACGTGGCTCTGTCTTTGTCTCATGCGCCTCTGTCTTTGTCTCTGTCTGTGTCTCTGTCTGTGCCTCTGTCTCTGTCTCTGCTTCCGTCTCTGTCGCTGCCTCTGTCTCTGTCTCCGTCTCTCTCTCTTTTCCTGTCTCTGTCTCTGTCTCTGTCTCTGTCCCTGTCTCTGTCTCCGTCTACGTCTCTGTCTTTGTCTCTGTCATTGGCTCCATCTCTGTCTCTGCCTCAGTCTCTGTCTCTGTCTCTGTCTCTGTCTCTGTCTCTGTTTCTGTCTCTGCCTCTGTCTCTGTCTCTGTCTCTGTCTCTGTCTCTGTCTCTGTCTCTGTCTCTGCCTCTGTCTCTGTCTGTAGCTCTGTCTTTGTCTCATGCGCCTCTGTCTTTGTCTCTGTCCGTGTCTCGGTCTGTGCCTCTGTCTCTGTCTCTGTTTCCGTCGCTGTCGCTGCCTCTGTCTCTGTCTCCGTCTCTCTCTCTTTTCCTGTCTCTGTCTCCGTCTCTGTCTCTGTCCCTGTCTCTGTCTCTGTCTCTGTCTCTGTCTCTGTCTCTGTCTCTGTCCCTGTCTCTGTCTCCTTATCCGCCGCTGTCTCTGTCTCTGTGTCCATCTCTGTCTCTGTCTCTGTCTCTGTCCCTGTCTCTGTCTCTGTCTCTGTATCCGTCTCTGTCTCTGTCCCTGTCCCTGTCTCCGTCTCCGCCGCTGTCTCTGTCTCTGTGTCCATCTCTGTCTCTGTCTCTGTCTCTGTCTCTGTCTCTGTCTCTGTCCCTGTCTCTGTCTCCGTCTCCGTCTCTGTCCCTGTCTCTGTCATTGGCTCCATCTCGGTCTCTGTCTCAGTCTCTGTCTCTGTCTCTGTCTCTGTCTCTGTCTCTGTCTCTGTCATGTCTCTGTCTCTGTCTCTGCCTCTGTCTCTGTCTGTGGCTCTGTCTTTGTCTCTTGCGCCTCTGTCTTTGTCTCTGTCCGTGTCTCTGTGTGTGCCTCTGTCTCTGTCTCTGTTTCCGTCTCTGTCGCTGCCTCTGTCTCTGTCTCCGTCTCTCCCTCTTCTCCTGTCTCTGTCTCTGTCTCTGCCTCTGTCCCTGTCTCTGTCTCCGTCTCCGTCTCTGTCTCTGTCTCTGTCATTGGCTCCATCTCGGTCTCTGTCTCAGTCTCTGCCTCTGTCTCCGTCTCCGTCTCTGTCTCTGTCTCTGTCATTGGCTCCATCTCGGTCTCTGTCTCAGTCTCTGTCTCTGTCTCTGTCTCTGTCTCTGTCTCTGTCTCTGTCTCTGTCTCTGTCTCTGTCTCTGCTTCTGTCTCTGTTCCTGTCTCTGTCTCTGTCTCTGTCTCTGTCTCTGTCTCTGTCTCTGTCTCTGTCTCTGTCTCTGTCTCTGTCCTGTCTCTGTCTCTGTCACTGCCTCTGTCTCTGTCTGTGGCTCTGTCTTTGTTTCCGTATTTGTCTCTGTCTGTGTCTCCATCTTTGTCTCCGTCTTTGTCTCCGTCTTTGCCACCCTCTTTGTCTCCGTATTTGTCTCCGTCTGTGTCGCCATCTTTGCCTCCGCCTTTGTCTCCGTCTTTGTCTCCGTCGCCGTCTTCCTCTTCGTGTCCGTCTTTGTCTCCGTCTTTGTCACCGTCTTTGTCTCCGTCTTTGTCTCCGTCCGTGTCTCCTGCCCCTCTGTTTCTGTCGCTCTCTCTGTCTCTCTCTGTGTCTCTGTCTCCGTCTCTGTCTCTGTCTCTGTCCCTGTCTCTGTCCCTGTCTCTGTCTCTGTCTCTGTCTCTGTCCCTGTCTCTGTCTCCGTATCCGCCGCTGTCTCTTTCTCTGTTTGTGTCTCCATCTCTGTCTCTGTCTCTGTTTGTGTCTCCATCTCTGTCTCTGTCTCTGTCTCTGTCTCTGTCTCTGTCTCTGTCTCTGTCTCTGTCTCTGTCCTGTCTCTGTCTCTGTCTCTGCCTCTGTCTCTGTCTGTGGCTCTGTCTTTGTCTCTTGCGCCTCTGTCTTTGTCTCTGTCCGTGTCTCTGTGTGTGCCTCTGTCTCTGTCTCTGTTTCCGTCTCTGTCGCTGCCTCTGTCTCTGTCTCCGTCTCTCTCTCTTTTCCTGTCTCTGTCTCTGCCTCTGCCTCTGTCCCTGTCTCTGTCTCCGTCTCCGTCTCTGTCTCCGTCTCTGTCATTGGCTCCATCTCTGGCTATGTCTCAGTCTCTGTCTCTGTCTCCGTCTCTGTCTCTGTCTGTGTTTGTGTCTCTGCCTCTGTCTCTGTATCGGACTCTGTCTCCGTCACTGTCTTCGTCTTTGTCTCCGTCTTTGTCTCTGTCTTTGTCTCCGTATTTGTCTCCGTCTGTGTCTCCATCTTTGCCTCCATCTTTGTCATCGTCTTTGTCTCCGTCGCCGTCTTCCGCTTCGTGTCCGTCTTTGTCTCCGTCTTTGTCACCGTCTTTGTCTCCGTCTCTGCCTCTGTCTCTGTCTGTGGCTCTGTCTTTGACTGATGCGCCTCTGTCTTTGTCTCTGTCTGTGTCTCTGTCTGTGCCTCTGTCTCTGTCTCTGTCTCTGTTTCCGTCTCTGTCGCTGCCTCTGTCCCTGACTCCGTCTCCCTCTCTTTTCCTGTCTCTGTCTCTGTCTCTGTCTCTGTCCCTGTCTCTGTCTCCGTCTACGTCTCTGTCTCTGTCTCTGTCATTGGCTCCATCTCTGTCTCTGTCTCAGTCTCTGTCTCCGTCTCTGTCTCTGTCTCTGTCTCTGTCTCTGTCTCTGTCTCTGTCTCTGTCTCTGTCTCTGTCTCTGTCTCTGTCTCTGTCTCTGTCTCTGTCTCTGTCTCTGTCTCTGTCTCTGTCTCTGCCTCTGTCTCTGTACGTGGATCTGTCTTTGTCTCATGCGCCTCTGTCTTTGTCTCTGTCTGTGTCTCTGTCTGTGCCTCTGTCTCTGTCTCTGTTTCCGTCTCTGTCGCTGCCTCTGTCTCCGTCTCCGTCTCTCTCTCTTTTCCTGTCTCTGTCTCTGTCTCTGTCTCTGTCCCTGTCTCTGTCTCCGTCTACGTCTCTGTCTTTGTCTCTGTCATTGGCTCCATCTCTGTCTCTGTCTCAGTCTCTGTCTCCGTCTCTGTCTCTGTCTCTGTATCTGTCTCTGTCTCTGTTTCTGTTTCTGTCTCTGTCTCTGTCGCTGTCCCTGTCTCTGTCTCTGTCTATGTCTCTGTCTGTGTCTCTGTCTCCGTCTCCGTCTCTGTCTCTGTCTCTGTCTCTGTCTCCATCTCTGTCTCTGTCTCTGTCTCTGTCTCTGTCTCTGTCTCTGTCTCTGTCTCTGTCTCTGTCTCTGTCTCTGTTTCTGTCTCTGTCCTGTCTCTGTCTCTGTCTCTGCCTCTGCCTCTGTCTGTGGCTCTGTCTTTGTCTCATGCGCCTCTGTCTTTGTCTCTGTCTGTGTCTCTGTCTGTGCCTCTGTCTCTGTCTCTGTTTCCGTCTCTGTCGCTGCCTCTGTCTCTGTCTCCGTCTCTCTCTCTTTTCCTGTCTCTGTCTCCGTCTCTGTCTCTGTCATTGGCTCCATCTCGGTCTCTGTCTCAGTCTCTGTCTCTGTCTCTGTCTCCATCTCTGTCTCTGTGTCTGTCTCTGTCTCTGTCTCTGTCTCTGTCTCTGTCTCTGTCTCTGTCTCTGTCTCTGTCTCTGTCTCTGTCTCTGTCCCTGTCTCTGTCTCTGTCTCCATCTCTGTCTCTGTCTCTGTCTCTGTCTCTGTCTCTGTCTCTGCCTCTGTCTCTGCCTCTGCCTCTGTCTGTGGCTCTGTCTTTGTCTCATGCGCCTCTGTCTTTGTCTCTGTCTGTGTCTCTGTCTGTGCCTCTGTCTCTGTCTCTGTTTGAGTCTCTGTCGCTGCCTCTGTCTCTGTCTCCGTCTCTCTCTCTTTTCCTGTCTCTGTCTCCGTCTCTGTCTCTGTCTCTGTCTCTGTCTCTGTCTCTGTTTCTGTTTCTGTCTCTGTCTCTGTCTCTGTCTCTGTCTCTGTTTCTGTCTCTGTCTTTGTCTCTGTCTCTGCCTCTGTCTCTGTCTCTGTCTCTGTCTCTGTCTCTGTCTCTGTCTCTGTCTCTGTCTCTGTCTCTGTCTGTGTTTGTGTCTCTGTCTCTGTCTCTGTTTCGGCCTCTGTCTCCGTCACTGTCTTCGTGTTTGTCTCCGTCTTTGTCTCTGTCTTTGTCTCCGTATTTGTCTCCGTCTGTGTCTCCATCTTTGTCACCGTCTTTGTCTCCGTCTTTGCATCCCTCTTTGTCTCCGTATTTGTCTCCGTCTGTGTCGCCATCTTTGCCTCCATCTTTGTCTCCGTCTTTGTCTCCGTCGCCGTCTTCCGCTTCGTGTCCGTCTTTGTCTCCGTCTTTGTCACCGTCTTTGTCTCCGTCTTTGTCTCCGTCCGTGTCTCCTGCCCCTGTGTTTCTGTCGCTCTCTCTGTCTCAGTCTCTGTCTCTGTCTCTGTCTCTGTCTCTGTCTCTGTCGCTGCCTCTGTCTCTGTCTCCGTCTCTCTCTCTTTTCCTGTCTCTGTGTCTGTCTCTGTCTTTGTCTCTGTCTCTATCTCTGTCTCTGTCTCTGTCTGTGTCTCTGTCTCTGTCTCTGTCTCTGTATCGGACTCTGTCTCCGTCTTTGTCTCTGTCTTTGTCACCGTCTTTGTCTCCGTCTTTGTCTCCGTCCGTGTCTCCTGCCCCTCTGTTTCTGTCGCTCTCTCTGTCTCTCTCTGTGTCTCTGTCTCCGTCTCTGTCTCTGTCTCTGTCCCTGTCTCTGTCTCTGTCTCTGTCTCTGTCTCTGTCTCTGTCCCTGTCTCTGTCTCCGTATCCGCCGCTGTCTCTGTCTCTGTGTCCATCTCTGTCTCTGTCTCAGTCTCTGTCTCTGTCTCAGTCTCTGTCTCTGTCTCTGTCTCTGTCTCTGTCTCTGTCCCTGTTTCTGTCTCTGTGTCTGTCTCTGTCTCTGTCTCTGCCTCTGTCTCTGTCTCTGTCTCTGTCTTTGTCTCTGTCTCTGTCTCTGTCTCTGTCTCTGTCTCTGTCATTGGCTCCATCTCTGTCTATGTCTCTGTTTCTGTCTCTGTCTCTGCCTCTGCCTCTGTCTCTGTCTCTGTCTCTGTCTCTGTCTCTGTCTCTGTCTCTGCCTCTGTCTCTGTCTCTGTCTCTGTCTCTGTCTCTGTCTCTGTCTCTGTCTCTGTCTCTGTCTCTGTCTCTGTCTCTGTCTCTGTCTCTGTCTCTGTCTCTGTCTCTGTCTCTGTCTCTGTCTCTGTCTCTGTCTCTGTCTCTGTCTCTGTCTCTGTCCTGTCTCTGTCTCTGTCTCTGCCTCTGTCTCTGTCTGTGGCTCTGTCTTTGTCTCTTGCGCCTCTGTCTTTGTCTCTGTCCGTGTCTCTGTGTGTGCCTCTGTCTCTGTCTCTGTTTCCGTCTCTGTCGCTGCCTCTGTCTCTGTCTCCGTCTCTCTCTCTTTTCCTGTCTCTGTCTCTGTCTCTGCCTCTGTCCCTGTCTCTGTCTCCGTCTCCGTCTCTGTCTCTGTCTCTGTCATTGGCTCCATCTCAGTCTCTGTCTCAGTCTCTGTCTCTGTCTCCGTCTCCGTCTCTGTCTCTGTCTCTGTCATTGGCTCCATCGCGGTCTCTGTCTCAGTCTCTGTCTCTGTCTCTGTCTCTGTCTCTGTCTCTGTCTCTGTCCTGTCTCTGTCTCTGTCACTGCCTCTGTCTCTGTCTGTGGCTCTGTCGTTGTCTCCGTATTTGTCTCTGTCTGTGTCTCCATCTTTGTCTCCGTCTTTGTCTCCGTCTTTGCCACCCTCTTTGTCTCCGTATTTGTCTCCGTCTGTGTCGCCATCTTTGCCTCCGCCTTTGTCTCCGTCTTTGTCTCCGTCGCCGTCTTCCTCTTCGTGTCCGTCTTTGTCTCCGTCTTTGTCACCGTCTTTGTCTCCGTCTTTGTCTCCGTCCGTGTCTCCTGCCCCTCTGTTTCTGTCGCTCTCTCTGTGTCTCTGTCTCCGTCGCTGACTCTGTCTCTGTCCCTGTCTCTGTCCCTGTCTCTGTCTCCGTATCCGCCGCTGTCTCTGTCTCTGTGTCCATCTCTGTCTCTGTCTCAGTCTCTGTCTCTGTCTCTGTCTCTGTCTCTGCCTCTGTCTCTGTCCCTGTCTCTGTCACCGTCGCCGTCTCTGTCTCTGTCTCTGTCATTCGCTCCATCTCTGTCTCTGTCTCTGTTTCTGTCTCTGTCTCTGTCTCTGTCCCTGTCTCTGTCACCGTATCCGCCGCTGTCTCTGTCTCTGTGTCCATCTCTGTCTCGGTCTCAGTCTCTGTCTCTGTCTCTGTCTCTGTCTGTGTCTCCATCTCTGTCTCTGTCTCTGTCTCTGTCTCTGTCTCTGTCTCTGCCTCTGTCTCTGTCCCTGTCTCTGTCTCCGTCTCCGTCTCTGTCTCTGTCTCTGTCATTGGCTCCATCTCTGTCTCTGTCTCTGTTTCTGTCTCTGTCTCTGTCTCTGCCTCTGTCTCTGTCTCTGTTTCTGTCTCTGTCTCTGTCTCTGTCTCTGTCTCTGTCTCTGTCTCTGTCTCTGTCTCTGTCTCTGTCTCTGTCTCCGTATCCGCCGCTGTCTCTGTCTCTGTGTCCATCTCTGTCTCTGTCCTGTCTCTGTCTCTGTCTCTGTCACTGCCTCTGTCTCTGTCTGTGGCTCTGTCTTTGTCTCCGTATTTGTCTCTGTCTGTGTCTCCATCTTTGTCTCCGTCTTTGTCTCCGTCTTTGCCACCCTCTTTGTCTCCGTATTTGTCTCCGTCTGTGTCGCCATCTTTGCCTCCGCCTTTGTCTCCGTCTTTGTCTCCGTCGCCGTCTTCCTCTTCGTGTCCGTCTTTGTCTCCGTCTTTGTCACCGTCTTTGTCTCCGTCTTTGTCTCCGTCCGTGTCTCCTGACCCTCTGTTTCTGTCGCTCTCTCTGTCTCTCTCTGTGTCTCTGTCTCCGTCTCTGTCTCTGTCTCTGTCTCTGTCTCTGTCTCTGTCTCTGTCTCTGTCCTGTCTCTGTCTCTGTCTCTGCCTCTGTCCCTGTCTCTGTCACCGTATCCGCCGCTGTCTCTGTCTCTGTCTCTGTCTCTGTCTCTGTCTCTGTCTCTGTCTCTGTCTCTGTCTCTGTCCTGTCTCTGTCTCTGTCTCTGCCTCTGTCCCTGTCTCTGTCACCGTATCCGCCGCTGTCTCTGTCTCTGTCTCTGTCTCTGTCTCTGTCTCTGTCTCTGTCTCTGTCTCTGTCCTGTCTCTGTCTCTGTCTCTGCCTCTGTCTCTGTCTCTGTCTCTGTCTCTGTCTCTGTCTCTGTCTCTGTCTCTGTCTCTGTCTCTGTCTCTGTCTCTGTCTCTGTCTCTGTCTCTGTCTCTGTCTCTGTCCTGTGTCTGTCTCTGTCTCTGCCTCTGTCTCTGCCTGTGGCTCTGTCTTTGTCTCTTGCGCCTCTGTCTTTGTCTCTGTCCGTGTCTCTGTGTGTGCCTCTGTCTCTGTCTCTGTTTCCGTCTCTCTCGCTGCCTCTGTCTCTGTCTCCGTCTCTCTCTCGTTTCCTGTCTCTGTCTCTGTCTCTGCCTCTGTCCCTGTCTCTGTCTCCGTCTCCGTCTCTGTCTCTGTCTCTGTCATTGGCTCCATCTCGGTCTCTGTCTCAGTCTCTGTCTCTGTCTCCGTCTCCGTCTCTGTCTCTGTCTCTGTCATTGGCTCCATCTCGGTCTCTGTCTCAGTCTCAGTCTCTGTCTCTGTCTCTGTCTCTGTCTCTGTCTCTGTCTCTGTCTCTGTTTCTGTCTCTGTGTCTGTCTCTGTCTCTGCCTCTGTCTCTGTCTCTGTCTCTGTCTCTGTCTCTGTCACTGCCTCTGTCTCTGTCTGTGGCTCTGTCTTTGTCTCATGCGCCTCTGTCTTTGTCTCTGTCTGTGTCTCTGTCTGTGCCTCTGTCTCTGTCTCTGTTTCCGCCTCTGTCGCTGCCTCTGTCCCTGACTCCGTCTCTCTCTCTTTTCCTGTCTCTGTCTCTGTCTCTGTCTCTGTCCCTGTCTCTGCCTCTGTCATTGGCTCCATCTCTGTCTCTCTCTCAGTCTCTGTTTCCGTCTCTGTCGCTGCCTCTGTCTCTGTCTCCGTCTCTCTCTCTTTTCCTGTCTCTGTCTCTGTCCCTGTCTCTGTCTCCGTCTCCGTCTCTGTCTCTGTCTCTGTCATTGGCTCCATCTCTGTCTCTGTCTCTGTTTCTGTCTCTGTCTCTGTCTCTGCCTCTGTCTCTGTCTCTGTCTCTGTTTCTGTCTCTGTCTCTGTCTCTGTCTCTGTCTCTGTCTCTGTCTCTGTCTCTGTCTCTGTCTCTGCCTCTGTCTCTGTCTCTGACTCTGTCTCTGTCTCTGTCTCTGTCTCTGTCTCTGTCTCTGTCTCTGTCTCTGCCCGGTCTCTGCCTCTGTCTCTGTCCCTGTCCCTGTCTCTGTCTCTGTCTCTGTCTCTGTCTCTGTCCCTGTATCTGTCTCTGCCTGTGTCTCTGTCCCTGTCTCTGTCTCCGTCTCCGCCGCTGTCTCTGTATCTGTGTCCATCTCTGTCTCTGTCTCTGTCTCTGTCTCTGTCTCTGTCTCTGTTTCTGTCTCTGCCTCCGTCTCTGTCCCTGTCTCCGTCTCTGTCTCTGTCTCTGTCTCTGTTTCTGTCTCTGCCTCTGTCTCTGTCTCTGTCTCTGTCTCTGTCTCTGTCTCTGTCTCTGTCTCTGTCTCTGTCTCTGCCTCTGTTTCTGTCTGTAGCTCTGTCTTTGTCTCATGCGCCTCTGTCTTTGTCTCTGTCCGTGTCTCTGTCTGTGCCTCTGTCTCTGTCTCTGTTTCCGTCTCTGTCGCTGCCTCTGTCTCTGTCTCCGTCTCTCTCTCTTTTCCTGTCTCTGTCTCTGTCTCTGTCTCTGTCCCTGTCTCTGTCTCCGTCTCCGTCTCTGTCCCTGTCTCTGTCATTGGCTCCATCTCGGTCTCTGTCTCAGTCTCTGTCTCTGTCTCCGTCTCCGTCTCTGTCTCTCTCTCTGTCATTGGCTCCATCTCGGTCTCTGTCTCAGTCTCTGTCTCTGTCTCTGTCTCTGTCTCTGTCTCCGTCTCTGTCTCTGTCTCTGTCTCTGTCTCTGTCTCTGCCTCTGTCTCTGTTCCTGTCTCTGTCTCTGTCTCTGTCTCTGTCTCTGTCTCTGTCTCTGTCTCTGTCCTGTCTCTGTCTCTGTCACTGCCTCTGTCTCTGTCTGTGGCTCTGTCTTTGTCTCATGCGCCTCTGTCTTTGTCTCTGTCTGTGTCTCTGTCTGTGCCTCTGTCTCTGTCTCTGTTTCCGTCTCTGTCGTTGCCTCTGTCCCTGACTCCGTCTCTCTCTCTTTTCCTGTCTCTGTCTCTGTCTCTGTCTCTGTCCCTGTCTCTGTCTCTGTCATTGGCTCCATCTCTGTCTCTCTCTCAGTCTCCGTCTCCGCCTCTGTCTCTGTCTCTGTCTCTGTCTCTGTCTCTGTCTCTGTCTCTGTTTCTGTTTCTGTCTCTGTCGCGGTCCCTGTCTCTGTCTCTGTCTATGTCTCTGTCTGTGTCTCTGCCTCCGTCTCCGTCTCTGTCTCTGTCTCTGTCTCTGTCTCTGTCTCTGTCTCTGTCTGTGTCTCTGTCTCTGTGTCCATCTCTGTCTCTGTCTCAGTCTCTGTCTCTGTCTGTGTCTCTGTCTCTGTCCCTGTCTCTGTCTCTGTCTCTGTATCCGTCTCTGTCTCTGTCCCTGTCTCTGTCTCCGTCTCCGCCGCTGTCTCTGTCTCTGTGTCCATCTCTGTCTCTGTCTCTGTCTCTGTCTCTGTCTCTGTCTCTGTCTCTGTCTCTGTCTCTGTTTCTGTCTCTGCCTCTGTCTCTGCCTCTGTCTCTGTCTCTGTCTCTGTCTCTGTCTCTGTCTCTGTCTCTGTCTCTGTCTCTGCCTCTGTCTCTGTCTGTAGCTCTGTCTTTGTCTCATGCGCCTCTGTCTTTGTCTCTGTCCGTGTCTCTGTCTGTGCCTCTGTCTCTGTCTCTGTTTCCGTCTCTGTCGCTGCATCTGTCTCTGTCTCCGTCTCTCTCTCTTTTCCTGTCTCTGTCCCTGTCTCTGTCTCTGTCCCTGTCTCTGTCTCCGTCTCTCACTCTTTTCCTGTCTCTGTCCCTGTCTCTGTCTCTGTCCCTGTCCCTGTCTCTGTCTCCGTCTCCGTCTCTGTCCCTGTCCCTGTCAGTGGCTCCATCTCGGTCTCTGTCTCAGTCTCTGTCTCTGTCTCTGTCTCTGTCTCTGTCTCTGTCTCTGTCTCTGTCTCTGTTTCTGTCTCTGTGTCTGTCTCTGTCTCTGCCTCTGTCTCTGTCTCTGTCTCTGTCTCTGTCTCTGTCTCTGTCTCTGTCTCTGTCTCTGTCTCTGTCTGTGTCTGTGTCTCTGTCTCTGTCTCTGTCTCTGTCTCTGTATCGGACTCTGTCTCCGTCTTTGTCTCTGTCTTTGTCTCCGTATTTGTCTCTGTCTGTGTCTCCATCTTTGTCTCCGTCTTTGTCTCCGTCTTTGCCACCCTCTTTGTCTCCGTATTTGTCTCCGTCTGTGTCGCCATCTTTGCCTCCGCCTTTGTCTCCGTCTTTGTCTCCGTCGCCGTCTTCCTCTTCGTGTCCGTCTTTGTCTCCGTCTTTGTCACCGTCTTTGTCTCCGTCTTTGTCTCCGTCCGTGTCTCCTGCCCCTCTGTTTCTGTCGCTCTCTCTGTCTCTCTCTGTGTCTCTGTCTCCGTCTCTGTCTCTGTCTCTGTCTCTGTCTCTGTTTCTGTTTCTGTCTCTGTCGCGGTCCCTGTCTCTGTCTCTGTCTATGTCTCTGTCTGTGTCTCTGCCTCCGTCTCCGTCTCTGTCTCTGTCTCTGTCTCTGTCTCTGTCTCCATCTCTGTCTCTGTCTCTGTCTCTGTCTCTGTCTCTGTATCTGTCCTGTCTCTGCCTCTGTCTCTGTCCCTGTCCCTGTCTCTGTCTCTGTCTCTGTCTCTGTCCCTGTATCTGTCTCTGCCTCTGTCTCTGTCCCTGTCTCTGTCTCCGACTCCGCCGCTGTCTCTGTCTCTGTCTCTGTGTCCATCTCTGTCTCTGTCTCCGACTCCGCCGCTGTCTCTGTCTCTGTCTCTGTGTCCATCTCTGTCTCTGTCTCAGTCTCTGTCTCTGTCTCTGTCTCTGTCTCTGTCCCTGTCTCTGTCTCTGTCTCTGTCTCTGTCTCTGTCTCTGTCTCTGTCTCTGTCTCTGTCTCTGTCTCTGTCCCTGTCTCTGTCTCCGTGTCCGCCGCTGTCTCTGTCTCTGTGTCCATCTCTGTCTCTGTCTCAGTCTCTGTCTCTGTCTCTGTCTCTGTCTGTGTCTCCATCTCTGTCTCTGTCTCTGTCTCTGTCTCTGTCTCTGTCTCTGTCTCTGCCTCTGTCTCTGTCCCTGTCTCTGTCTCCGTCTCCGTCTCCGTCTCTGTCTCTGTCTCTGTCTCTGTCTCTGTCTCTGGCTCCATCTCTGTGTCTGTCTCAGTCTCTGTCTCTCTCTCTGTCTCTGCCTCTGTCGCTGTCTCTGTACCCGTCTCTGTCTCTGGCTCCATCTCTGTGTCTGTCTCAGTCTCTGTCTCTCTCTCTGTCTCTGCCTCTGTCGCTGTCTCTGTACCCGTCTCTGTCTCTGTCTCTGTCTCTGTCTCTGTCTCTGTCTCTGTCTCTGTCTCGGTCCCTGTCTCCGTCTTTGTGGCCGTCTTTGTATCCGTCTTTGTCTCCGTCTTCGTCTTCCTCTTTGTTTCCGTCTTTGTCTCTGTCTTTGTCTCCTGCGCCAGGGTCACCGCCTTTGTCTCCTGCCCCTCTGTTTCCGTCGCTCTTTCTGTCTCTGTCTGTGCCTCTGTCTCCGTCTCTTTCTCTGTCTCTGTCTATGTCTCTGTCTCTGTCTCTGTCTCTGTCTCTGTCTCTGTCTCTGTCTGTGTCTGTGTCTCTGTCTCTGTCTCTGTATCGGACTCTGTCTCCGTCTTTGCCTCTGTCTTTGTCTCCGTATTTGTCTCTGTCTGTGTCACCATCTTTGTCTCCGTCTTTGTCTCCGTCTTTGCCACCCTCTTTGTCTCCGTATTTGTCTCCGTCTGTGTCGCCATCTTTGCCTCCGCCTTTGTCTCCGTCTTTGTCTCCGTCGCCGTCTTCCTCTTCGTGTCCGTCTTTGTCTCCTTCTTGGTCACCGTCTTTGTCTCCCTCTTTGTCTCCGTCCGTGTCTCCTGCCCCTCTGTTTCTGTCGCTCTCTCTGTCTCTCTCTGTGTCTCTGTCTCTGTCTCTGTCTCTGTCCCTGTCTCTGTCTCCGTATCCGCCGCTGTCTCTGTCTCTGTGTCCATCTCCGTCTCTGTCTCAGTCTCTATCTCTGTCTCTGTCTCTGTCTGTGTCTCCATCTCTGTCTCTGTCTCTGTCTCTGTCTCTGTCTCTGCCTCTGCCTCTGTCTCTGTCCCTGTCTCTGTCTCCGTCTCCGTCCCTGTCTCTGTCTCTGTCTCTGTCTCTGTCTCTGTCTCTGTCTCTGTCTCTGTCTCTGTCTCTGTCCCTGTCTCTGTCTCCGTATCCGCCGCTGTCTCTGTCTCTGTGTCCATCTCTGTCTCTGTCTCAGTCTCTGTCTCTGTCTCTGTCTCTGTCTGTGTCTCCATCTCTGTCTCTGTCTCTGTCTCTGTCCCTGTCTCTGTCTCTGCCTCTGTCTCTGTCCCTGTCTCTATCTCCGTCTCCGTCTCTGTCTCTGTCTCTGTCATTGGCTCCATCTCTGTCTCTGTCTCTGTTTCTGTCTCTGTCTCTGTCTCTGCCTCTGTCTCTGTCTCTGTCTCTGTTTCTGTCTCTGTCTCTGCCTCTGTCTCTGTCTCTGTCTCTGTCTCTGTCTCTGTCTCTGCCTCTGTCTCTGTCTCTGTCTCTGTCTCTGTCTCTGTCTCTGTCTCTGTCTCTGTCTCTGTCTCTGTCTCTGTCTCTGTCTCTGTCTCTGTCTCTGTCTCTGTCTCTGTCTCTGTCTCTGTCTCTGTCTCTGTCTCTGTCTCTGTCTCTGTCTCTGTCTCTGTCTCTGCCTCTGCCTCTGTCCTGTCTCTGTCTCTGTCTCTGCCTCTGTCTCTGTCTGTGGCTCTGTCTTTGTCTCTTGCGCCTCTGTCTTTGTCTCTGTCCGTGTCTCTGTGTGTGCCTCTGTCTCTGTCTCTGTTTCCGTCTCTGTCGCTGCCTCTGTCTCTGTCTCCGTCTCTCTCTCCTTTCCTGTCTCTGTCTCTGTCTCTGCCTCTGTCCCTGTCTCTGTCTCTGTCATTGGCTCCATCTCGATCTCTGTCTCAGTCTCTGTCTCTGTCTCCGTCTCCGTCTCTGTCTCTGTCTCTGTCATTGGCTCCATCTCGGTCTCTGTCTCAGTCTCTGTCTCTGTCTCTGTCACTGCCTCTGTCTCTGTCTGTGGCTCTGTCTTTGTCTCATGCGCCTCTGTCTTTGTCTCTGTCTGTGTCTCTGTCTGTGCCTCTGACTCTGTCTCTGTTTCCGTCTCTGTCGCTGCCTCTGTCCCTGACTCCGTCTCTCTCTCTTTTCCTATCTCTGTCTCTGTCTCTGCCTCTGTCCCTGTCTCTGTCTCTGTCATTGGCTCCATCTCTGTCTCTCTCTCAGTCTCCGTCTCCGTCTCTGTCTCTGTCTCTGTCTCTGTCTCTGTCTCTGTCTCTGTTTCTGTTTCTGTCTCTGTCGCTGTCCCTGTCTCTGTCTCTGTCTATGTCTCTGTCCCTGTCTCTGGATCCATCTCTGTGTCTGTCTCAGTTTCTGTCTCTGTCTCCGCCTCTGCCTCTGTCTCTGTCTCTGTCTTTGTCTCCATCTTTGTCTCCGTCTTTGTCTCCGTCTTTGTCTCCGTCCTCGTCTTCCTCTTCGTCTCCGTCTTTGTCTCCGTCTACGTCACCGTCTTTGTCTCCGTCTTTGTCTCCGTCTTTGTCTCCGTCTTTGTCTACGTCTTTGTCTCCGTCTTTTTCTCCGTCCACGTCTCCGGCCCCTCTGTCTCTGTCTCTGTCTCTGTCTCTGTCTCTGTCTCTGTTTCTGTCTCTGCCTCTGTCTCTGTATCGGACTTCGTCTCCGTCTTTGTCTTCGTCTTTGTCTCCGTCTTTGCCTCCGTCTTTGCCTCCGTATTTGTCTCCGTCTGTGTCTCCATCTTTGTCTGCGCCTTTGTCTCCGTCTTTGTCTCCGTCGTCGTCGTCCTGTTCGTCTCCGTCCTTGTCTCCGTCTTTGTCTACGTCTTTGTCTACGTCTTTGTCTCCGTCTTTGCCTCCGTCTTTGTCTCTGTCTCTGTCTCTGACTCTGTCTCTGTCTCTGACTCTGTCTCTGTCTCTGTCTCTGTCTCTGTCCCTGTCTCTGTCTCTGTCTCTGTCTCTGTCTCTGTCCTGTCTCTGCCTCTGTCTCTGTCCCTGTCCCTGTCTCTGTCTCTGTCTCTGTCTCTGTCCCTGTATCTGTCTCTGCCTCTGTCTCTGTCCCTGTCTCTGTCTCCGACTCCGCCGCTGTCTCTGTCTCTGTCTCTGTGTCCATCTCTGTCTCTGTCTCAGTCTCTGTCTCTGTCTCTGTCTCTGTCTCTGTCCCTGTCTCTGTCTCTGTCTCTGTATCTGTCTCTGTCTCTGTCCCTGTCTCTGTCTCCGTCTCCGCCGCTGTCTCTGTCTCTGTGTCCATCTCTGTCTCTGTCTCAGTCTCTGTCTCTGTCTCTGTCTCTGTCTGTGTCTCTGCCTCTGTCGCCTTCTCTGCCGCTGTCTGTGTCTCTGTCGCTGTCTCTGTCTCTGTCTCTGTCTGCGTCTCTGTCTGTGTCTCTGTCTCCGTTTCCGTCTCTGTCTCTGTCTCTGTCTCTGTCTCTGTCTCCATCTCTGTCTCTGTCTCTGTCTCTGCCTCTGTCTCTGTCTCTGTCTCTGTCTCTGTCTCTGTCTCTGTCTCTGTCTCTGTCTCTGTCTCAGTCTCTGTCTGTGTCTCCATCTCTGTCTCTGTCTCTGTCTCTGTCTCTGTCTCTGTCTCTGCCTCTGTCTCTGTCCCTGTCTCTGTCTCCGTCTCCGTCTCTGTCTCTGTCTCTGTCTCTGTCTCTGTCTCTGTCTCTGTCTCTGTCTCTGTCTCTGGCTCCATCTCTGTGTCTGTCTCAGTCTCTGTCTCTCTCTCTGTCTCTGCCTCTGTCGCTGTCTCTGTACCCGTCTCTGTCTCTGTCTCTGTCTCTGTCTCTGTCTCGGTCCCTGTCTCCATCTTTGTCTCCGTCTTTGTCTCCGTCTTTGTCTCCGCCCTCGTCTTCCTCTTCGTCTCCGTCTTTGTCTCCGTCTACGTCACCGTCTTTGTCTCCGTCTTTGTCTCCGTCTTTGTCTCCGTCTTTGTCTACGTCTTTGTCTCCGTCTTTTTCTCCGTCCACGTCTCCGGCCCCTCTGTCTCTGTCTCTGTCTCTGTCTCTGTCTCTGTCTCTGCCTCTGTCTCTGTCTCTGTCTCTGTTTCTGTCTCTGCCTCTGTCTCTGTATCGGACTTCGTCTCCGTCTTTGTCTTCGTCTTTGTCTCCGTCTTTGCCTCCGTCTTTGCCTCCGTATTTGTCTCCGTCTGTGTCTCCATCTTTGTCTGCGCCTTTGTCTCCGTCTTTGTCTCCGTCGTCGTCGTCCTGTTCGTCTCCGTCCTTGTCTCCGTCTTTGTCTACGTCTTTGTCTACGTCTATGTCTCCGTCTTTGTCTCCGTCTTTATGTCTGTCTCTGTCTCTGACTCTGTCTCTGTCTCTGACTCTGTCTCTGTCTCTGTCTCTGTCTCTGTCTCTGTCTCTGTCTCTGTCTCTGTCTCTGTCCTGTCTCTGCCTCTGTCTCTGTCTCTGTCCTGTCTCTGCCTCTGTCTCTGTCCCTGTCCCTGTCTCTGTCTCTGTCTCTGTCTCTGTTTCTGTCTCTTCCTCTGTCTCTGTATCGGACTTCGTCTCCGTCTTTGTCTTCGTCTTTGTCTCCGTCTTTGTCTCCGTCTTTGTCTCCGTCTTTGTCTCTGTCTCTGTCTCTGACTCTGTCTCTGTCTCTGTCTCTGTTTCTGTCTCTGCCTCTGTCTCTGTCTCTGTCTCTGTCTCTGTCATTGGCTCCATCTCGGTCTCTGTCTCAGTCTCTGTCTCTGTCTCTGTCTCTGTCTCTGTCTCTGACTCTGTCTCTGTCTCTGACTCTGTCTCTGTCTCTGTCTCTGTCTCTGCCTCTGTCTCTGTCTCTGTCTCTGTCTCTGTCTCTGTCTCTGTCTCTGTCTCTGTCTCTGTCTCTGACTCTGTCTCTGTCTCTGTCTGTAGCTCTGTCTTTGTCTCATGCGCCTCTGACTTTGTCTCTGTCCGTGTCTCTGTCTGTGCCTCTGTCTCTGTCTCTGTTTCCGTCTCTGTCGCTGCATCTGTCTCTGTCTCCGTCTCTCTCTCTTTTCCTGTCTCTGTCCCTGTCTCTGTCTCTGTCCCTGTCTCTGTCTCCGTCTCTCACTCTTTTCCTGTCTCTGTCCCTGTCTCTGTCTCTGTCCCTGTCCCTGTCTCTGTCTCCGTCTCCGTCTCTGTCCCTGTCTCTGTCATTGGTTCCATCTCGGTCTCTATCTCAGTCTCTGTCTCTGTCTCTGTCTCTGTCTCTGTCTCTGTTTCTGTCTCTGTGTCTGTCTCTGTCTCTGCCTCTGTCTCTGTCTCTGTCTCTGTCTCTGTCTCTGTCTCTGTCTCTGTCTCTGTCTCTGTCTCTGTCTCTGTCTCTGTCTGTGTCTGTGTCTCTGTCTCTGTCTCTGTATCGGACTCTGTCTCCGTCTTTGTCTCTGTCTTTGTCTCCGTATTTGTCTCTGTCTGTGTCTCCATCTTTGTCTCCGTCTTTGTCTCCGTCTTTGCCACCCTCTTTGTCTCCGTATTTGTCTCCGTCTGTGTCGCCATCTTTGCCTCCGCCTTTGTCTCCGTCTTTGTCTCCGTCGCCGTCTTCCTCTTCGTGTCCGTCTTTGTCTCCGTCTTTGTCACCGTCTTTGTCTCCGTCTTTGTCTCCGTCCGTGTCTCCTGCCCCTCTGTTTCTGTCGCTCTCTCTGTCTCTCTCTGTGTCTCTGTCTCCGTCTCTGTCTCTGTCTCTGTCCCTGTCTCTGTCTCTGTCTCTGTCTTTGTCTCTGTCTCTGTCTCTGTCTCTGACTCTGTCCCTGTCTCTGTCTCCTTATCCGCCGCTGTCTCTGTCTCTGTGTCCATCTCTGTCTCTGTCTCAGTCTCTGTCTCTGTCTCTGTCTCTGTCTGTGTCTCCATCTCTGTCTCTGTCTCTGTCTCTGTCTCTGTCTCTGTCTCTGTCTCTGCCTCTGTCTCTGTCCCTGTCTCTGTCTTGGTCTCCGTCTCTGTCTCTGTCTCTGTCTCTGTCATTGGCTCCATCTCTGTCTCTGTCTCAGTCTCTGTCTCTGTTTTTGTCTCTGTCTCTGTCTCTGCCTCTGTCTCTGTCTCTGTCTCTGTTTCTGTTTCTGTCTCTGTCTCTGTCTCTGTCTCTGTCTCTGTCTCTGTCTCTGTCTCTGTCTCTGTCTCTGTCTCTGTCTCTGTCTCTGTCTCTGTCTCTGTCTCTGTCTCTGTCTCTGGCTCTGTCTCTGTCTCTGTCTCTGTCCTGTCTCTGTCTCTGCCTCTGCCTCTGTCTCTGTCTGTGGCTCTGTCTTTGACTCTTGCACCTCTGTCTTTGTCTCTGTCCGTGTCTCTGTCTGTGCCTCTGTCTCTGTCTCCGTCTCCGTCTCTGTCTCTGTCTCTGTCTCTGTCTCTGTCTCTGTCTCTGTCTCTGTCTCTGTCTCTGTCTCTGTCTCTGTCTCTGTCTCTGTCTCTGTCTCTGTTTCTGTTTCTGCCTCTGTCTCTGTCTCTGTCTCTGTCTCTGTCTCTGTCTCTGTCTCTGCCTCTGTCTCTGTCTGTAGCTCTGTCTTTGTCTCATGCGCCTCTGTCTTTGTCTCTGTCCGTGTCTCTGTCTGTGCCTCTGTCTCTGTCTCTGTTTCCGTCTCTGTCGCTGCCTCTGTCTCTGTCTCCGTCTCTCTCTCTTTTCCTGTCTCTGTCTCTGTCTCTGTCCCTGTCTCTGTCTCCGTCTCCGTCTCTGTCCCTGTCTCTGTCATTGGCTCCATCTCGGTCTCTGTCTCAGTCTCTGTCTCTGTCTCTGTCTCTGTCTCTGTCTCTGTCTCTGTCTCTGTCTCTGTCTCTGTCTCTGTCCTGTCTCTGTCTCTGTCTCTGCCTCTGTCTCTGTCTGTGGCTCTGTCTTTGCCTCATGCGCCTCTGTCTTTGTCTCTGTCTGTGTCTCTGTCTGTGCCTCTGTCTCTGTCTCTGCTTCCGTCTCTGTCGCTGCCTCTGTCTCTGTCTCCGTCTCTCTCTCTTTTCCTGTCTCTGTCTCTGTCTCTGTCTCTGTCCCTGTCTCTGTCTCCGTCTACGTCTCTGTCTTTGTCTCTGTCATTGGCTCCATCTCTGTCTCTGTCTCAGTCTCTGTCTCTGTCTCTGTCTCTGTCTCTGTATCTGTCTCTGCCTCTGTCTCTGTCTCTGTCTCTGTCTCTGTCTCTGTCTCTGTCTCTGTCTCTGTCTCTGCCTCTGTCTCTGTCTGTAGCTCTGTCTTTGTCTCATGCGCCTCTGTCTTTGTCTCTGTCCGTGTCTCGGTCTGTGCCTCTGTCTCTGTCTCTGTTTCCGTCTCTGTCGCTGCCTCTGTCTCTGTCTCCGTCTCTCTCTCTTTTCCTGTCTCTGTCCCTGTCTCTGTCTCTGTCCCTGTCTCTGTCTCCGCCTCCGTCTCTGTCCCTGTCTCTGTCATTGGCTCCATCTCGGTCTCTGTCTCAGTCTCTGTCTCTGTCTCTGTCTCTGTCTCTGTCTCTGACTCTGTCTCTGTCTCTGACTCTGTCTCTGTCTCTGTCTCTGTCTCTGTCTCTGTCTCTGTCTCTGTCTCTGTCTCTGTCTCTGTCTCTGTCTCTGTCTCTGTCTCTGCCCGGTCTCTGCCTCTGTCTCTGTCCCTGTCCCTGTCTCTGTCTCTGTCTCTGTCTCTGTCCCTGTATCTGTCTCTGCCTCTGTCTCTGTCCCTGTCTCTGTCTCCGTCTCCGCCGCTGTCTCTGTCTCTGTCTCTGTGTCCATCTCTGTCTCTGTCTCAGTCTCTGTCTCTGTCTCTGTCTCTGTCTCTGTCCCTGTCTCTGTCTCTGTCTCTGTCTCTGTATCCGTCTCTGTCTCTGTCCCTGTCTCTGTCTCCGTCTCCGCCGCTGTCTCTGTCTCTGTGTCCATCTCTGTCTCTGTCTCTGTCTCTGTCTCTGTCTCTGTCTCTGTCTCTGTCTCTGTTTCTGTCTCTGCCTCTGTCTCTGTCTCTGTCTCTGTCTCTGTCTCTGTCTCTGTCTCTGTCTCTGTCTCTGTCTCTGCCTCTGTCTCTGTCTGTAGCTCTGTCTTTGTCTCATGCGCCTCTGTCTTTGTCTCTGTTCGTGTCTCTGTCTGTGCCTCTGTCTCTGTCTCTGTTTCCGTCTCTGTCTCTGCCTCTGTCTCTGTCTCCGTCTCTCTCTCTTTTCCTGTCTCTGTCTCCGTCTCTGTCTCTGTCTCTGTCCCTGTCTCTGTCTCTGTCTCTGTCTCTGTCTCTGTCTCTGTCCCTGTCTCTGTCTCCTTATCCGCCGCTGTCTCTGTCTCTGTGTCCATCTCTGTCTCTGTCTCTGTCTCTGTCCCTGTCTCTGTCTCTGTCTCTGTATCCGTCTCTGTCTCTGTCCCTGTCTCTGTCTCCGTCTCCGCCGCTGTCTCTGTCTCTGTGTCCATCTCGGTCTCTGTCTCTGTCTCTGTCTCTGTCTCTGTCTCTGTCTCTGTTTCTGTCTCTGCCTCTGTCTCTGTCTCTGTCTCTGTCTCTGTCTCTGTCTCTGTCTCTGTCTCTGCCTCTGTCTCTGTCTGTAGCTCTGTCTTTGTCTCATTCGCCTCTGTCTTTGTCTCTGTCCGTGTCTCTGTATGTGCCTCTGTCTCTGTCTCTGTTTCCGTCGCTGTCGCTGCCTCTGTCTCTGTCTCCGTCTCTCTCTCTTTTCCTGTCTCTGTCTCCGTCTCTGTCTCTGTCTCTGTCCCTGTCTCTGTCTCTGTCTCTGTCTCTGTCTCTGTCTCTGTCCCTGTCTCTGTCTCCTTATCCGCCGCTGTCTCTGTCTCTGTATCCGTCTCTGTCTCTGTCCCTGTCTCTGTCTCCGTCTCCGCCGCTGTCTCTGTCTCTGTGTCCATCTCGGTCTCTGTCTCTGTCTCTGTCTCTGTCTCTGTCTCTGTCTCTGTCTCTGTCTCTGTTTCTGTCTCTGCCTCTGTCTCTGCCTCTGTCTCTGTCTCTGTCATTGGCTCCATCTCGGTCTCTGTCTCAGTCTCTGTCTCTGTCTCTGTCTCTGTCTCTGTCTCTGACTCTGTCTCTGTCTCTGACTCTGTCTCTGTCTCTGTCTCTGCCCGGTCTCTGCCTCTGTCTCTGTCCCTGTCCCTGTCTCTGTCTCTGTCTCTGTCTCTGTCCCTGTATCTGTCTCTGCCTCTGTCTCTGTCCCTGTCTCTGTCTCCGTCTCCGCCGCTGTCTCTGTCTCTGTCTCTGTGTCCATCTCTGTCTCTGTCTCAGTCTCTGTCTCTGTCTCTGTCTCTGTCTCTGTCCCTGTCTCTGTCTCTGTCTCTGTATCCGTCTCTGTCTCTGTCCCTGTCTCTGTCTCCGTCTCCGCCGCTGTCTCTGTCTCTGTGTCCATCTCTGTCTCTGTCTCTGTCTCTGTCTCTGTCTCTGTCTCTGTCTCTGTTTCTGTCTCTGCCTCTGTCTCTGTCTCTGTCTCTGTCTCTGTCTCTGTCTCTGTCTCTGTCTCTGTCTCTGTCTCTGTCTCTGTCCCTGTATCTGTCTCTGCCTCTGTCTCTGTCCCTGTCTCTGTCTCCGTCTCCGCCGCTGTCTCTGTCTCTGTCTCTGTGTCCATCTCTGTCTCTGTCTCTGTCTCTGTCTCTGTCCGTGTCTCTGTCTGTGCCTCTGTCTCTGTCTCTGTTTCCGTCTCTGTCGCTGCATCTGTCTCTGTCTCCGTCTCTCTCTCTTTTCCTGTCTCTGTCCCTGTCTCTGTCTCTGTCCCTGTCTCTGTCTCCGTCTCTCACTCTTTTCCTGTCTCTGTCCCTGTCTCTGTCTCTGTCCCTGTCCCTGTCTCTGTCTCCGTCTCTGTCCCTGTCTCTGTCATTGGCTCCATCTCGGTCTCTGTCTCAGTCTCTGTCTCTGTCTCTGTCTCTGTCTCTGTCTCTGTCTCTGTCTCTGTCTCTGTTTCTGTCTCTGTGTCTGTCTCTGTCGCTGCCTCTGTCTCTGTCTCTGTCTCTGTCTCTGTCTCTGTCTCTGTCTCTGTCTCTGTCTCTGTCTCTGTCTGTGTCTGTGTCTCTGTCTCTGTCTCTGTCTCTGTATCGGACTCTGTCTCCGTCTTTGTCTCTGTCTTTGTCTCCGTATTTGTCTCTGTCTGTGTCTCCATCTTTGTCTCCGTCTTTGTCTCCGTCTTTGCCACCCTCTTTGTCTCCGTATTTGTCTCCGTCTGTGTCGCCATCTTTGCCTCCGCCTTTGTCTCCGTCTTTGTCTCCGTCGCCGTCTTCCTCTTCGTGTCCGTCTTTGTCTCCGTCTTTGTCACCGTCTTTGTCTCCGTCTTTGTCTCCGTCCGTGTCTCCTGCCCCTCTGTTTCTGTCGCTCTCTCTGTCTCTCTCTGTGTCTCTGTCTCCGTCTCTGTCTCTGTCTCTGTCCCTGTCTCTGTCTCTGTCTCTGTCTCTGTCTCTGTCTCTGTCTCTGTCTCTGTCTCTGTCCCTGTCTCTGTCTCCTTATCCGCCGCTGTCTCTGTCTCTGTGTCCATCTCTGTCTCTGTCTCAGTCTCTGTCTCTGTCTCTGTCTCTGTCTGTGTCTCCATCTCTGTCTCTGTCTCTGTCTCTGTCTCTGTCTCTGTCTCTGTCTCTGTCTCTGCCTCTGTCTCTGTCCCTGTCTCTGTCTTGGTCTCCGTCTCTGTCTCTGTCTCTGTCTCTGTCATTGGCTCCATCTCTGTCTCTGTCTCAGTCTCTGTCTCTGTTTTTGTCTCTGTCTCTGTCTCTGCCTCTGTCTCTGTCTCTGTCCCTGTTTCTGTTTCTGTCTCTCTCTCTGTCTCTGTCTCTGTCTCTGTCTCTGTCTCTGTCTCTGTCTCTGTCTCTGTCTCTGCCTCTGTCTCTGTCTCTGTCTCTGTCTCTGTCTCTGTCTCTGTCCCTGTCTCTGTCTCTGTCTCTGTCTCTGTCTCTGTCCTGTCTCTGTCTCTGTCTCTGACTCTGTCTCTGTCTGTGGCTCTGTCTTTGACTCTTGCTCCTCTGTCTCTGTCTCTGCCTCTCTCTCTGTCTGTAGCTCTGTCTTTGTCTCATGCGCCTCTGTCTTTGTCTCTGTCCGTGTCTCTGTCTGTGCCTCTGTCTCCGTCTCTGTCTCTGTCTCTGTCCCTGTCTCTGTCTCTGTCTCTGTCTCTGTCTCTGTCTCTGTCTCTGTCCCTGTCTCTGTCTCCTTATCCGCCGCTGTCTCTGTCTCTGTGTCCCTCTCTGTCTCTGTCTCTGTCTCTGTCCCTGTCTCTGTCTCTGTCTCTGTATCCGTCTCTGTCTCTGTCCCTGTCTCTGTCTCCGTCTCCGCCGCTGTCTCTGTCTCTGTGTCCATCTCTGTCTCTGTCTCTGTCTCTGTCTCTGTCTCTGTCTCTGTCTCTGTTTCTGTCTCTGCCTCTGTCTCTGTCTCTGTCTCTGTCTCTGTCTCTGTCTCTGTCTCTGTCTCTGTCTCTGTCTGTGTCTGTGACTCTGTCTCTGTCTCTGTATCGGACTCTGTCTCCGTCTTTGTCTCTGTCTTTGTCACCGTCTTTGTCTCCGTCTTTGTCTCCGTCCGTGTCTCCTGCCCCTCTGTTTCTGTCGCTCTCTCTGTCTCTCTCTGTGTCTCTCTCTCCGTCTCTGTCTCTGTCTCTGTCCCTGTCTCTGTCTCTGTCTCTGTCTCTGTCTCTGTCTCTGTCCCTGTCTCTGTCTCCGTATCCGCCGCTGTCTCTTTCTCTGTCTCCGTCTCCGTCTCTGTCTCTGTCTCTGTTTGTGTCTCCATCTCTGTCTCTGTCTCTGTCTCTGTCTCTGTCTCTGTCTCTGCCTCTGTCTCTGTCCCTGTCTCTGTCTCCGTCTCCGTCTCTGTCTCTGTCTCTGTCATTGGCTCCATCTCTGTCTCTGTCTCTGTTTCTGTCTCTGTCTCAGTCTCTGTCTCTGTCTCTGTCTCTGTCTCTGTCTCTGTCTCTGTCTCTGTCTCTGTCTCTGCCTCTGTCTCTGTCTCTGCCTCTGTCTCTGTCTGTGGCTCTGTCTTTGTCTCATGCGCCTCTGTCTCTGTCTCTGTCTCTGTCTCTGTCTCTGTCTCTGTCTCTGTCTCTGTCTCTGTCTCTGTCTCTGTCCCTGTCTCTGTCTCCTTATCCGCCGCTGTCTCTGTCTCTGTGTCCATCTCTGTCTCTGTCTCAGTCTCTGTCTCTGTCTCTGTCTCTGTCTGTGTCTCCATCTCTGTCTCTGTCTCTGTCTCTGTCTCTGTCTCTGTCTCTGTCTCTGTCTCTGTCTCTGCCTCTGTCTCTGTCCCTGTCTCTGTCTTGGTCTCCGTCTCTGTCTCTGTCTCTGTCTCTGTCATTGGCTCCATCTCTGTCTCTGTCTCAGTCTCTGTCTCTGTTTTTGTCTCTGTCTCTGTCTCTGCCTCTGTCTCTGTCTCTGTCTCTGTCTCTGTCTCTGTTTCTGTTTCTGTCTCTGTCTCTGTCTCTGTCTCTGTCTCTGTCTCTGTCTCTGTCTCTGTCTCTGTCTCTGTCTCTGTCTCTGTCTCTGTCGCTGTCTCTGTCTCTGTCTCTGTCTCTGTCTCTGTCTCTGTCTCTGTCTCTGTCTCTGTCTCTGTCTCTGTCTCTGTCCTGTCTCTGTCTCTGTCTCTGCCTCTGTCTCTGTCTGTGGCTCTGTCTTTGACTCTTGCACCTCTGTCTTTGTCTCTGTCCGTGTCTCTGTCTGTGCCTCTGTCTCTGTCTCCGTCTCCGTCTCTGTCTCTGTCTCTGTCTCTGTCTCTGTCTCTGTCTCTGTCTCTGTCTCTGTCTCTGTCTCTGCCTCTGTCTCTGTCTCTGTCTCTGTTTCTGTCTCTGCCTCTGTCTCTGTCTCTGTGTCTGTCTCTGTCTCTGTCTCTGTCTCTGTCTCTGCCTCTGTCTCTGTCTGTAGCTCTGTCTTTGTCTCATGCGCCTCTGTCTTTGTCTCTGTCCGTGTCTCTGTCTGTGCCTCTGTCTCTGTCTCTGTTTCCGTCTCTGTCGCTGCCTCTGTCTCTGTCTCCGTCTCTCTCTCTTTTCCTGTCTCTGTCTCTGTCTCTGTCCCTGTCTCTGTCTCCGTCTCCGTCTCTGTCCCTGTCTCTGTCATTGGCTCCATCTCGGTCTCTGTCTCAGTCTCTGTCTCTGTCTCTGTCTCTGTCTCTGTCTCTGTCTCTGTCTCTGTCTCTGTCTCTGTCTCTGTCTCTGTCTCTGTCCTGTCTCTGTCTCTGTCTCTGCCTCTGTCTCTGTACGTGGCTCTGTCTTTGTCTCATGCGCCTCTGTCTTTGTCTCTGTCTGTGTCTCTGTCTGTGCCTCTGTCTCTGTCTCTGCTTCCGTCTCTGTCGCTGCCTCTGTCTCTGTCTCCGTCTCTCTCTCTTTTCCTGTCTCTGTCTCTGTCTCTGTCTCTGTCCCTGTCTCTGTCTCCGTCTACGTCTCTGTCTTTGTCTCTGTCATTGGCTCCATCTCTGTCTCTGCCTCAGTCTCTGTCTCTGTCTCTGTCTCTGTCTCTGTCTCTGTTTCTGTCTCTGCCTCTGTCTCTGTCTCTGTCTCTGTCTCTGTCTCTGTCTCTGTCTCTGTCTCTGTCTCTGTCTCTGCCTCTGTCTCTGTCTGTAGCTCTGTCTTTGTCTCATGCGCCTCTGTCTTTGTCTCTGTCCGTGTCTCGGTCTGTGCCTCTGTCTCTGTCTCTGTTTCCGTCGCTGTCGCTGCCTCTGTCTCTGTCTCCGTCTCTCTCTCTTTTCCTGTCTCTGTCTCCGTCTCTGTCTCTGTCTCTGTCCCTGTCTCTGTCTCTGTCTCTGTCTCTGTCTCTGTCTCTGTCTCTGTCTCTGTCCCTGTCTCTGTCTCCTTATCCGCCGCTGTCTCTGTCTCTGTGTCCATCTCTGTCTCTGTCTCTGTCTCTGTCCCTGTCTCTGTCTCTGTCTCTGTATCCGTCTCTGTCTCTGTCCCTGTCCCTGTCTCCGTCTCCGCCGCTGTCTCTGTCTCTGTGTCCATCTCTGTCTCTGTCTCTGTCTCTGTCTCTGTCTCTGTCTCTGTCCCTGTCTCTGTCTCCGTCTCCGTCTCTGTCCCTGTCTCTGTCATTGGCTCCATCTCGGTCTCTGTCTCAGTCTCTGTCTCTGTCTCTGTCTCTGTCTCTGTCTCTGTCTCTGTCTCTGTCCTGTCTCTGTCTCTGTCTCTGCCTCTGTCTCTGTCTGTGGCTCTGTCTTTGTCTCTTGCGCCTCTGTCTTTGTCTCTGTCCGTGTCTCTGTGTGTGCCTCTGTCTCTGTCTCTGTTTCCGTCTCTGTCGCTGCCTCTGTCTCTGTCTCCGTCTCTCCCTCTTCTCCTGTCTCTGTCTCTGTCTCTGCCTCTGTCCCTGTCTCTGTCTCCGTCTCCGTCTCTGTCTCTGTCTCTGTCATTGGCTCCATCTCGGTCTCTGTCTCAGTCTCTGCCTCTGTCTCCGTCTCCGTCTCTGTCTCTGTCTCTGTCATTGGCTCCATCTCGGTCTCTGTCTCAGTCTCTGTCTCTGTCTCTGTCTCTGTCTCTGTCTCTGTCTCTGTCTCTGTCTCTGTCTCTGTCTCTGCTTCTGTCTCTGTTCCTGTCTCTGTCTCTGTCTCTGTCTCTGTCTCTGTCTCTGTCTCTGTCTCTGTCTCTGTCTCTGTCTCTGTCTCTGTCTCTGTCCTGTCTCTGTCTCTGTCACTGCCTCTGTCTCTGTCTGTGTCTCTGTCTTTGTTTCCGTATTTGTCTCTGTCTGTGTCTCCATCTTTGTCTCCGTCTTTGTCTCCGTCTTTGCCACCCTCTTTGTCTCCGTATTTGTCTCCGTCTGTGTCGCCATCTTTGCCTCCGCCTTTGTCTCCGTCTTTGTCTCCGTCGCCGTCTTCCTCTTCGTGTCCGTCTTTGTCTCCGTCTTTGTCACCGTCTTTGTCTCCGTCTTTGTCTCCGTCCGTGTCTCCTGCCCCTCTGTTTCTGTCGCTCTCTCTGTCTCTCTCTGTGTCTCTGTCTCCGTCTCTGTCTCTGTCTCTGTCCCTGTCTCTGTCCCTGTCTCTGTCTCTGTCTCTGTCTCTGTCCCTGTCTCTGTCTCCGTATCCGCCGCTGTCTCTGTCTCTGTGTCCATCTCTGTCTCTGTCTCAGTCTCTGTCTCTGTCTCTGTCTCTGTCTCTGTCACTGTCTCTGTCTCTGTCTCTGCCTCTGTCTCTGTCCCTGTCTCTGTCTCCGTCTCCGTCTCTGTCTCTGTCTCTGTCATTGGCTCCATCTCTGTCTCTGTCTCTGTTTCTGTCTCTGTCTCTGTCTCTGCCTCTGTCTCTGTCTCTGTCTCTGTTTCTGTCTCTCTCCCTGTATCTGTCTCTGCCTCTGTCTCTGTCCCTGTCTCTGTCTCCGTCTCCAGCGCTGTCTCTGTCTCTGTCTCTGACTCTGTCTCTGTCCCTGACTCTGTCTCTGTCTCTGTCTCTGTCTCTGTCTCTGTCTCTGTCTCTGTCTCTGTCTCTGTCTCTGTCTCTGTCTCTGTCTCTGTCTCTGTCTCTGTCTCTGTCTCTGTCTGTGTCTGTGTCTCTGTCTCTGTCTCTGTCTCTGTCTGTGTCTCCATCTCTGTCTCTGTCTCTGTCTCTGTCTCTGTCTCTGTCTCTGTCTCTGTCTCTGTCTCTGCCTCTGTCTCTGTCCCTGTCTCTGTCTTGGTCTCCGTCTCTGTCTCTGTCTCTGTCTCTGTCATTGGCTCCATCTCTGTCTCTGTCTCAGTCTCTGTCTCTGTTTTTGTCTCTGTCTCTGTCTCTGCCTCTGTCTCTGTCTCTGTCTCTGTCTCTGTCTCTGTTTCTGTTTCTGTCTCTGTCTCTGTCTCTGTCTCTGTCTCTGTCTCTGTCTCTGTCTCTGTCTCTGTCTCTGTCTCTGTCTCTGTCTCTGTCGCTGTCTCTGTCTCTGTCTCTGTCTCTGTCTCTGTCTCTGTCTCTGTCTCTGTCTCTGTCTCTGTCTCTGTCTCTGTCTCTGTCTCTGTCCTGTCTCTGTCTCTGTCTCTGCCTCTGTCTCTGTCTGTGGCTCTGTCTTTGACTCTTGCACCTCTGTCTTTGTCTCTGTCCGTGTCTCTGTCTGTGCCTCTGTCTCTGTCTCCGTCTCCGTCTCTGTCTCTGTCTCTGTCTCTGTCTCTGTCTCTGTCTCTGTCTCTGTCTCTGTCTCTGTCTCTGCCTCTGTCTCTGTCTCTGTCTCTGTTTCTGTCTCTGCCTCTGTCTCTGTCTCTGTGTCTGTCTCTGTCTCTGTCTCTGTCTCTGTCTCTGCCTCTGTCTCTGTCTGTAGCTCTGTCTTTGTCTCATGCGCCTCTGTCTTTGTCTCTGTCCGTGTCTCTGTCTGTGCCTCTGTCTCTGTCTCTGTTTCCGTCTCTGTCGCTGCCTCTGTCTCTGTCTCCGTCTCTCTCTCTTTTCCTGTCTCTGTCTCTGTCTCTGTCCCTGTCTCTGTCTCCGTCTCCGTCTCTGTCCCTGTCTCTGTCATTGGCTCCATCTCGGTCTCTGTCTCAGTCTCTGTCTCTGTCTCTGTCTCTGTCTCTGTCTCTGTCTCTGTCTCTGTCTCTGTCTCTGTCTCTGTCTCTGTCTCTGTCTCTGTCCTGTCTCTGTCTCTGTCTCTGCCTCTGTCTCTGTACGTGGCTCTGTCTTTGTCTCATGCGCCTCTGTCTTTGTCTCTGTCTGTGTCTCTGTCTGTGCCTCTGTCTCTGTCTCTGCTTCCGTCTCTGTCGCTGCCTCTGTCTCTGTCTCCGTCTCTCTCTCTTTTCCTGTCTCTGTCTCTGTCTCTATCTCTGTCCCTGTCTCTGTCTCCGTCTACGTCTCTGTCTTTGTCTCTGTCATTGGCTCCATCTCTGTCTCTGCCTCAGTCTCTGTCTCTGTCTCTGTCTCTGTCTCTGTCTCTGTTTCTGTCTCTGCCTCTGTCTCTGTCTCTGTCTCTGTCTCTGTCTCTGTCTCTGTCTCTGTCTCTGTCTCTGCCTCTGTCTCTGTCTGTAGCTCTGTCTTTGTCTCATGCGCCTCTGTCTTTGTCTCTGTCCGTGTCTCGGTCTGTGCCTCTGTCTCTGTCTCTGTTTCCGTCGCTGTCGCTGCCTCTGTCTCTGTCTCCGTCTCTCTCTCTTTTCCTGTCTCTGTCTCCGTCTCTGTCTCTGTCTCTGTCCCTGTCTCTGTCTCTGTCTCTGTCTCTGTCTCTGTCTCTGTCTCTGTCCCTGTCTCTGTCTCCTTATCCGCCGCTGTCTCTGTCTCTGTGTCCATCTCTGTCTCTGTCTCTGTCTCTGTCCCTGTCTCTGTCTCTGTCTCTGTATCCGTCTCTGTCTCTGTCCCTGTCCCTGTCTCCGTCTCCGCCGCTGTCTCTGTCTCTGTGTCCATCTCTGTCTCTGTCTCTGTCTCTGTCTCTGTCTCTGTCTCTGTCTCTGTCTCTGTCCCTGTCTCTGTCTCCGTCTCCGTCTCTGTCCCTGTCTCTGTCATTGGCTCCATCTCGGTCTCTGTCTCAGTCTCTGTCTCTGTCTCTGTCTCTGTCTCTGTCTCTGTCTCTGTCTCTGTCCTGTCTCTGTCTCTGTCTCTGCCTCTGTCTCTGTCTGTGGCTCTGTCTTTGTCTCTTGCGCCTCTGTCTTTGTCTCTGTCCGTGTCTCTGTGTGTGCCTCTGTCTCTGTCTCTGTTTCCGTCTCTGTCGCTGCCTCTGTCTCTGTCTCCGTCTCTCCCTCTTCTCCTGTCTCTGTCTCTGTCTCTGCCTCTGTCCCTGTCTCTGTCTCCGTCTCCGTCTCTGTCTCTGTCTCTGTCATTGGCTCCATCTCGGTCTCTGTCTCAGTCTCTGCCTCTGTCTCCGTCTCCGTCTCTGTCTCTGTCTCTGTCATTGGCTCCATCTCGGTCTCTGTCTCAGTCTCTGTCTCTGTCTCTGTCTCTGTCTCTGTCTCTGTCTCTGTCTCTGTCTCTGTCTCTGTCTCTGTCTCTGCTTCTGTCTCTGTTCCTGTCTCTGTCTCTGTCTCTGTCTCTGTCTCTGTCTCTGTCTCTGTCTCTGTCTCTGTCTCTGTCTCTGTCTCTGTCCTGTCTCTGTCTCTGTCACTGCCTCTGTCTCTGTCTGTGGCTCTGTCTTTGTTTCCGTATTTGTCTCTGTCTGTGTCTCCATCTTTGTCTCCGTCTTTGTCTCCGTCTTTGCCACCCTCTTTGTCTCCGTATTTGTCTCCGTCTGTGTCGCCATCTTTGCCTCCGCCTTTGTCTCCGTCTTTGTCTCCGTCGCCGTCTTCCTCTTCGTGTCCGTCTTTGTCTCCGTCTTTGTCACCGTCTTTGTCTCCGTCTTTGTCTCCGTCCGTGTCTCCTGCCCCTCTGTTTCTGTCGCTCTCTCTGTCTCTCTCTGTGTCTCTGTCTCCGTCTCTGACTCTGTCTCTGTCCCTGTCTCTGTCCCTGTCTCTGTCTCTGTCTCTGTCTCTGTCCCTGTCTCTGTCTCCGTATCCGCCGCTGTCTCTGTCTCTGTGTCCATCTCTGTCTCTGTCTCAGTCTCTGTCTCTGTCTCTGTCTCTGTCTCTGTCACTGTCTCTGTCTCTGTCTCTGCCTCTGTCTCTGTCCCTGTCTCTGTCTCCGTCTCCGTCTCTGTCTCTGTCTCTGTCATTGGCTCCATCTCTGTCTCTGTCTCTGTTTCTGTCTCTGTCTCTGTCTCTGCCTCTGTCTCTGTCTCTGTCTCTGTTTCTGTCTCTCTCCCTGTATCTGTCTCTGCCTCTGTCTCTGTCCCTGTCTCTGTCTCCGTCTCCAGCGCTGTCTCTGTCTCTGTCTCTGACTCTGTCTCTGTCCCTGACTCTGTCTCTGTCTCTGTCTCTGTCTCTGTCTCTGTCTCTGTCTCTGTCTCTGTCTCTGTCTCTGTCTCTGTCTCTGTCTCTGTCTCTGTCTGTGTCTGTGTCTCTGTCTCTGTCTCTGTATCGGACTCTGTCTCCGTCTTTGTCTCTGTCTCTGTATCGGACTCTGTCTCCGTCTTTGTCTCTGTCTTTGTCACCGTCTTTGTCTCCGTCTTTGTCTCCGTCCGTGTCTCCTGCCCCTCTGTTTCTGTCGCTCTCTCTGTCTCTCTCTGTGTCTCTCTCTCCGTCTCTGTCTCTGTCTCTGTCCCTGTCTCTGTCTCTGTCTCTGTCTCTGTCTCTGTCTCTGTCCCTGTCTCTGTCTCCGTATCCGCCGCTGTCTCTTTCTCTGTCTCCGTCTCCGTCTCTGTCTCTGTCTCTGTTTGTGTCTCCATCTCTGTCTCTGTCTCTGTCTCTGTCTCTGTCTCTGTCTCTGTCTCTGTCTCTGTCTCTGTCCTGTCTCTGTCTCTGTCTCTGCCTCTGTCTCTGTCTGTGGCTCTGTCTTTGTCTCTTGCGCCTCTGTCTTTGTCTCTGTCCGTGTCTCTGTGTGTGCCTCTGTCTCTGTCTCTGTTTCCGTCTCTGTCGCTGCCTCTGTCCCTGACTCCGTCTCCCTCTCTTTTCCTGTCTCTGTCTCTGTCTCTGTCTCTGTCCCTGTCTCTGTCTCCGTCTACGTCTCTGTCTCTGTCTCTGTCATTGGCTCCATCTCTGTCTCTGTCTAAGTCTCTGTCTCCGTCTCTGTCTCTGTCTCTGTCTCTGTCTCTGTCTCTGTCTCTGTCTCTGTCTCTGTCTCTGTCTCTGTCTCTGTCTCTGTCTCTGTCTCTGTCTCTGTCTCTGTCTCTGTCTCTGTCTCTGTCTCTGCCTCTGTCTCTGTACGTGGATCTGTCTTTGTCTCATGCGCCTCTGTCTTTGTCTCTGTCTGTGTCTCTGTCTGTGCCTCTGTCTCTGTCTCTGTTTCCGTCTCTGTCGCTGCCTCTGTCTCCGTCTCCGTCTCTCTCTCTTTTCCTGTCTCTGTCTCTGTCTCTGTCTCTGTCCCTGTCTCTGTCTCCGTCTACGTCTCTGTCTTTGTCTCTGTCATTGGCTCCATCTCTGTCTCTGTCTCAGTCTCTGTCTCCGTCTCTGTCTCTGTCTCTGTATCTGTCTCTGTCTCTGTTTCTGTTTCTGTCTCTGTCTCTGTCGCTGTCCCTGTCTCTGTCTCTGTCTATGTCTCTGTCTGTGTCTCTGTCTCCGTCTCCGTCTCTGTCTCTGTCTCTGTCTCTGTCTCCATCTCTGTCTCTGTCTCTGTCTCGGTCTCTGTCTCTGTCTCTGTCTCTGTCTCTGTCTCTGTCTCTGTCTCTGTTTCTGTCTCTGTCCTGTCTCTGTCTCTGTCTCTGCCTCTGCCTCTGTCTGTGGCTCTGTCTTTGTCTCATGCGCCTCTGTCTTTGTCTCTGTCTGTGTCTCTGTCTGTGCCTCTGTCTCTGTCTCTGTTTCCGTCTCTGTCGCTGCCTCTGTCTCTGTCTCCGTCTCTCTCTCTTTTCCTGTCTCTGTCTCCGTCTCTGTCTCTGTCATTGGCTCCATCTCGGTCTCTGTCTCAGTCTCTGTCTCTGTCTCTGTCTCCATCTCTGTCTCTGTGTCTGTCTCTGTCTCTGTCTCTGTCTCTGTCTCTGTCTCTGTCTCTGTCTCTGTCTCTGTCTCTGTCTCTGTCTCTGTCCCTGTCTCTGTCTCTGTCTCCATCTCTGTCTCTGTCTCTGTCTCTGTCTCTGTCTCTGTCTCTGCCTCTGTCTCTGCCTCTGCCTCTGTCTGTGGCTCTGTCTTTGTCTCATGCGCCTCTGTCTTTGTCTCTGTCTGTGTCTCTGTCTGTGCCTCTGTCTCTGTCTCTGTTTGAGTCTCTGTCGCTGCCTCTGTCTCTGTCTCCGTCTCTCTCTCTTTTCCTGTCTCTGTCTCCGTCTCTGTCTCTGTCTCTGTCTCTGTCTCTGTCTCTGTTTCTGTTTCTGTCTCTGTCTCTGTCTCTGTCTCTGTCTCTGTTTCTGTCTCTGTCTTTGTCTCTGTCTCTGCCTCTGTCTCTGTCTCTGTCTCTGTCTCTGTCTCTGTCTCTGTCTCTGTCTCTGTCTCTGTCTGTGTTTGTGTCTCTGTCTCTGTCTCTGTTTCGGCCTCTGTCTCCGTCACTGTCTTCGTCTTTGTCTCCGTCTTTGTCTCTGTCTTTGTCTCCGTATTTGTCTCCGTCTGTGTCTCCATCTTTGTCACCGTCTTTGTCTCCGTCTTTGCATCCCTCTTTGTCTCCGTATTTGTCTCCGTCTGTGTCGCCATCTTTGCCTCCATCTTTGTCTCCGTCTTTGTCTCCGTCGCCGTCTTCCGCTTCGTGTCCGTCTTTGTCTCCGTCTTTGTCACCGTCTTTGTCTCCGTCTTTGTCTCCGTCCGTGTCTCCTGCCCCTGTGTTTCTGTCGCTCTCTCTGTCTCAGTCTCTGTCTCTGTCTCTGTCTCTGTCTCTGTCTCTGTCGCTGCCTCTGTCTCTGTCTCCGTCTCTCTCTCTTTTCCTGTCTCTGTCTCTGTCTCTGTCTCTGTCTGTCTCTGTCTCTGTCTCTGTCTCTGTCTGTGTCTCTGTCTCTGTCTCTGTCTCTGTATCGGACTCTGTCTCCGTCTTTGTCTCTGTCTTTGTCACCGTCTTTGTCTCCGTCTTTGTCTCCGTCCGTGTCTCCTGCCCCTCTGTTTCTGTCGCTCTCTCTGTCTCTCTCTGTGTCTCTGTCTCCGTCTCTGTCTCTGTCTCTGTCCCTGTCTCTGTCTCTGTCTCTGTCTCTGTCTCTGTCTCTGTCCCTGTCTCTGTCTCCGTATCCGCCGCTGTCTCTGTCTCTGTGTCCATCTCTGTCTCTGTCTCAGTCTCTGTCTCTGTCTCAGTCTCTGTCTCTGTCTCTGTCTCTGTCTCTGTCTCTGTCCCTGTTTCTGTCTCTGTGTCTGTCTCTGTCTCTGTCTCTGCCTCTGTCTCTGTCTCTGTCTCTGTCTTTGTCTCTGTCTCTGTCTCTGTCTCTGTCTCTGTCTCTGTCATTGGCTCCATCTCTGTCTATGTCTCTGTTTCTGTCTCTGTCTCTGCCTCTGCCTCTGTCTCTGTCTCTGTCTCTGTCTCTGTCTCTGTCTCTGTCTCTGCCTCTGTCTCTGTCTCTGTCTCTGTCTCTGTCTCTGTCTCTGTCTCTGTCTCTGTCTCTGTCTCTGTCTCTGTCTCTGTCTCTGTCTCTGTCTCTGTCTCTGTCTCTGTCTCTGTCTCTGTCTCTGTCTCTGTCTCTGTCTCTGTCTCTGTCCTGTCTCTGTCTCTGTCTCTGCCTCTGTCTCTGTCTGTGGCTCTGTCTTTGTCTCTTGCGCCTCTGTCTTTGTCTCTGTCCGTGTCTCTGTGTGTGCCTCTGTCTCTGTCTCTGTTTCCGTCTCTGTCGCTGCCTCTGTCTCTGTCTCCGTCTCTCTCTCTTTTCCTGTCTCTGTCTCTGTCTCTGCCTCTGTCCCTGTCTCTGTCTCCGTCTCCGTCTCTGTCTCTGTCTCTGTCATTGGCTCCATCTCAGTCTCTGTCTCAGTCTCTGTCTCTGTCTCCGTCTCCGTCTCTGTCTCTGTCTCTGTCATTGGCTCCATCTCGGTCTCTGTCTCAGTCTCTGTCTCTGTCTCTGTCTCTGTCTCTGTCTCTGTCTCTGCCTCTGTCTCTGTTCCTGTCTCTGTCTCTGTCTCTGTCTCTGTCTCTGTCTCTGTCTCTGTCCTGTCTCTGTCTCTGTCACTGCCTCTGTCTCTGTCTGTGGCTCTGTCGTTGTCTCCGTATTTGTCTCTGTCTGTGTCTCCATCTTTGTCTCCGTCTTTGTCTCCGTCTTTGCCACCCTCTTTGTCTCCGTATTTGTCTCCGTCTGTGTCGCCATCTTTGCCTCCGCCTTTGTCTCCGTCTTTGTCTCCGTCGCCGTCTTCCTCTTCGTGTCCGTCTTTGTCTCCGTCTTTGTCACCGTCTTTGTCTCCGTCTTTGTCTCCGTCCGTGTCTCCTGCCCCTCTGTTTCTGTCGCTCTCTCTGTCTCTCTCTGTGTCTCTGTCTCCGTCGCTGTCTCTGTCTCTGTCCCTGTCTCTGTCTCTGTCTCTGTCTCCGTCTCTGTCTCTGTCCCTGTCTCTGTCTCCGTATCCGCCGCTGTCTCTGTCTCTGTGTCCATCTCTGTCTCTGTCTCAGTCTCTGTCTCTGTCTCTGTCTCTGCCTCTGTCTCTGTCCCTGTCTCTGTCACCGTCGCCGTCTCTGTCTCTGTCTCTGTCATTCGCTCCATCTCTGTCTCTGTCTCTGTTTCTGTCTCTGTCTCTGTCTCTGTCCCTGTCTCTGTCACCGTATCCGCCGCTGTCTCTGTCTCTGTGTCCATCTCTGTCTCTGTCTCAGTCTCTGTCTCTGTCTCTGTCTCTGTCTGTGTCTCCATCTCTGTCTCTGTCTCTGTCTCTGTCTCTGTCTCTGTCTCTGCCTCTGCCTCTGTCTCTGTCCCTGTCTCTGTCTCCGTCTCCGTCTCTGTCTCTGTCTCTGTCATTGGCTCCATCTCTGTCTCTGTCTCTGTTTCGGTCTCTGTCTCTGTCTCTGCCTCTGTCTCTGTCTCTGTTTCTGTCTCTGTCTCTGTCTCTGTCTCTGTCTCTGTCTCTGTCTCTGTCTCTGTCTCTGTCTCTGTCTCCGTATCCGCCGCTGTCTCTGTCTCTGTGTCCATCTCTGTCTCTGTCCTGTCTCTGTCTCTGTCACTGCCTCTGTCTCTGTCTGTGGCTCTGTCTTTGTCTCCGTATTTGTCTCTGTCTGTGTCTCCATCTTTGTCTCCGTCTTTGTCTCCGTCTTTGCCACCCTCTTTGTCTCCGTATTTGTCTCCGTCTGTGTCGCCATCTTTGCCTCCGCCTTTGTCTCCGTCTTTGTCTCCGTCGCCGTCTTCCTCTTCGTGTCCGTCTTTGTCTCCGTCTTTGTCACCGTCTTTGTCTCCGTCTTTGTCTCCGTCCGTGTCTCCTGACCCTCTGTTTCTGTCGCTCTCTCTGTCTCTCTCTGTGTCTCTGTCTCCGTCTCTGTCTCTGTCTCTGTCTCTGTCTCTGTCTCTGTCTCTGTCTCTGTCTCTGTCTCTGTCCTGTCTCTGTCTCTGTCTCTGCCTCTGTCCCTGTCTCTGTCACCGTATCCGCCGCTGTCTCTGTCTCTGTCTCTGTCTCTGTCTCTGTCTCTGTCTCTGTCTCTGTCCTGTCTCTGTCTCTGTCTCTGCCTCTGTCCCTGTCTCTGTCACCGTATCCGCCGCTGTCTCTGTCTCTGTCTCTGTCTCTGTCTCTGTCTCTGTCTCTGTCTCTGTCTCTGTCCTGTCTCTGTCTCTGTCTCTGCCTC
Organism: Megachile willughbiella; assembly: GCA_945859595.2. Taxonomy (NCBI): domain Eukaryota; kingdom Metazoa; phylum Arthropoda; class Insecta; order Hymenoptera; family Megachilidae; genus Megachile; species Megachile willughbiella. The sequence goes on along the minus strand of CAMAOD020000206.1, from coordinate 611,478 downwards.
TGTCTCTGTCTCTGTCTCTGTCTCTGTCTCTGTCTCTGTCTCTGTCTCTGTCTCTGTCTCTGTCTCTGTCTCTGTCTCTGTTTCTGTCTCTGTCTCTGTCTCTGTCTCTGTCTCTGTCCTGTGTCTGTCTCTGTCTCTGCCTCTGTCTCTGTCTGTGGCTCTGTCTTTGTCTCTTGCGCCTCTGTCTTTGTCTCTGTCCGTGTCTCTGTGTGTGCCTCTGTCTCTGTCTCTGTTTCCGTCTCTCTCGCTGCCTCTGTCTCTGTCTCCGTCTCTCTCTCGTTTCCTGTCTCTGTCTCTGTCTCTGCCTCTGTCCCTGTCTCTGTCTCCGTCTCCGTCTCTGTCTCTGTCTCTGTCATTGGCTCCATCTCGGTCTCTGTCTCAGTCTCTGTCTCTGTCTCCGTCTCCGTCTCTGTCTCTGTCTCTGTCATTGGCTCCATCTCGGTCTCTGTCTCAGTCTCTGTCTCTGTCTCTGTCTCTGTCTCTGTCTCTGTCTCTGTCTCTGTCTCTGCCTCTGTCTCTGTTCCTGTCTCTGTCTCTGTCTCTGTCTCTGTCTCTGTCCTGTCTCTGTCTCTGTCACTGCCTCTGTCTCTGTCTGTGGCTCTGTCTTTGTCTCATGCGCCTCTGTCTTTGTCTCTGTCTGTGTCTCTGTCTGTGCCTCTGTCTCTGTCTCTGTTTCCGCCTCTGTCGCTGCCTCTGTCCCTGACTCCGTCTCTCTCTCTTTTCCTGTCTCTGTCTCTGTCTCTGTCTCTGTCCCTGTCTCTGTCTCTGTCTCTGTTTCTGTTTCTGTCTCTGTCTCTGTCTCTGTCTCTGTCTCTGTTTCTGTCTCTGTCTTTGTCTCTGTCTCTGCCTCTGTCTCTGTCTCTGTCTCTGTCTCTGTCTCTGTCTCTGTCTCTGTCTCTGTCTCTGTCTGTGTTTGTGTCTCTGTCTCTGTCTCTGTTTCGGCCTCTGTCTCCGTCACTGTCTTCGTCTTTGTCTCCGTCTTTGTCTCTGTCTTTGTCTCCGTATTTGTCTCCGTCTGTGTCTCCATCTTTGTCTCCGTCTTTGTCTCCGTCCGTGTCTCCTGCCCCTCTGTTTCTGTCGCTCTCTCTGTCTCTCTCTGTGTCTCTGTCTCCGTCTCTGTCTCTGTCTCTGTCCCTGTCTCTGTCTCTGTCTCTGTCTCTGTCTCTGTCTCTGTCCCTGTCTCTGTCTCCGTATCCGCCGCTGTCTCTGTCTCTGTGTCCATCTCTGTCTCTGTCTCAGTCTCTGTCTCTGTCTCAGTCTCTGTCTCTGTCTCTGTCTCTGTCTCTGTCTCTGTCCCTGTTTCTGTCTCTGTGTCTGTCTCTGTCTCTGTCTCTGCCTCTGTCTCTGTCTCTGTCTCTGTCTTTGTCTCTGTCTCTGTCTCTGTCTCTGTCTCTGTCTCTGTCATTGGCTCCATCTCTGTCTATGTCTCTGTTTCTGTCTCTGTCTCTGCCTCTGCCTCTGTCTCTGTCTCTGTCTCTGTCTCTGTCTCTGTCTCTGTCTCTGCCTCTGTCTCTGTCTCTGTCTCTGTCTCTGTCTCTGTCTCTGTCTCTGTCTCTGTCTCTGTCTCTGTCTCTGTCTCTGTCTCTGTCTCTGTCTCTGTCTCTGTCTCTGTCTCTGTCTCTGTCTCTGTCTCTGTCTCTGTCTCTGTCTCTGTCTCTGTCTCTGTCCTGTCTCTGTCTCTGTCTCTGCCTCTGTCTCTGTCTGTGGCTCTGTCTTTGTCTCTTGCGCCTCTGTCTTTGTCTCTGTCCGTGTCTCTGTGTGTGCCTCTGTCTCTGTCTCTGTTTCCGTCTCTGTCGCTGCCTCTGTCTCTGTCTCCGTCTCTCTCTCTTTTCCTGTCTCTGTCTCTGTCTCTGCCTCTGTCCCTGTCTCTGTCTCCGTCTCCGTCTCTGTCTCTGTCTCTGTCATTGGCTCCATCTCAGTCTCTGTCTCAGTCTCTGTCTCTGTCTCCGTCTCCGTCTCTGTCTCTGTCTCTGTCATTGGCTCCATCTCGGTCTCTGTCTCAGTCTCTGTCTCTGTCTCTGTCTCTGTCTCTGTCTCTGTCTCTGCCTCTGTCTCTGTTCCTGTCTCTGTCTCTGTCTCTGTCTCTGTCTCTGTCTCTGTCTCTGTCCTGTCTCTGTCTCTGTCACTGCCTCTGTCTCTGTCTGTGGCTCTGTCGTTGTCTCCGTATTTGTCTCTGTCTGTGTCTCCATCTTTGTCTCCGTCTTTGTCTCCGTCTTTGCCACCCTCTTTGTCTCCGTATTTGTCTCCGTCTGTGTCGCCATCTTTGCCTCCGCCTTTGTCTCCGTCTTTGTCTCCGTCGCCGTCTTCCTCTTCGTGTCCGTCTTTGTCTCCGTCTTTGTCACCGTCTTTGTCTCCGTCTTTGTCTCCGTCCGTGTCTCCTGCCCCTCTGTTTCTGTCGCTCTCTCTGTCTCTCTCTGTGTCTCTGTCTCCGTCGCTGTCTCTGTCTCTGTCCCTGTCTCTGTCTCTGTCTCTGTCTCCGTCTCTGTCTCTGTCCCTGTCTCTGTCTCCGTATCCGCCGCTGTCTCTGTCTCTGTGTCCATCTCTGTCTCTGTCTCAGTCTCTGTCTCTGTCTCTGTCTCTGCCTCTGTCTCTGTCCCTGTCTCTGTCACCGTCGCCGTCTCTGTCTCTGTCTCTGTCATTCGCTCCATCTCTGTCTCTGTCTCTGTTTCTGTCTCTGTCTCTGTCTCTGTCCCTGTCTCTGTCACCGTATCCGCCGCTGTCTCTGTCTCTGTGTCCATCTCTGTCTCTGTCTCAGTCTCTGTCTCTGTCTCTGTCTCTGTCTGTGTCTCCATCTCTGTCTCTGTCTCTGTCTCTGTCTCTGTCTCTGTCTCTGCCTCTGTCTCTGTCCCTGTCTCTGTCTCCGTCTCCGTCTCTGTCTCTGTCTCTGTCATTGGCTCCATCTCTGTCTCTGTCTCTGTTTCGGTCTCTGTCTCTGTCTCTGCCTCTGTCTCTGTCTCTGTTTCTGTCTCTGTCTCTGTCTCTGTCTCTGTCTCTGTCTCTGTCTCTGTCTCTGTCTCTGTCTCTGTCTCCGTATCCGCCGCTGTCTCTGTCTCTGTGTCCATCTCTGTCTCTGTCCTGTCTCTGTCTCTGTCACTGCCTCTGTCTCTGTCTGTGGCTCTGTCTTTGTCTCCGTATTTGTCTCTGTCTGTGTCTCCATCTTTGTCTCCGTCTTTGTCTCCGTCTTTGCCACCCTCTTTGTCTCCGTATTTGTCTCCGTCTGTGTCGCCATCTTTGCCTCCGCCTTTGTCTCCGTCTTTGTCTCCGTCGCCGTCTTCCTCTTCGTGTCCGTCTTTGTCTCCGTCTTTGTCACCGTCTTTGTCTCCGTCTTTGTCTCCGTCCGTGTCTCCTGACCCTCTGTTTCTGTCGCTCTCTCTGTCTCTCTCTGTGTCTCTGTCTCCGTCTCTGTCTCTGTCTCTGTCTCTGTCTCTGTCTCTGTCTCTGTCTCTGTCTCTGTCTCTGTCCTGTCTCTGTCTCTGTCTCTGCCTCTGTCCCTGTCTCTGTCACCGTATCCGCCGCTGTCTCTGTCTCTGTCTCTGTCTCTGTCTCTGTCTCTGTCTCTGTCTCTGTCTCTGTCTCTGTCCTGTCTCTGTCTCTGTCTCTGCCTCTGTCCCTGTCTCTGTCACCGTATCCGCCGCTGTCTCTGTCTCTGTCTCTGTCTCTGTCTCTGTCTCTGTCTCTGTCTCTGTCTCTGTCCTGTCTCTGTCTCTGTCTCTGCCTCTGTCTCTGTCTCTGTCTCTGTCTCTGTCTCTGTCTCTGTCTCTGTCTCTGTCTCTGTCTCTGTCTCTGTCTCTGTCTCTGTCTCTGTCTCTGTCTCTGTCTCTGTCTCTGTCCTGTGTCTGTCTCTGTCTCTGCCTCTGTCTCTGTCTGTGGCTCTGTCTTTGTCTCTTGCGCCTCTGTCTTTGTCTCTGTCCGTGTCTCTGTGTGTGCCTCTGTCTCTGTCTCTGTTTCCGTCTCTCTCGCTGCCTCTGTCTCTGTCTCCGTCTCTCTCTCGTTTCCTGTCTCTGTCTCTGTCTCTGCCTCTGTCCCTGTCTCTGTCTCCGTCTCCGTCTCTGTCTCTGTCTCTGTCATTGGCTCCATCTCGGTCTCTGTCTCAGTCTCTGTCTCTGTCTCCGTCTCCGTCTCTGTCTCTGTCTCTGTCATTGGCTCCATCTCGGTCTCTGTCTCAGTCTCTGTCTCTGTCTCTGTCTCTGTCTCTGTCTCTGTCTCTGTCTCTGTCTCTGCCTCTGTCTCTGTTCCTGTCTCTGTCTCTGTCTCTGTCTCTGTCCTGTCTCTGTCTCTGTCACTGCCTCTGTCTCTGTCTGTGGCTCTGTCTTTGTCTCATGCGCCTCTGTCTTTGTCTCTGTCTGTGTCTCTGTCTGTGCCTCTGTCTCTGTCTCTGTTTCCGCCTCTGTCGCTGCCTCTGTCCCTGACTCCGTCTCTCTCTCTTTTCCTGTCTCTGTCTCTGTCTCTGTCTCTGTCCCTGTCTCTGTCTCTGTCATTGGCTCCATCTCTGTCTCTCTCTCAGTCTCTGTTTCCGTCTCTGTCGCTGCCTCTGTCTCTGTCTCCGTCTCTCTCTCTTTTCCTGTCTCTGTCTCTGTCCCTGTCTCTGTCTCCGTCTCCGTCTCTGTCTCTGTCTCTGTCATTGGCTCCATCTCTGTCTCTGTCTCTGTTTCTGTCTCTGTCTCTGTCTCTGCCTCTGTCTCTGTCTCTGTCTCTGTTTCTGTCTCTGTCTCTGTCTCTGTCTCTGTCTCTGTCTCTGTCTCTGTCTCTGTCTCTGTCTCTGTCTCTGTCTCTGTCTCTGTCTCTGTCTCTGCCTCTGTCTCTGTCTCTGTCCCTGTCTCTGCCTCCGTCTCCGCCGCTGTCTCTGTCTCTGTCTCTGACTCTGTCTCTGTCTCTGACTCTGTCTCTGTCTCTGTCTCTGTCTCTGTCTCTGTCTCTGTCTCTGTCTCTGCCCGGTCTCTGCCTCTGTCTCTGTCCCTGTCCCTGTCTCTGTCTCTGTCTCTGTCTCTGTCTCTGTCCCTGTATCTGTCTCTGCCTGTGTCTCTGTCCCTGTCTCTGTCTCCGTCTCCGCCGCTGTCTCTGTATCTGTGTCCATCTCTGTCTCTGTCTCTGTCTCTGTCTCTGTCTCTGTCTCTGTCTCTGTCTCTGTTTCTGTCTCTGCCTCCGTCTCTGTCCCTGTCTCCGTCTCTGTCTCTGTCTCTGTCTCTGTTTCTGTCTCTGCCTCTGTCTCTGTCTCTGTCTCTGTCTCTGTCTCTGTCTCTGTCTCTGTCTCTGTCTCTGCCTCTGTTTCTGTCTGTAGCTCTGTCTTTGTCTCATGCGCCTCTGTCTTTGTCTCTGTCCGTGTCTCTGTCTGTGCCTCTGTCTCTGTCTCTGTTTCCGTCTCTGTCGCTGCCTCTGTCTCTGTCTCCGTCTCTCTCGCTTTTCCTGTCTCTGTCTCTGTCTCTGTCTCTGTCCCTGTCTCTGTCTCCGTCTCCGTCTCTGTCCCTGTCTCTGTCATTGGCTCCATCTCGGTCTCTGTCTCAGTCTCTGTCTCTGTCTCCGTCTCCGTCTCTGTCTCTCTCTCTGTCATTGGCTCCATCTCGGTCTCTGTCTCAGTCTCTGTCTCTGTCTCTGTCTCTGTCTCTGTCTCCGTCTCTGGCTCTGTCTCTGTCTCTGTCTCTGTCTCTGCCTCTGTCTCTGTTCCTGTCTCTGTCTCTGTCTCTGTCTCTGTCTCTGTCTCTGTCTCTGTCTCTGTCCTGTCTCTGTCTCTGTCACTGCCTCTGTCTCTGTCTGTGGCTCTGTCTTTGTCTCATGCGCCTCTGTCTTTGTCTCTGTCTGTGTCTCTGTCTGTGCCTCTGTCTCTGTCTCTGTTTCCGTCTCTGTCGCTGCCTCTGTCCCTGACTCCGTCTCTCTCTCTTTTCCTGTCTCTGTCTCTGTCTCTGTCTCTGTCCCTGTCTCTGTCTCTGTCATTGGCTCCATCTCTGTCTCTCTCTCAGTCTCCGTCTCCGCCTCTGTCTCTGTCTCTGTCTCTGTCTCTGTCTCTGTCTCTGTTTCTGTTTCTGTCTCTGTCGCGGTCCCTGTCTCTGTCTCTGTCTATGTCTCTGTCTGTGTCTCTGCCTCCGTCTCCGTCTCTGTCTCTGTCTCTGTCTCTGTCTCTGTCTCTGTCTCTGTTTCTGTCTCTGCCTCTGTCTCTGTCTCTGTCTCTGTCTCTGTCTCTGTCTCTGTCTCTGTCTCTGTCTCTGTCTCTGTCTCTGCCTCTGTCTCTGTCTGTAGCTCTGTCTTTGTCTCATGCGCCTCTGTCTTTGTCTCTGTCCGTGTCTCTGTCTGTGCCTCTGTCTCTGTCTCTGTTTCCGTCTCTGTCGCTGCATCTGTCTCTGTCTCCGTCTCTCTCTCTTTTCCTGTCTCTGTGCCTGTCTCTGTCTCTGTCCCTGTCTCTGTCTCCGTCTCTCACTCTTTTCCTGTCTCTGTCCCTGTCTCTGTCTCTGTCCCTGTCCCTGTCTCTGTCTCCGTCTCCGTCTCTGTCCCTGTCCCTGTCAGTGGCTCCATCTCGGTCTCTGTCTCAGTCTCTGTCTCTGTCTCTGTCTCTGTCTCTGTCTCTGTCTCTGTCTCTGTCTCTGTTTCTGTCTCTGTGTCTGTCTCTGTCTCTGCCTCTGTCTCTGTCTCTGTCTCTGTCTCTGTCTCTGTCTCTGTCTCTGTCTCTGTCTCTGTCTGTGTCTGTGTCTCTGTCTCTGTCTCTGTCTCTGTCTCTGTATCGGACTCTGTCTCCGTCTTTGTCTCTGTCTTTGTCTCCGTATTTGTCTCTGTCTGTGTCTCCATCTTTGTCTCCGTCTTTGTCTCCGTCTTTGCCACCCTCTTTGTCTCCGTATTTGTCTCCGTCTGTGTCGCCATCTTTGCCTCCGCCTTTGTCTCCGTCTTTGTCTCCGTCGCCGTCTTCCTCTTCGTGTCCGTCTTTGTCTCCGTCTTTGTCACCGTCTTTGTCTCCGTCTTTGTCTCCGTCCGTGTCTCCTGCCCCTCTGTTTCTGTCGCTCTCTCTGTCTCTCTCTGTGTCTCTGTCTCCGTCCCTGTCTCTGTCTCTGTCTCTGTCTCTGTTTCTGTTTCTGTCTCTGTCGCGGTCCCTGTCTCTGTCTCTGTCTATGTCTCTGTCTGTGTCTCTGCCTCCGTCTCCGTCTCTGTCTCTGTCTCTGTCTCTGTCTCTGTCTCCATCTCTGTCTCTGTCTCTGTCTCTGTCTCTGTCTCTGTCTCTGTATCTGTCCTGTCTCTGCCTCTGTCTCTGTCCCTGTCCCTGTCTCTGTCTCTGTCTCTGTCTCTGTCCCTGTATCTGTCTCTGCCTCTGTCTCTGTCCCTGTCTCTGTCTCTGTCATTGGCTCCATCTCGGTCTCTGTCTCAGTCTCTGTCTCTGTCTCCGTCTCCGTCTCTGTCTCTCTCTCTGTCATTGGCTCCATCTCGGTCTCTGTCTCAGTCTCTGTCTCTGTCTCTGTCTCTGTCTCTGTCTCCGTCTCTGTCTCTGTCTCTGTCTCTGTCTCTGTCTCTGCCTCTGTCTCTGTTCCTGTCTCTGTCCCTGTCCCTGTCTCTGTCTCCGTCTCCGTCTCTGTCCCTGTCCCTGTCAGTGGCTCCATCTCGGTCTCTGTCTCAGTCTCTGTCTCTGTTTCTGTCTCTGTCTCTGTCTCTGTTTCTGTCTCTGTGTCTGTCTCTGTCTCTGCCTCTGTCTCTGTCTCTGTTTCTGTCTCTGCCTCTGTCTCTGTCTCTGTCTCTGTCTCCGTCTCTGCCTCTGTCTCTGTCCCTGTCTCTGTCTCCGTCTCCGTCCCTGTCTCTGTCTCTGTCTCTGTCTCTGTCTCTGTCTCTGTCTCTGTCTCTGTCTCTGTCCCTGTCTCTGTCTCCGTATCCGCCGCTGTCTCTGTCTCTGTGTCCATCTCTGTCTCTGTATCAGTCTCTGTCTCTGTCCCTGTCTCTGTCTGTGTCTCCATCTCTGTCTCTGTCTCTGTCTCTGTCTCTGTCTCTGTCTCTGCCTCTGTCTCTGTCCCTGTCTCTATCTCCGTCTCCGTCTCTGTCTCTGTCTCTGTCATTGGCTCCATCTCTCTCTCTGTCTCTGTTTCTGTCTCTGTCTCTGTCTCTGCCTCTGTCTCTGTCTCTGTCTCCGTCTCTTTCTCTGTCTCTGTCTATGTCTCTGTCTCTGCCTCTGTCTCTGTCTCTGTCTCTGTCTCTGTCTCTGTCTCTGTCTCTGTCTGTGTCTGTGTCTCTGTCTCTGTCTCTGTATCGGACTCTGTCTCCGTCTTTGCCTCTGTCTTTGTCTCCGTATTTGTCTCTGTCTGTGTCTCCATCTTTGTCTCCGTCTTTGTCTCCGTCTTTGCCACCCTCTTTGTCTCCGTATTTGTCTCCGTCTGTGTCGCCATCTTTGCCTCCGCCTTTGTCTCCGTCTTTGTCTCCGTCGCCGTCTTCCTCTTCGTGTCCGTCTTTGTCTCCGTCTTTGTCACCGTCTTTGTCTCCCTCTTTGTCTCCGTCCGTGTCTCCGGCCCCTCTGTTTCTGTCGATCTCTCTGTCTCTCTCTGTGTCTCTGTCTCCGTCTCTGTCTCTGTCGCTGTCTCTGTCCCTGTCTCTGTCTCCGTATCCGCCGCTGTCTCTGTCTCTGTGTCCATCTCCGTCTCTGTCTCTGTCTCTGTCCTGTCTCTGCCTCTGTCTCTGTCCCTGTCCCTGTCTCTGTCTCTGTCTCTGTCTCTGTCCCTGTATCTGTCTCTGCCTCTGTCTCTGTCCCTGTCTCTGTCTCCGACTCCGCCGCTGTCTCTGTCTCTGTCTCTGTGTCCATCTCTGTCTCTGTCTCCGACTCCGCCGCTGTCTCTGTCTCTGTCTCTGTGTCCATCTCTGTCTCTGTCTCAGTCTCTGTCTCTGTCTCTGTCTCTGTCTCTGTCCCTGTCTCTGTCTCTGTCTCTGTCTCTGTCTCTGTCTCTGTCTCTGTCTCTGTCTCTGTCCCTGTCTCTGTCTCCGTGTCCGCCGCTGTCTCTGTCTCTGTGTCCATCTCTGTCTCTGTCTCAGTCTCTGTCTCTGTCTCTGTCTCTGTCTGTGTCTCCATCTCTGTCTCTGTCTCTGTCTCTGTCTCTGTCTCTGTCTCTGTCTCTGTCTCTGCCTCTGTCTCTGTCCCTGTCTCTGTCTCCGTCTCCGTCTCCGTCTCTGTCTCTGTCTCTGTCTCTGTCTCTGTCTCTGGCTCCATCTCTGTGTCTGTCTCAGTCTCTGTCTCTCTCTCTGTCTCTGCCTCTGTCGCTGTCTCTGTACCCGTCTCTGTCTCTGTCTCTGTCTCTGTCTCTGTCTCTGTCTCTGTCTCGGTCCCTGTCTCCGTCTTTGTGGCCGTCTTTGTATCCGTCTTTGTCTCCGTCTTCGTCTTCCTCTTTGTTTCCGTCTTTGTCTCTGTCTTTGTCTCCTGCGCCAGGGTCACCGCCTTTGTCTCCTGCCCCTCTGTTTCCGTCGCTCTTTCTGTCACTGTCTGTGCCTCTGTCTCCGTCTCTTTCTCTGTCTCTGTCTATGTCTCTGTCTCTGTCTCTGTCTCTGTCTCTGTCTCTGTCTCTGTTTCTGTCTCTGCCTCCGTCTCTGTCCCTGTCTCCGTCTCTGTCTCTGTCTCTGTCTCTGTTTCTGTCTCTGCCTCTGTCTCTGTCTCTGTCTCTGTCTCTGTCTCTGTCTCTGTCTCTGTCTCTGCCTCTGTTTCTGTCTGTAGCTCTGTCTTTGTCTCATGCGCCTCTGTCTTTGTCTCTGTCCGTGTCTCTGTCTGTGCCTCTGTCTCTGTCTCTGTTTCCGTCTCTGTCGCTGCCTCTGTCTCTGTCTCCGTCTCTCTCGCTTTTCCTGTCTCTGTCTCTGTCTCTGTCTCTGTCCCTGTCTCTGTCTCCGTCTCCGTCTCTGTCCCTGTCTCTGTCATTGGCTCCATCTCGGTCTCTGTCTCAGTCTCTGTCTCTGTCTCCGTCTCCGTCTCTGTCTCTCTCTCTGTCATTGGCTCCATCTCGGTCTCTGTCTCAGTCTCTGTCTCTGTCTCTGTCTCTGTCTCTGTCTCCGTCTCTGGCTCTGTCTCTGTCTCTGTCTCTGTCTCTGCCTCTGTCTCTGTTCCTGTCTCTGTCTCTGTCTCTGTCTCTGTCTCTGTCTCTGTCTCTGTCTCTGTCTCTGTCCTGTCTCTGTCTCTGTCACTGCCTCTGTCTCTGTCTGTGGCTCTGTCTTTGTCTCATGCGCCTCTGTCTTTGTCTCTGTCTGTGTCTCTGTCTGTGCCTCTGTCTCTGTCTCTGTTTCCGTCTCTGTCGCTGCCTCTGTCCCTGACTCCGTCTCTCTCTCTTTTCCTGTCTCTGTCTCTGTCTCTGTCTCTGTCCCTGTCTCTGTCTCTGTCATTGGCTCCATCTCTGTCTCTCTCTCAGTCTCCGTCTCCGCCTCTGTCTCTGTCTCTGTCTCTGTCTCTGTCTCTGTCTCTGTTTCTGTTTCTGTCTCTGTCGCGGTCCCTGTCTCTGTCTCTGTCTATGTCTCTGTCTGTGTCTCTGCCTCCGTCTCCGTCTCTGTCTCTGTCTCTGTCTCTGTCTCTGTCTCTGTCTCTGTTTCTGTCTCTGCCTCTGTCTCTGTCTCTGTCTCTGTCTCTGTCTCTGTCTCTGTCTCTGTCTCTGTCTCTGTCTCTGTCTCTGCCTCTGTCTCTGTCTGTAGCTCTGTCTTTGTCTCATGCGCCTCTGTCTTTGTCTCTGTCCGTGTCTCTGTCTGTGCCTCTGTCTCTGTCTCTGTTTCCGTCTCTGTCGCTGCATCTGTCTCTGTCTCCGTCTCTCTCTCTTTTCCTGTCTCTGTGCCTGTCTCTGTCTCTGTCCCTGTCTCTGTCTCCGTCTCTCACTCTTTTCCTGTCTCTGTCCCTGTCTCTGTCTCTGTCCCTGTCCCTGTCTCTGTCTCCGTCTCCGTCTCTGTCCCTGTCCCTGTCAGTGGCTCCATCTCGGTCTCTGTCTCAGTCTCTGTCTCTGTCTCTGTCTCTGTCTCTGTCTCTGTCTCTGTCTCTGTCTCTGTCTCTGTCTCTGTCTGTGTCTGTGTCTCTGTCTCTGTCTCTGTCTCTGTCTCTGTATCGGACTCTGTCTCCGTCTTTGTCTCTGTCTTTGTCTCCGTATTTGTCTCTGTCTGTGTCTCCATCTTTGTCTCCGTCTTTGTCTCCGTCTTTGCCACCCTCTTTGTCTCCGTATTTGTCTCCGTCTGTGTCGCCATCTTTGCCTCCGCCTTTGTCTCCGTCTTTGTCTCCGTCGCCGTCTTCCTCTTCGTGTCCGTCTTTGTCTCCGTCTTTGTCACCGTCTTTGTCTCCGTCTTTGTCTCCGTCCGTGTCTCCTGCCCCTCTGTTTCTGTCGCTCTCTCTGTCTCTCTCTGTGTCTCTGTCTCCGTCCCTGTCTCTGTCTCTGTCTCTGTCTCTGTTTCTGTTTCTGTCTCTGTCGCGGTCCCTGTCTCTGTCTCTGTCTATGTCTCTGTCTGTGTCTCTGCCTCCGTCTCCGTCTCTGTCTCTGTCTCTGTCTCTGTCTCTGTCTCCATCTCTGTCTCTGTCTCTGTCTCTGTCTCTGTCTCTGTCTCTGTATCTGTCCTGTCTCTGCCTCTGTCTCTGTCCCTGTCCCTGTCTCTGTCTCTGTCTCTGTCTCTGTCCCTGTATCTGTCTCTGCCTCTGTCTCTGTCCCTGTCTCTGTCTCTGTCATTGGCTCCATCTCGGTCTCTGTCTCAGTCTCTGTCTCTGTCTCCGTCTCCGTCTCTGTCTCTCTCTCTGTCATTGGCTCCATCTCGGTCTCTGTCTCAGTCTCTGTCTCTGTCTCTGTCTCTGTCTCTGTCTCCGTCTCTGTCTCTGTCTCTGTCTCTGTCTCTGTCTCTGCCTCTGTCTCTGTTCCTGTCTCTGTCCCTGTCCCTGTCTCTGTCTCCGTCTCCGTCTCTGTCCCTGTCCCTGTCAGTGGCTCCATCTCGGTCTCTGTCTCAGTCTCTGTCTCTGTTTCTGTCTCTGTCTCTGTCTCTGTTTCTGTCTCTGTGTCTGTCTCTGTCTCTGCCTCTGTCTCTGTCTCTGTTTCTGTCTCTGCCTCTGTCTCTGTCTCTGTCTCTGTCTCCGTCTCTGCCTCTGTCTCTGTCCCTGTCTCTGTCTCCGTCTCCGTCCCTGTCTCTGTCTCTGTCTCTGTCTCTGTCTCTGTCTCTGTCTCTGTCTCTGTCTCTGTCTCTGTCCCTGTCTCTGTCTCCGTATCCGCCGCTGTCTCTGTCTCTGTGTCCATCTCTGTCTCTGTATCAGTCTCTGTCTCTGTCCCTGTCTCTGTCTGTGTCTCCATCTCTGTCTCTGTCTCTGTCTCTGTCTCTGTCTCTGTCTCTGCCTCTGTCTCTGTCCCTGTCTCTATCTCCGTCTCCGTCTCTGTCTCTGTCTCTGTCATTGGCTCCATCTCTCTCTCTGTCTCTGTTTCTGTCTCTGTCTCTGTCTCTGCCTCTGTCTCTGTCTCTGTCTCCGTCTCTTTCTCTGTCTCTGTCTATGTCTCTGTCTCTGCCTCTGTCTCTGTCTCTGTCTCTGTCTCTGTCTCTGTCTCTGTCTCTGTCTGTGTCTGTGTCTCTGTCTCTGTCTCTGTATCGGACTCTGTCTCCGTCTTTGCCTCTGTCTTTGTCTCCGTATTTGTCTCTGTCTGTGTCTCCATCTTTGTCTCCGTCTTTGTCTCCGTCTTTGCCACCCTCTTTGTCTCCGTATTTGTCTCCGTCTGTGTCGCCATCTTTGCCTCCGCCTTTGTCTCCGTCTTTGTCTCCGTCGCCGTCTTCCTCTTCGTGTCCGTCTTTGTCTCCGTCTTTGTCACCGTCTTTGTCTCCCTCTTTGTCTCCGTCCGTGTCTCCGGCCCCTCTGTTTCTGTCGCTCTCTCTGTCTCTCTCTGTGTCTCTGTCTCCGTCTCTGTCTCTGTCTCTGTCTCTGTCTCTGTCTCTGTCCCTGTCTCTGTCTCCGTGTCCGCCGCTGTCTCTGTCTCTGTGTCCATCTCTGTCTCTGTCTCAGTCTCTGTCTCTGTCTCTGTCTCTGTCTGTGTCTCCATCTCTGTCTCTGTCTCTGTCTCTGTCTCTGTCTCTGTCCCTGTCTCTGTCTCCGTCTCCGTCCCTGTCTCTGTCTCTGTCTCTGTCTCTGTCTCTGTCTCTGTCTCTGGCTCCATCTCTGTGTCTGTCTCAGTCTCTGTCTCTCTCTCTGTCTCTGCCTCTGTCGCTGTCTCTGTACCCGTCTCTGTCTCTGTCTCTGTCTCTGTCTCTGTCTCTGTCTCTGTCTCGGTCCCTGTCTCCGTCTTTGTGGCCGTCTTTGTATCCGTCTTTGTCTCCGTCTTCGTCTTCCTCTTTGTTTCCGTCTTTGTCTCTGTCTTTGTCTCCTGCGCCAGGGTCACCGCCTTTGTCTCCTGCCCCTCTGTTTCCGTCGCTCTTTCTGTCTCTGTCTGTGCCTCTGTCTCCGTCTCTTTCTCTGTCTCTGTCTATGTCTCTGTCTCTGTCTCTGTCTCTGTCTCTGTCTCTGTCTCTGTCTGTGTCTGTGTCTCTGTCTCTGTCTCTGTATCGGACTCTGTCTCCGTCTTTGCCTCTGTCTTTGTCTCCGTATTTGTCTCTGTCTGTGTCACCATCTTTGTCTCCGTCTTTGTCTCCGTCTTTGCCACCCTCTTTGTCTCCGTATTTGTCTCCGTCTGTGTCGCCATTTTTGCCTCCGCCTTTGTCTCCGTCTTTGTCTCCGTCGCCGTCTTCCTCTTCGTGTCCGTCTTTGTCTCCTTCTTGGTCACCGTCTTTGTCTCCCTCTTTGTCTCCGTCCGTGTCTCCTGCCCCTCTGTTTCTGTCGCTCTCTCTGTCTCTCTCTGTGTCTCTGTCTCTGTCTCTGTTTCTGTCCCTGTCTCTGTCTCCGTATCCGCCGCTGTCTCTGTCTCTGTGTCCATCTCCGTCTCTGTCTCAGTCTCTATCTCTGTCTCTGTCTCTGTCTGTGTCTCCATCTCTGTCTCTGTCTCTGTCTCTGTCTCTGTCTCTGCCTCTGCCTCTGTCTCTGTCCCTGTCTCTGTCTCCGTCTCCGTCCCTGTCTCTGTCTCTGTCTCTGTCTCTGTCTCTGTCTCTGTCTCTGTCTCCGTCTCTGTCCCTGTCTCTGTCTCCGTATCCGCCGCTGTCTCTGTCTCTGTGTCCATCTCTGTCTCTGTCTCAGTCTCTGTCTCTGTCTCTGTCTCTGTCTGTGTCTCCATCTCTGTCTCTGTCTCTGTCTCTGTCCCTGTCTCTGTCTCTGCCTCTGTCTCTGTCCCTGTCTCTATCTCCGTCTCCGTCTCTGTCTCTGTCTCTGTCATTGGCTCCATCTCTGTCTCTGTCTCTGTTTCTGTCTCTGTCTCTGTCTCTGCCTCTGTCTCTGTCTCTGTCTCTGTTTCTGTCTCTGTCTCTGTCTCTGTCTCTGTCTCTGTCTCTGTCTCTGTCTCTGTCTCTGCCTCTGTCTCTGTCTCTGTCTCTGTCTCTGTCTCTGTCTCTGTCTCTGTCTCTGTCTCTGTCTCTGTCTCTGTCTCTGTCTCTGTCTCTGTCTCTGTCTCTGTCTCTGTCTCTGTCTCTGTCTCTGTCTCTGTCTCTGTCTCTGTCTCTGCCTCTGCCTCTGTCCTGTCTCTGTCTCTGTCTCTGCCTCTGTCTCTGTCTGTGGCTCTGTCTTTGTCTCTTGCGCCTCTGTCTTTGTCTCTGTCCGTGTCTCTGTGTGTGCCTCTGTCTCTGTCTCTGCTTCCGTCTCTGTCGCTGCCTCTGTCTCTGTCTCCGTCTCTCTCTCCTTTCCTGTCTCTGTCTCTGTCTCTGCCTCTGTCCCTGTCTCTGTCTCTGTCATTGGCTCCATCTCGATCTCTGTCTCAGTCTCTGTCTCTGTCTCCGTCTCCGTCTCTGTCTCTGTCTCTGTCATTGGCTCCATCTCGGTCTCTGTCTCAGTCTCTGTCTCTGTCTCTGTCACTGCCTCTGTCTCTGTCTGTGGCTCTGTCTTTGTCTCATGCGCCTCTGTCTTTGTCTCTGTCTGTGTCTCTGTCTGTGCCTCTGACTCTGTCTCTGTTTCCGTCTCTGTCGCTGCCTCTGTCCCTGACTCCGTCTCTCTCTCTTTTCCTATCTCTGTCTCTGTCTCTGCCTCTGTCCCTGTCTCTGTCTCTGTCATTGGCTCCATCTCTGTCTCTCTCTCAGTCTCCGTCTCCGTCTCTGTCTCTGTCTCTGTCTCTGTCTCTGTCTCTGTCTCTGTCTCTGTCTCTGTTTCTGTTTCTGTCTCTGTCGCTGTCCCTGTCTCTGTCTCTGTCTATGTCTCTGTCCCTGTCTCTGGATCCATCTCTGTGTCTGTCTCAGTTTCTGTCTCTGTCTCCGCCTCTGCCTCTGTCTCTGTCTCTGTCTTTGTCTCCATCTTTGTCTCCGTCTTTGTCTCCGTCTTTGTCTCCGTCCTCGTCTTCCTCTTCGTCTCCGTCTTTGTCTCCGTCTACGTCACCGTCTTTGTCTCCGTCTTTGTCTCCGTCTTTGTCTCCGTCTTTGTCTACGTCTTTGTCTCCGTCTTTTTCTCCGTCCACGTCTCCGGCCCCTCTGTCTCTGTCTCTGTCTCTGTCTCTGTCTCTGTCTCTGTTTCTGTCTCTGCCTCTGTCTCTGTATCGGACTTCGTCTCCGTCTTTGTCTTCGTCTTTGTCTCCGTCTTTGCCTCCGTCTTTGCCTCCGTATTTGTCTCCGTCTGTGTCTCCATCTTTGTCTGCGCCTTTGTCTCCGTCTTTGTCTCCGTCGTCGTCGTCCTGTTCGTCTCCGTCCTTGTCTCCGTCTTTGTCTACGTCTTTGTCTACGTCTTTGTCTCCGTCTTTGCCTCCGTCTTTGTCTCTGTCTCTGTCTCTGACTCTGTCTCTGTCTCTGACTCTGTCTCTGTCTCTGTCTCTGTCTCTGTCCCTGTCTCTGTCTCTGTCTCTGTCTCTGTCTCTGTCCTGTCTCTGCCTCTGTCTCTGTCCCTGTCCCTGTCTCTGTCTCTGTCTCTGTCTCTGTCCCTGTATCTGTCTCTGCCTCTGTCTCTGTCCCTGTCTCTGTCTCCGACTCCGCCGCTGTCTCTGTCTCTGTCTCTGTGTCCATCTCTGTCTCTGTCTCAGTCTCTGTCTCTGTCTCTGTCTCTGTCTCTGTCCCTGTCTCTGTCTCTGTCTCTGTCTCTGTATCTGTCTCTGTCTCTGTCCCTGTCTCTGTCTCCGTCTCCGCCGCTGTCTCTGTCTCTGTGTCCATCTCTGTCTCTGTCTCAGTCTCTGTCTCTGTCTCTGTCTCTGTCTGTGTCTCTGCCTCTGTCGCCTTCTCTGCCGCTGTCTGTGTCTCTGTCGCTGTCTCTGTCTCTGTCTCTGTCTGCGTCTCTGTCTGTGTCTCTGTCTCCGTTTCCGTCTCTGTCTCTGTCTCTGTCTCTGTCTCTGTCTCAGTCTCTGTCTGTGTCTCCATCTCTGTCTCTGTCTCTGTCTCAGTCTCTGTCTCTCTCTCTGTCTCTGCCTCTGTCGCTGTCTCTGTACCCGTCTCTGTCTCTGTCTCTGTCTCTGTCTCTGTCTCGGTCCCTGTCTCCATCTTTGTCTCCGTCTTTGTCTCCGTCTTTGTCTCCGCCCTCGTCTTCCTCTTCGTCTCCGTCTTTGTCTCCGTCTACGTCACCGTCTTTGTCTCCGTCTTTGTCTCCGTCTTTGTCTCCGTCTTTGTCTACGTCTTTGTCTCCGTCTTTTTCTCCGTCCACGTCTCCGGCCCCTCTGTCTCTGTCTCTGTCTCTGTCTCTGTCTCTGTCTCTGCCTCTGTCTCTGTCTCTGTCTCTGTTTCTGTCTCTGCCTCTGTCTCTGTATCGGACTTCGTCTCCGTCTTTGTCTTCGTCTTTGTCTCCGTCTTTGCCTCCGTCTTTGCCTCCGTATTTGTCTCCGTCTGTGTCTCCATCTTTGTCTGCGCCTTTGTCTCCGTCTTTGTCTCCGTCGTCGTCGTCCTGTTCGTCTCCGTCCTTGTCTCCGTCTTTGTCTACGTCTTTGTCTACGTCTATGTCTCCGTCTTTGTCTCCGTCTTTATGTCTGTCTCTGTCTCTGACTCTGTCTCTGTCTCTGACTCTGTCTCTGTCTCTGTCTCTGTCTCTGTCTCTGTCTCTGTCTCTGTCTCTGTCTCTGTCTCTGTCTCTGTCCTGTCTCTGCCTCTGTCTCTGTCTCTGTCCTGTCTCTGCCTCTGTCTCTGTCCCTGTCCCTGTCTCTGTCTCTGTCTCTGTCTCTGTTTCTGTCTCTTCCTCTGTCTCTGTATCGGACTTCGTCTCCGTCTTTGTCTTCGTCTTTGTCTCCGTCTTTGCCTCCGTCTTTGCCTCCGTATTTGTCTCCGTCTGTGTCTCCATCTTTGTCTGCGCCTTTGTCTCCGTCTTTGTCTCCGTCGTCGTCGTCCTGTTCGTCTCCGTCCTTGTCTCCGTCTTTGTCTACGTCTTTGTCTACGTCTTTGTCTCCGTCTTTGTCTCCGTCTTTGTCTCTGTCTCTGTCTCTGACTCTGTCTCTGTCTCTGACTCTGTCTCTGTCTCTGTCTCTGTCTCTGTCTCTGTCTCTGTCTCTGTCCTGTCTCTGCCTCTGTCTCTGTCCCTGTCCCTGTCTCTGTCTCTGTCTCTGTCTCTGTCTCTGTGCCTGTATCTGTCTCTGCCTCTGTCTCTGTCCCTGTCTCTGTCTCCGACTCCGCCGCTGTCTCTGTCTCTGTCTCTGTGTCCATCTCTGTCTCTGTCTCCGACTCCGCCGCTGTCTCTGTCTCTGTCTCTGTGTCCATCTCTGTCTCTGTCTCAGCCTCTGTCTCTGTCTCTGTCTCTGTCTCTGTCTCTGTCCCTGTCTCTGTCTCTGTCTCTGTATCTGTCTCTGTCTCTGTCCCTGTCTCTGTCTCCGTCTCCGCCGCTGTCTCTGTCTCTGTGTCCATCTCTGTCTCTGTCTCAGTCTCTGTCTCTGTCTCTGTCTGTGTCTCTGCCTCTGTCGCCTTCTCTGCCGCTGTCTGTGTCTCTGTCGCTGTCTCTGTCTCTGTCTCTGTCTGTGTCTCTGTCTGTGTCTCTGTCTCCGTTTCCGTCTCTGTCTCTGTCTCTGTCTCTGTCTCTGTCTCCATCTCTGTCCCTGTCTCTGTCTCTGTCTCTGTCTCTGTCTCTGTCTCTGTCTCTGTCATTGGCTCCATCTCTGTCTACGTCTTTGTCTCTGTCTCTGTCTCTGACTCTGTCTCTGTCTCTGACTCTGTCTCTGTCTCTGTCTCTGTCTCTGTCTCTGTCTCTGTCTCTGTCTCTGTCTCTGTCTCTGTCTCTGTCTCTGTCTCTGCCTCTGTCTCTGTCCCTGTCTCTGTCTCCGTGTCCGCCGCTGTCTCTGTCTCTGTGTCCATCTCTGTCTCTGTCTCAGTCTCTGTCTCTGTCTCTGTCTCTGTCTGTGTCTCCATCTCTGTCTCTGTCTGTGTCTCTGCCTCTGTCGCCTTCTCTGCCGCTGTCTGTGTCTCTGTCGCTGTCTCTGTCTCTGTCTCCGTCTGTGTCTCTGTCTGTGTCTCTGTCTCCGTTTCCGTCTCTGTCTCTGTCTCTGTCTCTGTCTCTGTCTCCATCTCTGTCTCTGTCTCTGTCTCTGTCTCTGTCTCTGTCTCTGTCTCTGTCTCTGTCTCTGTCATTGGCTCCATCTCTGTCTCCGTCTTTGTCTCTGTCTCTGTCTCTGCCTCTGTCTCTGTATCGGACTTCGTCTCCGTCTTTTTCTTCGTCTTTGTCTCCGTCTTTGCCTCCGTCTTTGCCTCCGTATTTGTCTCCGTCTGTGTCACCATCTTTGTCTGCGCCTTTGTCTCCGTCTTTGTCTCCGTCGTCGTCGTCCTGTCCGTCTCCGTCCTTGTCTCCGTCTTTGTCTACGTCTTTGTCTACGTCTTTGTCTCCGTCTTTGTCTCCGTCTTTGTCTCTGTCTCTGTCTCTGACTCTGTCTCTGTCTCTGTCTCTGTCTCTGTCTCTGTCTCTGTCTCTGTCTCTGTCTCTGTCTCTGTCTCTGTCTCTGTCTCTGTCTCTGTCTCTGTTCCTGTCTCTGTCTCCGTATCCGCCGCTGTCTCTGTCTCTGTGTCCATCTCTGTCTCTGTCTCAGTCTCTGTCTCTGTCTCTGTCTCTGTCTGTGTCTCTGCCTCTGTCGCCTTCTCTGCCGCTGTCTGTGTCTCTGTCGCTGTCTCTGTCTCTGTCTCTGTCTGTGTCTCTGTCTGTGTCTCTGTCTCCGTTTCCGTCTCTGTCTCTGTCTCTGTCTCTGTCTCCATCTCTGTCTCTGTCTCTGTCTCTGTCTCTGTCTCTGTCTCTGTCTCTGTCTCTGTCTCTGTCTCTGTCTCTGTCTCTGTCTCTGTCTCTGTCTCTGTCTCTGTCTCTGTCCTGTCTCTGTCTCTGTCTCTGCCTCTGTCTCTGTCTGTGGCTCTGTCTTTGTCTCTTGCGCCTCTGTCTTTGTCTCTGTCCGTGTCTCTGTCTGTGCCTCTGTCTCTGTCTCTGTTTCCGTCTCTGTCGCTGCCTCTGTCTCTGTCTCCGTCTCTCTCTCTTTTCCTGTCTCTGTCTCTGTCCCTGTCTCTGTCTCCGTCTCCGTCTCCGTCTGTGTCTCTGTCTCTGTCATTGGCTCCATCTCGGTCTCTGTCTCAGTCTCTGTCTCTGTCTCTGTCTCTGTCTCTGTCTCTGTCTCTGTCTCTGTCCCTGTCTCTGTATTGGTCTCCGTCTCTGTCTCTGTCTCTGTCTCTGTCATTGGCTCCATCTCTGTCTCTGTCTCAGCCTCTGTCTCTGTTTTTGTCTCTGTCTCTGTCTCTGCCTCTGTCTCTGTCTCTGTCTCTGTTTCTGTCTCTGTCTCTGTCTCTGTCTCTGTCTCTGTCTCTGTCTCTGTCTCTGTCTCTGTCTCTGTCTCTGTCTCTGTCTCTGTCTCTGTCTCTGTCTCTGTCTCTGTCTCTGTCTCTGTCTCTGTCTCTGTCCTGTCTCTGTCTCTGTATCTGCCTCTGTCTCTGTCTGTGGCTCTGTCTTTGACTCTTGCACCTCTGTCTTTGTCTCTGTCCGTGTCTCTGTCTGTGCCTCTGTCTGTGTCTCCGTCTCCGTCTCTGTCTCTATCTCTGTCTCTGTCTCTGTCTCTGTCTCTGTCTCTGTCTCTGTCTCTGTCTCTGCCTCTGTTTCTGTCTCTGCCTCTGTCTCTTTCTCTGTCCCTGTCCCTGTCTCTGTCTCTGCCACTGTCTCTGTCCCCGTCTCTGTCTCCGTCTCCGTCTCTGTCTCTGTCTCTGTCTCTGTCTCTGGATCCATCTCTGTGTCTGTCTCAGTTTCTGTCTCTGTCTCTGTCTCTGTCTCTGTCTCTGTCTCTGTCTCTGTCTCTGTCTCTGTCTCTGTCGCTGTCTCTGTCCCTGTCTCTGTCTCTGTCCCTGGCTCTGCCTCTGTCTTTGTCTCCGTCTTTTTCTCCGTCTTTGTCTCCGTCTTTGTCTCCGTCCTCGTCTTCCTCCTCGTCTCCGTCTTTGTCACCGTCTTTGTCTCCGTCTTTGTCTCCGTCTTTGTCTCCGTCTTTGTCTACGTCTTTGGCTCCGTCTTTGTCTCCGTCCACGTCTCCTGCCCCTCTGTCTCTGTTTCTGTCTCAGTCTCTGTCTCTGTCTCTGTCTCTGTCTCTGTCTCTGTCTCTGTCTCTGCCTCTGTCTCTGTCCCTGTCTCTGTCTCTGTCTCTGTCTCTGTCTCTGCCTCTGTCTCTGTCTGTGGTTCTTTTCCTGTCTCTGTCTATGTCTCTGTCTCTGTCCTTTTCTCTGTCTCTGCCTCTGTTCCCTTCTCTGTCTCCGCCTCTGTCTCTGTCTCCTTCTTTGTCTCCATCTTTGTCTCCGTCTTTGTCTCCGTCTTTATCACCGTCGTTTTCTCCGTCTTTGTCTCCGTCTTTGTACCTGTCTTTGTCTCCGTATTTGTGTCCGTCTTTGCCTCCGTCTTTGTCTCCGTCTTTGTCTCCGTCCACGTCTCCTGCCCCTCTGTCTCTGTCTCTGTCTCAGTCTCTGCCTCTGTCTGTGTCTGTGGCTCTGTCTTTGTCTCATGCGCCTCTGTCTTTGTCTCTGTCTGTGTCTCTGTCTGTGCACCTGTCTCTGTCTCTGTCTATGTCTCTGTCTCTGTCTCTGCCTCTGTCTCTGTCCTTGGCTCCATCTTTGTCTCCGTCTTTGTCTCCGTCTATGTCACCGTCTTTGTCTCCGTCTTTGTCTCCGACTTTGTCTCCGTCTTTGTCTCCGTCTTTGTCTACGTCTTTGTCTCCGTCTTTGTCTCCGTCCACGTCTCCTGCCCCTCTGTCTCTGTCTCTGTCTCAGTCTCTGTCTCTGTCTCTGTCTCTGTCTCTGTGTCTGTCTCAGTCTCTGTCTCTCTCTCTGTCTCTGCTTCTGTCGCTGTCTCTGTACCCGTCTCTGTCTCTGTCTCTGTCTCTGTCTCTCTCGGTCCCTGTCTCCGTCTTTGTGGCCGTCTTTGTATCCGTCTTTGTCTCCGTCTTCGTCTTCCTCTTTGTTTCCGTCTTTGTCTCTGTCTTTGTCTCCTGCGCCAGGGTCACCGCCTTTGTCTCCTGCCCCTCTGTTTCCGTCGCTCTTTCTGTCTCTGTCTCTGTCTCTGTCTCTGTCTCTGGATCCATCTCTGTGTCTGTCTCAGTTTCTGTCTCTGTCTCCGCCTCTGCCTCTGTCTCTGTCTCTGTCTTTGTCTCCATCTTTGTCTCCGTCTTTGTCTCCGTCTTTGTCTCCGTCCTCGTCTTCCTCTTCGTCTCCGTCTTTGTCTCCGTCTACGTCACCGTCTTTGTCTCCGTCTTTGTCTCCGTCTTTGTCTCCGTCTTTGTCTACGTCTTTGTCTCCGTCTTTTTCTCCGTCCACGTCTCCGGCCCCTCTGTCTCTGCCTCTGTCTCTGTCTCTGTCTCTGTCTCTGTCTCTGTCTCTATTTCTGTCTCTGCCTCTGTCTCTGTATCGGACTTCGTCTCCGTCTTTGTCTTCGTCTTTGTCTCCGTCTTTGCCTCCGTCTTTGCCTCCGTATTTGTCTCCGTCTGTGTCTCCATCTTTGTCTGCGCCTTTGTCTCCGTCTTTGTCTCCGTCGTCGTCGTCCTGTTCGTCTCCGTCCTTGTCTCCGTCTTTGTCTACGTCTTTGTCTACGTCTTTGTCTCCGTCTTTGTCTCCGTCTTTGTCTCTGTCTCTGTCTCTGTCTCTGACTCTGTCTCTGTCTCTGACTCTGTCTCTGTCTCTGTCTCTGTCTCTGTCTCTGTCTCTGTCTCTGTCTCTGTCTCTGTCTCAGTCTCTGTCTCTGTCTCTGTCTCTGTCTCTGTCTCTGTCTGTGTCTCCATCTCTGTCTCTGTCTCTGTCTCTGTCTCTGTCTCTGTCTCTGTCTCTGCCTCTGTCTCTGTCCCTGTCTCTGTCTCCGTCTCCGTCTCTGTCTCTGTCTCTGTCTCTGTCTCTGTCTCTGTCTCAGTCTCTGTCTCTGTCTCTGTCTCTGTCTCTGTCCCTGTCTCTGTCTCTGTATCTGTCTCTGTCTCTGTCCCTGTCTCTGTCTCCGTCTCCGCCGCTGTCTCTGTCTCTGTGTCCATCTCTGTCTCTGTCTCAGTCTCTGTCTCTGTCTCTGTCTCTGTCTGTGTCTCTGCCTCTGTCGCCTTCTCTGCCGCTGTCTGTGTCTCTGTCGCTGTCTCTGTCTCTGTCTCTGTCTGCGTCTCTGTCTGTGTCTCTGTCTCCGTTTCCGTCTCTGTCTCTGTCTCTGTCTCCGTCTTTGTCTCTGTCTCTGTCTCTGTCTCTGACTCTGTCTCTGTCTCTGTCTCTGTCTCTGTCTCTGTCTCTGTCTCTGTCTCTGTCTCTGTCTCTGTCTCTGTCTCTGTCTCTGTCTCTGTCTCTGTTTCTGTCTCTGCCTCTGTCTCTGTATCGGACTTCGTCTCCGTCTTTGTCTTCGTCTTTGTCTCCGTCCTTGCCTCCGTCTTTGCCTCCGTATTTGTCGCCGTCTGTGTCTCCATCTTTGTCTGCGCCTTTGTCTTCGTCTTTGTCTCCGTCGTCGTCGTCCTGTGCGTCTCCGTCCTTGTCTCCGTCTTTGTCTACGTCTTTGTCTACGTCTTTGTCTCCGTCTTTGTCTCCGTCTTTGTCTCTCTCTCTGTCTCTGACTCTGTCTCTGTCTCTGACTCTGTCTCTGTCTCTGTCTCTGTCTCTGTCTCTGTCTCTGTCTCTGTCTCTGTCTCTGTCTCTGTCTCTGTCTCTGTCTCTGTCTCTGTCTCTGTTCCTGTCTCTGTCGCTGCCTCTGTCCCTGACTCCGTCTCTCTCTCTTTTCCTGTCTCTGTCTCTGTCTCTGTCTCTGTCCCTGTCTCTGTCTCTGTCATTGGCTCCATCTCTGTCTCTCTCTCAGTCTCTGTCTCCGTCTCTGTCTCTGTCTCTGTCTCTGTTTCTGTTTCTGTCTCTGTCGCTGTCCCTGGCTCTGTCTATGTCTATGTCTCTGTCTGTGTCTCTGCCTCCGTCTCCGTCTCTGTCTCTGTCTCTGTCTCTGTCTCTGTCTGTGTCAGTGTCTCTGTCTCTGTCTCTGTATCGGACTCTGTCTCCGTCTCTGTCGCCGTAATTGTCTCCGTCTGTGTCTCCATCTTTTGTCTCCGTCTTTGTCTCCGTCTTTGCCTCCGTCTTTGTCTCCGTATTTGTCTCCGTCTGAGTCGCCATCGTTGCCTCCGCCTTTGTCTCCGTCTCTGTCTCCGTCGCCGTCTTCCTCTTCGTGTCCGTCTTTGTCTCCGTCTTTGTCTCCATCCGTGTTTCCTGCCCCTCTGTCTCGGTCGTTGTCTCATGCGCGTCTGTCTCTGTCTGTGTCTGTGTCTCTGTCTCTGCCTCTGTATCGGTCTCTGTCTTTGGCTCTGTCTCTGTCTTTGTCTCTGTCCCTGTCTCTGTCTCTGTCTCTGTCTCTGTCTCTGTCTCTGTCTCTGTCTGTGTCTCTGTCTCTGTCTCTGTCTCTGTCTCTGTCTCTGTCTCTGTCTCTGTCTCTGTCTCTGTTCCTGTCTCTGTCTCCGTATCCGCCGCTGTCTCTGTCTCTGTGTCCATCTCTGTCTCTGTCTCAGTCTCTGTCTCTGTCTCTGTCTCTGTCTGTGTCTCTGCCTCTGTCGCCTTCTCTGCCGCTGTCTGTGTCTCTGTCGCTGTCTCTGTCTCTGTCTCTGTCTCTGTCTGTGTCTCTGTCTGTGTCTCTGTCTCCGATTCCGTCTCTGTCTCTGTCTCTGTCTCTGTCTCTGTCTCCATCTCTGTCTCTGTCTCTGTCTCTGTCTCCGTCTCTGTCTCTGTCTCTGTCTCTGTCCCTGTCTCTGTCCTGTCTCTGTGTCTGTCTCTGCCTCTGTCTCTGTCTGTGGCTCTGTCTTTGTCTCTTGCGCCTCTGTCTTTGTCTCTGTCTGTGTCTCTGTCTGTGCCTCTGTCTCTGTCTCTGTTTCCGTCTCTGTCGCTGCCTCTGTCCCTGACTCCGTCTCTCTCTCTTTTCCTGTCTCTGTCTCTGTCTCTGTCTCTGTCCCTGTCTCTGTCTCTGTCATTGGCTCCATCTCTGTCTCTCTCTCAGTCTCCGTCTCCGCCTCTGTCTCTGTCTCTGTCTCTGTCTCTGTCTCTGTCTCTGTTTCTGTTTCTGTCTCTGTCGCGGTCCCTGTCTCTGTCTCTGTCTATGTCTCTGTCTGTGTCTCTGCCTCCGTCTCCGTCTCTGTCTCTGTCTCTGTCTCTGTCTCTGTCTCTGTCTCTGTTTCTGTCTCTGCCTCTGTCTCTGTCTCTGTCTCTGTCTCTGTCTCTGTCTCTGTCTCTGTCTCTGTCTCTGTCTCTGTCTCTGCCTCTGTCTCTGTCTGTAGCTCTGTCTTTGTCTCATGCGCCTCTGTCTTTGTCTCTGTCCGTGTCTCTGTCTGTGCCTCTGTCTCTGTCTCTGTTTCCGTCTCTGTCGCTGCATCTGTCTCTGTCTCCGTCTCTCTCTCTTTTCCTGTCTCTGTGCCTGTCTCTGTCTCTGTCCCTGTCTCTGTCTCCGTCTCTCACTCTTTTCCTGTCTCTGTCCCTGTCTCTGTCTCTGTCCCTGTCCCTGTCTCTGTCTCCGTCTCCGTCTCTGTCCCTGTCCCTGTCAGTGGCTCCATCTCGGTCTCTGTCTCAGTCTCTGTCTCTGTCTCTGTCTCTGTCTCTGTCTCTGTCTCTGTCTCTGTCTCTGTTTCTGTCTCTGTGTCTGTCTCTGTCTCTGCCTCTGTCTCTGTCTCTGTCTCTGTCTCTGTCTCTGTCTCTGTCTCTGTCTCTGTCTCTGTCTGTGTCTGTGTCTCTGTCTCTGTCTCTGTCTCTGTCTCTGTATCGGACTCTGTCTCCGTCTTTGTCTCTGTCTTTGTCTCCGTATTTGTCTCTGTCTGTGTCTCCATCTTTGTCTCCGTCTTTGTCTCCGTCTTTGCCACCCTCTTTGTCTCCGTATTTGTCTCCGTCTGTGTCGCCATCTTTGCCTCCGCCTTTGTCTCCGTCTTTGTCTCCGTCGCCGTCTTCCTCTTCGTGTCCGTCTTTGTCTCCGTCTTTGTCACCGTCTTTGTCTCCGTCTTTGTCTCCGTCCGTGTCTCCTGCCCCTCTGTTTCTGTCGCTCTCTCTGTCTCTCTCTGTGTCTCTGTCTCCGTCCCTGTCTCTGTCTCTGTCTCTGTCTCTGTTTCTGTTTCTGTCTCTGTCGCGGTCCCTGTCTCTGTCTCTGTCTATGTCTCTGTCTGTGTCTCTGCCTCCGTCTCCGTCTCTGTCTCTGTCTCTGTCTCTGTCTCTGTCTCCATCTCTGTCTCTGTCTCTGTCTCTGTCTCTGTCTCTGTCTCTGTATCTGTCCTGTCTCTGCCTCTGTCTCTGTCCCTGTCCCTGTCTCTGTCTCTGTCTCTGTCTCTGTCCCTGTATCTGTCTCTGCCTCTGTCTCTGTCCCTGTCTCTGTCTCTGTCATTGGCTCCATCTCGGTCTCTGTCTCAGTCTCTGTCTCTGTCTCCGTCTCCGTCTCTGTCTCTCTCTCTGTCATTGGCTCCATCTCGGTCTCTGTCTCAGTCTCTGTCTCTGTCTCTGTCTCTGTCTCTGTCTCCGTCTCTGTCTCTGTCTCTGTCTCTGTCTCTGTCTCTGTCTCTGCCTCTGTCTCTGTTCCTGTCTCTGTCCCTGTCCCTGTCTCTGTCTCCGTCTCCGTCTCTGTCCCTGTCCCTGTCAGTGGCTCCATCTCGGTCTCTGTCTCAGTCTCTGTCTCTGTTTCTGTCTCTGTCTCTGTCTCTGTTTCTGTCTCTGTGTCTGTCTCTGTCTCTGCCTCTGTCTCTGTCTCTGTTTCTGTCTCTGCCTCTGTCTCTGTCTCTGTCTCTGTCTCCGTCTCTGCCTCTGTCTCTGTCCCTGTCTCTGTCTCCGTCTCCGTCCCTGTCTCTGTCTCTGTCTCTGTCTCTGTCTCTGTCTCTGTCTCTGTCTCTGTCTCTGTCCCTGTCTCTGTCTCCGTATCCGCCGCTGTCTCTGTCTCTGTGTCCATCTCTGTCTCTGTATCAGTCTCTGTCTCTGTCCCTGTCTCTGTCTGTGTCTCCATCTCTGTCTCTGTCTCTGTCTCTGTCTCTGTCTCTGTCTCTGCCTCTGTCTCTGTCCCTGTCTCTATCTCCGTCTCCGTCTCTGTCTCTGTCTCTGTCATTGGCTCCATCTCTCTCTCTGTCTCTGTTTCTGTCTCTGTCTCTGTCTCTGCCTCTGTCTCTGTCTCTGTCTCCGTCTCTTTCTCTGTCTCTGTCTATGTCTCTGTCTCTGCCTCTGTCTCTGTCTCTGTCTCTGTCTCTGTCTCTGTCTCTGTCTCTGTCTGTGTCTGTGTCTCTGTCTCTGTCTCTGTATCGGACTCTGTCTCCGTCTTTGCCTCTGTCTTTGTCTCCGTATTTGTCTCTGTCTGTGTCTCCATCTTTGTCTCCGTCTTTGTCTCCGTCTTTGCCACCCTCTTTGTCTCCGTATTTGTCTCCGTCTGTGTCGCCATCTTTGCCTCCGCGTTTGTCTCCGTCTTTGTCTCCGTCGCCGTCTTCCTCTTCGTGTCCGTCTTTGTCTCCGTCTTTGTCACCGTCTTTGTCTCCCTCTTTGTCTCCGTCCGTGTCTCCGGCCCCTCTGTTTCTGTCGCTCTCTCTGTCTCTCTCTGTGTCTCTGTCTCCGTCTCTGTCTCTGTCTCTGTCTCTGTCCCTGTCTCTGTCTCCGTATCCGCCGCTGTCTCTGTCTCTGTGTCCATCTCCGTCTCTGTCTCTGTCTCTGTCCTGTCTCTGCCTCTGTCTCTGTCCCTGTCCCTGTCTCTGTCTCTGTCTCTGTCTCCGTCCCTGTATCTGTCTCTGCCTCTGTCTCTGTCCCTGTCTCTGTCTCCGACTCCGCCGCTGTCTCTGTCTCTGTCTCTGTGTCCATCTCTGTCTCTGTCTCCGACTCCGCCGCTGTCTCTGTCTCTGTCTCTGTGTCCATCTCTGTCTCTGTCTCAGTCTCTGTCTCTGTCTCTGTCTCTGTCTCTGTCCCTGTCTCTGTCTCTGTCTCTGTCTCTGTCTCTGTCTCTGTCTCTGCCTCTGTCTCTGTCCCTGTCTCTGTCTCCGACTCCGCCGCTGTCTCTGTCTCTGTCTCTGTGTCCATCTCTGTCTCTGTCTCCGACTCCGCCGCTGTCTCTGTCTCTGTCTCTGTGTCCATCTCTGTCTCTGTCTCAGTCTCTGTCTCTGTCTCTGTCTCTGTCTCTGTCTCTGGCTCCATCTCTGTGTCTGTCTCAGTCTCTGTCTCTCTCTCTGTCTCTGCCTCTGTCGCTGTCTCTGTACCCGTCTCTGTCTCTGTCTCTGTCTCTGTCTCTGTCTCTGTCTCTGTCTCGGTCCCTGTCTCCGTCTTTGTGGCCGTCTTTGTATCCGTCTTTGTCTCCGTCTTCGTCTTCCTCTTTGTTTCCGTCTTTGTCTCTGTCTTTGTCTCCTGCGCCAGGGTCACCGCCTTTGTCTCCTGCCCCTCTGTTTCCGTCGCTCTTTCTGTCTCTGTCTGTGCCTCTGTCTCCGTCTCTTTCTCTGTCTCTGTCTATGTCTCTGTCTCTGTCTCTGTCTCTGTCTCTGTCTCTGTCTCTGTTTCTGTCTCTGCCTCCGTCTCTGTCCCTGTCTCCGTCTCTGTCTCTGTCTCTGTCTCTGTTTCTGTCTCTGCCTCTGTCTCTGTCTCTGTCTCTGTCTCTGTCTCTGTCTCTGTCTCTGTCTCTGCCTCTGTTTCTGTCTGTAGCTCTGTCTTTGTCTCATGCGCCTCTGTCTTTGTCTCTGTCCGTGTCTCTGTCTGTGCCTCTGTCTCTGTCTCTGTTTCCGTCTCTGTCGCTGCCTCTGTCTCTGTCTCCGTCTCTCTCGCTTTTCCTGTCTCTGTCTCTGTCTCTGTCTCTGTCCCTGTCTCTGTCTCCGTCTCCGTCTCTGTCCCTGTCTCTGTCATTGGCTCCATCTCGGTCTCTGTCTCAGTCTCTGTCTCTGTCTCCGTCTCCGTCTCTGTCTCTCTCTCTGTCATTGGCTCCATCTCGGTCTCTGTCTCAGTCTCTGTCTCTGTCTCTGTCTCTGTCTCTGTCTCCGTCTCTGGCTCTGTCTCTGTCTCTGTCTCTGTCTCTGCCTCTGTCTCTGTTCCTGTCTCTGTCTCTGTCTCTGTCTCTGTCTCTGTCTCTGTCTCTGTCTCTGTCTCTGTCCTGTCTCTGTCTCTGTCACTGCCTCTGTCTCTGTCTGTGGCTCTGTCTTTGTCTCATGCGCCTCTGTCTTTGTCTCTGTCTGTGTCTCTGTCTGTGCCTCTGTCTCTGTCTCTGTTTCCGTCTCTGTCGCTGCCTCTGTCCCTGACTCCGTCTCTCTCTCTTTTCCTGTCTCTGTCTCTGTCTCTGTCTCTGTCCCTGTCTCTGTCTCTGTCATTGGCTCCATCTCTGTCTCTCTCTCAGTCTCCGTCTCCGCCTCTGTCTCTGTCTCTGTCTCTGTCTCTGTCTCTGTCTCTGTTTCTGTTTCTGTCTCTGTCGCGGTCCCTGTCTCTGTCTCTGTCTATGTCTCTGTCTGTGTCTCTGCCTCCGTCTCCGTCTCTGTCTCTGTCTCTGTCTCTGTCTCTGTCTCTGTCTCTGTTTCTGTCTCTGCCTCTGTCTCTGTCTCTGTCTCTGTCTCTGTCTCTGTCTCTGTCTCTGTCTCTGTCTCTGTCTCTGTCTCTGCCTCTGTCTCTGTCTGTAGCTCTGTCTTTGTCTCATGCGCCTCTGTCTTTGTCTCTGTCCGTGTCTCTGTCTGTGCCTCTGTCTCTGTCTCTGTTTCCGTCTCTGTCGCTGCATCTGTCTCTGTCTCCGTCTCTCTCTCTTTTCCTGTCTCTGTGCCTGTCTCTGTCTCTGTCCCTGTCTCTGTCTCCGTCTCTCACTCTTTTCCTGTCTCTGTCCCTGTCTCTGTCTCTGTCCCTGTCCCTGTCTCTGTCTCCGTCTCCGTCTCCGTCTCTGTCCCTGTCCCTGTCAGTGGCTCCATCTCGGTCTCTGTCTCAGTCTCTGTCTCTGTCTCTGTCTCTGTCTCTGTCTCTGTCTCTGTCTCTGTCTCTGTTTCTGTCTCTGTGTCTGTCTCTGTCTCTGCCTCTGTCTCTGTCTCTGTCTCTGTCTCTGTCTCTGTCTCTGTCTCTGTCTCTGTCTGTGTCTGTGTCTCTGTCTCTGTCTCTGTCTCTGTCTCTGTATCGGACTCTGTCTCCGTCTTTGTCTCTGTCTTTGTCTCCGTATTTGTCTCTGTCTGTGTCTCCATCTTTGTCTCCGTCTTTGTCTCCGTCTTTGCCACCCTCTTTGTCTCCGTATTTGTCTCCGTCTGTGTCGCCATCTTTGCCTCCGCCTTTGTCTCCGTCTTTGTCTCCGTCGCCGTCTTCCTCTTCGTGTCCGTCTTTGTCTCCGTCTTTGTCACCGTCTTTGTCTCCGTCTTTGTCTCCGTCCGTGTCTCCTGCCCCTCTGTTTCTGTCGCTCTCTCTGTCTCTCTCTGTGTCTCTGTCTCCGTCCCTGTCTCTGTCTCTGTCTCTGTCTCTGTTTCTGTTTCTGTCTCTGTCGCGGTCCCTGTCTCTGTCTCTGTCTATGTCTCTGTCTGTGTCTCTGCCTCCGTCTCCGTCTCTGTCTCTGTCTCTGTCTCTGTCTCTGTCTCCATCTCTGTCTCTGTCTCTGTCTCTGTCTCTGTCTCTGTCTCTGTATCTGTCCTGTCTCTGCCTCTGTCTCTGTCCCTGTCCCTGTCTCTGTCTCTGTCTCTGTCTCTGTCCCTGTATCTGTCTCTGCCTCTGTCTCTGTCCCTGTCTCTGTCTCTGTCATTGGCTCCATCTCGGTCTCTGTCTCAGTCTCTGTCTCTGTCTCCGTCTCCGTCTCTGTCTCTCTCTCTGTCATTGGCTCCATCTCGGTCTCTGTCTCAGTCTCTGTCTCTGTCTCTGTCTCTGTCTCTGTCTCCGTCTCTGTCTCTGTCTCTGTCTCTGTCTCTGTCTCTGCCTCTGTCTCTGTTCCTGTCTCTGTCCCTGTCCCTGTCTCTGTCTCCGTCTCCGTCTCTGTCCCTGTCCCTGTCAGTGGCTCCATCTCGGTCTCTGTCTCAGTCTCTGTCTCTGTTTCTGTCTCTGTCTCTGTCTCTGTTTCTGTCTCTGTGTCTGTCTCTGTCTCTGCCTCTGTCTCTGTCTCTGTTTCTGTCTCTGCCTCTGTCTCTGTCTCTGTCTCTGTCTCCGTCTCTGCCTCTGTCTCTGTCCCTGTCTCTGTCTCCGTCTCCGTCCCTGTCTCTGTCTCTGTCTCTGTCTCTGTCTCTGTCTCTGTCTCTGTCTCTGTCTCTGTCCCTGTCTCTGTCTCCGTATCCGCCGCTGTCTCTGTCTCTGTGTCCATCTCTGTCTCTGTATCAGTCTCTGTCTCTGTCCCTGTCTCTGTCTGTGTCTCCATCTCTGTCTCTGTCTCTGTCTCTGTCTCTGTCTCTGTCTCTGCCTCTGTCTCTGTCCCTGTCTCTATCTCCGTCTCCGTCTCTGTCTCTGTCTCTGTCATTGGCTCCATCTCTCTCTCTGTCTCTGTTTCTGTCTCTGTCTCTGTCTCTGCCTCTGTCTCTGTCTCTGTCTCCGTCTCTTTCTCTGTCTCTGTCTATGTCTCTGTCTCTGCCTCTGTCTCTGTCTCTGTCTCTGTCTCTGTCTCTGTCTCTGTCTCTGTCTGTGTCTGTGTCTCTGTCTCTGTCTCTGTATCGGACTCTGTCTCCGTCTTTGCCTCTGTCTTTGTCTCCGTATTTGTCTCTGTCTGTGTCTCCATCTTTGTCTCCGTCTTTGTCTCCGTCTTTGCCACCCTCTTTGTCTCCGTATTTGTCTCCGTCTGTGTCGCCATCTTTGCCTCCGCCTTTGTCTCCGTCTTTGTCTCCGTCGCCGTCTTCCTCTTCGTGTCCGTCTTTGTCTCCGTCTTTGTCACCGTCTTTGTCTCCCTCTTTGTCTCCGTCCGTGTCTCCGGCCCCTCTGTTTCTGTCGCTCTCTCTGTCTCTCTCTGTGTCTCTGTCTCCGTCTCTGTCTCTGTCTCTGTCTCTGTCCCTGTCTCTGTCTCCGTATCCGCCGCTGTCTCTGTCTCTGTGTCCATCTCCGTCTCTGTCTCTGTCTCTGTCCTGTCTCTGCCTCTGTCTCTGTCCCTGTCCCTGTCTCTGTCTCTGTCTCTGTCTCTGTCCCTGTATCTGTCTCTGCCTCTGTCTCTGTCCCTGTCTCTGTCTCCGACTCCGCCGCTGTCTCTGTCTCTGTCTCTGTGTCCATCTCTGTCTCTGTCTCCGACTCCGCCGCTGTCTCTGTCTCTGTCTCTGTGTCCATCTCTGTCTCTGTCTCAGTCTCTGTCTCTGTCTCTGTCTCTGTCTCTGTCCCTGTCTCTGTCTCTGTCTCTGTCTCTGTCTCTGTCTCTGTCTCTGTCTCTGTCTCTGTCTCTGTCCCTGTCTCTGTCTCCGTGTCCGCCGCTGTCTCTGTCTCTGTGTCCATCTCTGTCTCTGTCTCAGTCTCTGTCTCTGTCTCTGTCTCTGTCTGTGTCTCCATCTCTGTCTCTGTCTCTGTCTCTGTCTCTGTCTCTGTCTCTGTCTCTGCCTCTGTCTCTGTCCCTGTCTCTGTCTCCGTCTCCGTCTCCGTCTCTGTCTCTGTCTCTGTCTCTGTCTCTGTCTCTGGCTCCATCTCTGTGTCTGTCTCAGTCTCTGTCTCTCTCTCTGTCTCTGCCTCTGTCGCTGTCTCTGTACCCGTCTCTGTCTCTGTCTCTGTCTCTGTCTCTGTCTCTGTCTCTGTCTCGGTCCCTGTCTCCGTCTTTGTGGCCGTCTTTGTATCCGTCTTTGTCTCCGTCTTCGTCTTCCTCTTTGTTTCCGTCTTTGTCTCTGTCTTTGTCTCCTGCGCCAGGGTCACCGCCTTTGTCTCCTGCCCCTCTGTTTCCGTCGCTCTTTCTGTCTCTGTCTGTGCCTCTGTCTCCGTCTCTTTCTCTGTCTCTGTCTATGTCTCTGTCTCTGTCTCTGTCTCTGTCTCTGTCTCTGTCTCTGTCTGTGTCTGTGTCTCTGTCTCTGTCTCTGTATCGGACTCTGTCTCCGTCTTTGCCTCTGTCTTTGTCTCCGTATTTGTCTCTGTCTGTGTCACCATCTTTGTCTCCGTCTTTGTCTCCGTCTTTGCCACCCTCTTTGTCTCCGTATTTGTCTCCGTCTGTGTCGCCATTTTTGCCTCCGCCTTTGTCTCCGTCTTTGTCTCCGTCGCCGTCTTCCTCTTCGTGTCCGTCTTTGTCTCCTTCTTGGTCACCGTCTTTGTCTCCCTCTTTGTCTCCGTCCGTGTCTCCTGCCCCTCTGTTTCTGTCGCTCTCTCTGTCTCTCTCTGTGTCTCTGTCTCTGTCTCTGTTTCTGTCCCTGTCTCTGTCTCCGTATCCGCCGCTGTCTCTGTCTCTGTGTCCATCTCCGTCTCTGTCTCAGTCTCTATCTCTGTCTCTGTCTCTGTCTGTGTCTCCATCTCTGTCTCTGTCTCTGTCTCTGTCTCTGTCTCTGCCTCTGCCTCTGTCTCTGTCCCTGTCTCTGTCTCCGTCTCCGTCCCTGTCTCTGTCTCTGTCTCTGTCTCTGTCTCTGTCTCTGTCTCTGTCTCCGTCTCTGTCCCTGTCTCTGTCTCCGTATCCGCCGCTGTCTCTGTCTCTGTGTCCATCTCTGTCTCTGTCTCAGTCTCTGTCTCTGTCTCTGTCTCTGTCTGTGTCTCCATCTCTGTCTCTGTCTCTGTCTCTGTCCCTGTCTCTGTCTCTGCCTCTGTCTCTGTCCCTGTCTCTATCTCCGTCTCCGTCTCTGTCTCTGTCTCTGTCATTGGCTCCATCTCTGTCTCTGTCTCTGTTTCTGTCTCTGTCTCTGTCTCTGCCTCTGTCTCTGTCTCTGTCTCTGTTTCTGTCTCTGTCTCTGTCTCTGTCTCTGTCTCTGTCTCTGTCTCTGTCTCTGTCTCTGCCTCTGTCTCTGTCTCTGTCTCTGTCTCTGTCTCTGTCTCTGTCTCTGTCTCTGTCTCTGTCTCTGTCTCTGTCTCTGTCTCTGTCTCTGTCTCTGTCTCTGTCTCTGTCTCTGTCTCTGTCTCTGTCTCTGTCTCTGTCTCTGTCTCTGTCTCTGTCTCTGCCTCTGCCTCTGTCCTGTCTCTGTCTCTGTCTCTGCCTCTGTCTCTGTCTGTGGCTCTGTCTTTGTCTCTTGCGCCTCTGTCTTTGTCTCTGTCCGTGTCTCTGTGTGTGCCTCTGTCTCTGTCTCTGCTTCCGTCTCTGTCGCTGCCTCTGTCTCTGTCTCCGTCTCTCTCTCCTTTCCTGTCTCTGTCTCTGTCTCTGCCTCTGTCCCTGTCTCTGTCTCTGTCATTGGCTCCATCTCGATCTCTGTCTCAGTCTCTGTCTCTGTCTCCGTCTCCGTCTCTGTCTCTGTCTCTGTCATTGGCTCCATCTCGGTCTCTGTCTCAGTCTCTGTCTCTGTCTCTGTCACTGCCTCTGTCTCTGTCTGTGGCTCTGTCTTTGTCTCATGCGCCTCTGTCTTTGTCTCTGTCTGTGTCTCTGTCTGTGCCTCTGACTCAGTCTCTGTTTCCGTCTCTGTCGCTGCCTCTGTCCCTGACTCCGTCTCTCTCTCTTTTCCTATCTCTGTCTCTGTCTCTGCCTCTGTCCCTGTCTCTGTCTCTGTCATTGGCTCCATCTCTGTCTCTCTCTCAGTCTCCGTCTCCGTCTCTGTCTCTGTCTCTGTCTCTGTCTCTGTCTCTGTCTCTGTCTCTGTTTCTGTTTCTGTCTCTGTCGCTGTCCCTGTCTCTGTCTCTGTCTATGTCTCTGTCCCTGTCTCTGGATCCATCTCTGTGTCTGTCTCAGTTTCTGTCTCTGTCTCCGCCTCTGCCTCTGTCTCTGTCTCTGTCTTTGTCTCCATCTTTGTCTCCGTCTTTGTCTCCGTCTTTGTCTCCGTCCTCGTCTTCCTCTTCGTCTCCGTCTTTGTCTCCGTCTACGTCACCGTCTTTGTCTCCGTCTTTGTCTCCGTCTTTGTCTCCGTCTTTGTCTACGTCTTTGTCTCCGTCTTTTTCTCCGTCCACGTCTCCGGCCCCTCTGTCTCTGTCTCTGTCTCTGTCTCTGTCTCTGTCTCTGTTTCTGTCTCTGCCTCTGTCTCTGTATCGGACTTCGTCTCCGTCTTTGTCTTCGTCTTTGTCTCCGTCTTTGCCTCCGTCTTTGCCTCCGTATTTGTCTCCGTCTGTGTCTCCATCTTTGTCTGCGCCTTTGTCTCCGTCTTTGTCTCCGTCGTCGTCGTCCTGTTCGTCTCCGTCCTTGTCTCCGTCTTTGTCTACGTCTTTGTCTACGTCTTTGTCTCCGTCTTTGCCTCCGTCTTTGTCTCTGTCTCTGTCTCTGACTCTGTCTCTGTCTCTGACTCTGTCTCTGTCTCTGTCTCTGTCTCTGTCCCTGTCTCTGTCTCTGTCTCTGTCTCTGTCTCTGTCCTGTCTCTGCCTCTGTCTCTGTCCCTGTCCCTGTCTCTGTCTCTGTCTCTGTCTCTGTCCCTGTATCTGTCTCTGCCTCTGTCTCTGTCCCTGTCTCTGTCTCCGACTCCGCCGCTGTCTCTGTCTCTGTCTCTGTGTCCATCTCTGTCTCTGTCTCAGTCTCTGTCTCTGTCTCTGTCTCTGTCTCTGTCCCTGTCTCTGTCTCTGTCTCTGTCTCTGTATCTGTCTCTGTCTCTGTCCCTGTCTCTGTCTCCGTCTCCGCCGCTGTCTCTGTCTCTGTGTCCATCTCTGTCTCTGTCTCAGTCTCTGTCTCTGTCTCTGTCTGTGTCTCTGCCTCTGTCGCCTTCTCTGCCGCTGTCTGTGTCTCTGTCGCTGTCTCTGTCTCTGTCTCTGTCTGTGTCTCTGTCTGTGTCTCTGTCTCCGTTTCCGTCTCTGTCTCTGTCTCTGTCTCTGTCTCTGTCTCCATCTCTGTCCCTGTCTCTGTCTCTGTCTCTGTCTCTGTCTCTGTCTCTGTCTCTGTCATTGGCTCCATCTCTGTCTACGTCTTTGTCTCTGTCTCTGTCTCTGACTCTGTCTCTGTCTCTGACTCTGTCTCTGTCTCTGTCTCTGTCTCTGTCTCTGTCTCTGTCTCTGTCTCTGTCTCTGTCTCTGTCTCTGTCTCTGTCTCTGTCTCTGTCTCTGCCTCTGTCTCTGTCCCTGTCTCTGTCTCCGTGTCCGCCGCTGTCTCTGTCTCTGTGTCCATCTCTGTCTCTGTCTCAGTCTCTGTCTCTGTCTCTGTCTCTGTCTGTGTCTCCATCTCTGTCTCTGTCTGTGTCTCTGCCTCTGTCGCCTTCTCTGCCGCTGTCTGTGTCTCTGTCGCTGTCTCTGTCTCTGTCTCCGTCTGTGTCTCTGTCTGTGTCTCTGTCTCCGTTTCCGTCTCTGTCTCTGTCTCTGTCTCTGTCTCTGTCTCCATCTCTGTCTCTGTCTCTGTCTCTGTCTCTGTCTCTGTCTCTGTCTCTGTCTCTGTCTCTGTCATTGGCTCCATCTCTGTCTCCGTCTTTGTCTCTGTCTCTGTCTCTGCCTCTGTCTCTGTATCGGACTTCGTCTCCGTCTTTTTCTTCGTCTTTGTCTCCGTCTTTGCCTCCGTCTTTGCCTCCGTATTTGTCTCCGTCTGTGTCACCATCTTTGTCTGCGCCTTTGTCTCCGTCTTTGTCTCCGTCGTCGTCGTCCTGTCCGTCTCCGTCCTTGTCTCCGTCTTTGTCTACGTCTTTGTCTACGTCTTTGTCTCCGTCTTTGTCTCCGTCTTTGTCTCTGTCTCTGTCTCTGACTCTGTCTCTGTCTCTGTCTCTGTCTCTGTCTCTGTCTCTGTCTCTGTCTCTGTCTCTGTCTCTGTCTCTGTCTCTGTCTCTGTCTCTGTCTCTGTTCCTGTCTCTGTCTCCGTATCCGCCGCTGTCTCTGTCTCTGTGTCCATCTCTGTCTCTGTCTCAGTCTCTGTCTCTGTCTCTGTCTCTGTCTGTGTCTCTGCCTCTGTCGCCTTCTCTGCCGCTGTCTGTGTCTCTGTCGCTGTCTCTGTCTCTGTCTCTGTCTGTGTCTCTGTCTGTGTCTCTGTCTCCGTTTCCGTCTCTGTCTCTGTCTCTGTCTCTGTCTCCATCTCTGTCTCTGTCTCTGTCTCTGTCTCTGTCTCTGTCTCTGTCTCTGTCTCTGTCTCTGTCTCTGTCTCTGTCTCTGTCTCTGTCTCTGTCTCTGTCTCTGTCTCTGTCTCTGTCCTGTCTCTGTCTCTGTCTCTGCCTCTGTCTCTGTCTGTGGCTCTGTCTTTGTCTCTTGCGCCTCTGTCTTTGTCTCTG
The DNA here is from genome assembly GCA_945859595.2 of Megachile willughbiella. Lineage (NCBI taxonomy): Eukaryota > Metazoa > Arthropoda > Insecta > Hymenoptera > Megachilidae > Megachile > Megachile willughbiella. The sequence goes on along the minus strand of CAMAOD020000206.1, from coordinate 574,975 downwards.
TCCGTGTCTCTGTCTGTGCCTCTGTCTCTGTCTCTGTTTCCGTCTCTGTCGCTGCCTCTGTCTCTGTCTCCGTCTCTCTCTCTTTTCCTGTCTCTGTCTCTGTCCCTGTCTCTGTCTCCGTCTCCGTCTCCGTCTGTGTCTCTGTCTCTGTCATTGGCTCCATCTCGGTCTCTGTCTCAGTCTCTGTCTCTGTCTCTGTCTCTGTCTCTGTCTCTGTCTCTGTCTCTGTCCCTGTCTCTGTATTGGTCTCCGTCTCTGTCTCTGTCTCTGTCTCTGTCATTGGCTCCATCTCTGTCTCTGTCTCAGCCTCTGTCTCTGTTTTTGTCTCTGTCTCTGTCTCTGCCTCTGTCTCTGTCTCTGTCTCTGTTTCTGTCTCTGTCTCTGTCTCTGTCTCTGTCTCTGTCTCTGTCTCTGTCTCTGTCTCTGTCTCTGTCTCTGTCTCTGTCTCTGTCTCTGTCTCTGTCTCTGTCTCTGTCTCTGTCTCTGTCTCTGTCTCTGTCTCTGTCTCTGTCTCTGTCCTGTCTCTGTCTCTGTATCTGCCTCTGTCTCTGTCTGTGGCTCTGTCTTTGACTCTTGCACCTCTGTCTTTGTCTCTGTCCGTGTCTCTGTCTGTGCCTCTGTCTGTGTCTCCGTCTCCGTCTCTGTCTCTATCTCTGTCTCTGTCTCTGTCTCTGTCTCTGTCTCTGTCTCTGTCTCTGTCTCTGCCTCTGTTTCTGTCTCTGCCTCTGTCTCTTTCTCTGTCCCTGTCCCTGTCTCTGTCTCTGCCACTGTCTCTGTCCCCGTCTCTGTCTCCGTCTCCGTCTCTGTCTCTGTCTCTGTCTCTGGATCCATCTCTGTGTCTGTCTCAGTTTCTGTCTCTGTCTCTGTCTCTGTCTCTGTCTCTGTCTCTGTCTCTGTCTCTGTCTCTGTCTCTGTCGCTGTCTCTGTCCCTGTCTCTGTCTCTGTCCCTGGCTCTGCCTCTGTCTTTGTCTCCGTCTTTTTCTCCGTCTTTGTCTCCGTCTTTGTCTCCGTCCTCGTCTTCCTCCTCGTCTCCGTCTTTGTCACCGTCTTTGTCTCCGTCTTTGTCTCCGTCTTTGTCTCCGTCTTTGTCTACGTCTTTGGCTCCGTCTTTGTCTCCGTCCACGTCTCCTGCCCCTCTGTCTCTGTTTCTGTCTCAGTCTCTGTCTCTGTCTCTGTCTCTGTCTCTGTCTCTGTCTCTGTCTCTGCCTCTGTCTCTGTCCCTGTCTCTGTCTCTGTCTCTGTCTCTGTCTCTGCCTCTGTCTCTGTCTGTGGTTCTTTTCCTGTCTCTGTCTATGTCTCTGTCTCTGTCCTTTTCTCTGTCTCTGCCTCTGTTCCCTTCTCTGTCTCCGCCTCTGTCTCTGTCTCCTTCTTTGTCTCCATCTTTGTCTCCGTCTTTGTCTCCGTCTTTATCACCGTCGTTTTCTCCGTCTTTGTCTCCGTCTTTGTACCTGTCTTTGTCTCCGTATTTGTGTCCGTCTTTGCCTCCGTCTTTGTCTCCGTCTTTGTCTCCGTCCACGTCTCCTGCCCCTCTGTCTCTGTCTCTGTCTCAGTCTCTGCCTCTGTCTGTGTCTGTGGCTCTGTCTTTGTCTCATGCGCCTCTGTCTTTGTCTCTGTCTGTGTCTCTGTCTGTGCACCTGTCTCTGTCTCTGTCTATGTCTCTGTCTCTGTCTCTGCCTCTGTCTCTGTCCTTGGCTCCATCTTTGTCTCCGTCTTTGTCTCCGTCTATGTCACCGTCTTTGTCTCCGTCTTTGTCTCCGACTTTGTCTCCGTCTTTGTCTCCGTCTTTGTCTACGTCTTTGTCTCCGTCTTTGTCTCCGTCCACGTCTCCTGCCCCTCTGTCTCTGTCTCTGTCTCAGTCTCTGTCTCTGTCTCTGTCTCTGTCTCTGTGTCTGTCTCAGTCTCTGTCTCTCTCTCTGTCTCTGCTTCTGTCGCTGTCTCTGTACCCGTCTCTGTCTCTGTCTCTGTCTCTGTCTCTCTCGGTCCCTGTCTCCGTCTTTGTGGCCGTCTTTGTATCCGTCTTTGTCTCCGTCTTCGTCTTCCTCTTTGTTTCCGTCTTTGTCTCTGTCTTTGTCTCCTGCGCCAGGGTCACCGCCTTTGTCTCCTGCCCCTCTGTTTCCGTCGCTCTTTCTGTCTCTGTCTCTGTCTCTGTCTCTGTCTCTGGATCCATCTCTGTGTCTGTCTCAGTTTCTGTCTCTGTCTCCGCCTCTGCCTCTGTCTCTGTCTCTGTCTTTGTCTCCATCTTTGTCTCCGTCTTTGTCTCCGTCTTTGTCTCCGTCCTCGTCTTCCTCTTCGTCTCCGTCTTTGTCTCCGTCTACGTCACCGTCTTTGTCTCCGTCTTTGTCTCCGTCTTTGTCTCCGTCTTTGTCTACGTCTTTGTCTCCGTCTTTTTCTCCGTCCACGTCTCCGGCCCCTCTGTCTCTGCCTCTGTCTCTGTCTCTGTCTCTGTCTCTGTCTCTGTCTCTATTTCTGTCTCTGCCTCTGTCTCTGTATCGGACTTCGTCTCCGTCTTTGTCTTCGTCTTTGTCTCCGTCTTTGCCTCCGTCTTTGCCTCCGTATTTGTCTCCGTCTGTGTCTCCATCTTTGTCTGCGCCTTTGTCTCCGTCTTTGTCTCCGTCGTCGTCGTCCTGTTCGTCTCCGTCCTTGTCTCCGTCTTTGTCTACGTCTTTGTCTACGTCTTTGTCTCCGTCTTTGTCTCCGTCTTTGTCTCTGTCTCTGTCTCTGTCTCTGACTCTGTCTCTGTCTCTGACTCTGTCTCTGTCTCTGTCTCTGTCTCTGTCTCTGTCTCTGTCTCTGTCTCTGTCTCTGTCTCAGTCTCTGTCTCTGTCTCTGTCTCTGTCTCTGTCTCTGTCTGTGTCTCCATCTCTGTCTCTGTCTCTGTCTCTGTCTCTGTCTCTGTCTCTGTCTCTGCCTCTGTCTCTGTCCCTGTCTCTGTCTCCGTCTCCGTCTCTGTCTCTGTCTCTGTCTCTGTCTCTGTCTCAGTCTCTGTCTCTGTCTCTGTCTCTGTCTCTGTCCCTGTCTCTGTCTCTGTATCTGTCTCTGTCTCTGTCCCTGTCTCTGTCTCCGTCTCCGCCGCTGTCTCTGTCTCTGTGTCCATCTCTGTCTCTGTCTCAGTCTCTGTCTCTGTCTCTGTCTCTGTCTGTGTCTCTGCCTCTGTCGCCTTCTCTGCCGCTGTCTGTGTCTCTGTCGCTGTCTCTGTCTCTGTCTCTGTCTGCGTCTCTGTCTGTGTCTCTGTCTCCGTTTCCGTCTCTGTCTCTGTCTCTGTCTCCGTCTTTGTCTCTGTCTCTGTCTCTGTCTCTGACTCTGTCTCTGTCTCTGTCTCTGTCTCTGTCTCTGTCTCTGTCTCTGTCTCTGTCTCTGTCTCTGTCTCTGTCTCTGTCTCTGTCTCTGTCTCTGTCTCTGTTTCTGTCTCTGCCTCTGTCTCTGTATCGGACTTCGTCTCCGTCTTTGTCTTCGTCTTTGTCTCCGTCCTTGCCTCCGTCTTTGCCTCCGTATTTGTCGCCGTCTGTGTCTCCATCTTTGTCTGCGCCTTTGTCTTCGTCTTTGTCTCCGTCGTCGTCGTCCTGTGCGTCTCCGTCCTTGTCTCCGTCTTTGTCTACGTCTTTGTCTACGTCTTTGTCTCCGTCTTTGTCTCCGTCTTTGTCTCTCTCTCTGTCTCTGACTCTGTCTCTGTCTCTGACTCTGTCTCTGTCTCTGTCTCTGTCTCTGTCTCTGTCTCTGTCTCTGTCTCTGTCTCTGTCTCTGTCTCTGTCTCTGTCTCTGTCTCTGTCTCTGTCTCTGTTCCTGTCTCTGTCGCTGCCTCTGTCCCTGACTCCGTCTCTCTCTCTTTTCCTGTCTCTGTCTCTGTCTCTGTCTCTGTCCCTGTCTCTGTCTCTGTCATTGGCTCCATCTCTGTCTCTCTCTCAGTCTCTGTCTCCGTCTCTGTCTCTGTCTCTGTCTCTGTTTCTGTTTCTGTCTCTGTCGCTGTCCCTGGCTCTGTCTATGTCTATGTCTCTGTCTGTGTCTCTGCCTCCGTCTCCGTCTCTGTCTCTGTCTCTGTCTCTGTCTCTGTCTGTGTCAGTGTCTCTGTCTCTGTCTCTGTATCGGACTCTGTCTCCGTCTCTGTCGCCGTATTTGTCTCCGTCTGTGTCTCCATCTTTTGTCTCCGTCTTTGTCTCCGTCTTTGCCTCCGTCTTTGTCTCCGTATTTGTCTCCGTCTGAGTCGCCATCGTTGCCTCCGCCTTTGTCTCCGTCTCTGTCTCCGTCGCCGTCTTCCTCTTCGTGTCCGTCTTTGTCTCCGTCTTTGTCTCCATCCGTGTTTCCTGCCCCTCTGTCTCGGTCGTTGTCTCATGCGCGTCTGTCTCTGTCTGTGTCTCTGTCTCTGTCTCTGCCTCTGTATCGGTCTCTGTCTTTGGCTCTGTCTCTGTCTTTGTCTCTGTCCCTGTCTCTGTCTCTGTCTCTGTCTCTGTCTCTGTCTCTGTCTCTGTCTGTGTCTCTGTCTCTGTCTCTGTCTCTGTCTCTGTCTCTGTCTCTGTCTCTGTCTCTGTCTCTGTCTCTGTTCCTGTCTCTGTCTCCGTATCCGCCGCTGTCTCTGTCTCTGTGTCCATCTCTGTCTCTGTCTCAGTCTCTGTCTCTGTCTCTGTCTCTGTCTGTGTCTCTGCCTCTGTCGCCTTCTCTGCCGCTGTCTGTGTCTCTGTCGCTGTCTCTGTCTCTGTCTCTGTCTCTGTCTGTGTCTCTGTCTGTGTCTCTGTCTCCGATTCCGTCTCTGTCTCTGTCTCTGTCTCTGTCTCTGTCTCCATCTCTGTCTCTGTCTCTGTCTCTGTCTCCGTCTCTGTCTCTGTCTCTGTCTCTGTCCCTGTCTCTGTCCTGTCTCTGTGTCTGTCTCTGCCTCTGTCTCTGTCTGTGGCTCTGTCTTTGTCTCTTGCGCCTCTGTCTTTGTCTCTGTCCGTGTCTCTGTCTGTGCCTCTGTCTCTGTCTCTGTTTCCGTCTCTGTCGCTGCCTCTGTCTCTGTCTCCGTCTCCGTCCCTGTCTCTGTCTCTGTCTCTGTCTCTGTCTCTGTCTCTGTCTCTGTCTCTGTCCCTGTCTCTGTCTCCGTATCCGCCGCTGTCTCTGTCTCTGTGTCCATCTCTGTCTCTGTCTCTGTCTCTGCCTCTGTCTCTGTTTCTGTCTCTGTCTCTGTCTCTGTCTCTGTCTCTGTCTCTGTCTCTGTCTCTGTCTCTGTCTCTGTCTCTGTCTCTGTCTCTGTCTCTGTCTCTGTCTCTGTCTCTGTCTCTGTCTCTGTCTCTGTCTCTGTCTCTGTCTCTGCCTCTGTCCTGTCTCTGTCTCTGTCGCTGCCTCTGTCTCTGTCTGTGGCTCTGTCTTTGTCTCTTGCGCCTCTGTCTTTGTCTCTGTCCGTGTCTCTGTGTGTGCCTCTGTCTCTGTCTCTGTTTCCGTCTCTGTCGCTGCCTCTGTCTCTGCCTCCGTCTCTCTCTCCTTTCCTGTCTCTGTCTCTGTCTCTGCCTCTGTCCCTGTCTCTGTCTCTGTCATTGGCTCCATCTCGGTCTCTGTCTCAGTCTCTGTCTCTGTCTCCGTCTCCGTCTCTGTCTCTGTCTCTGTCATTGGCTCCATCTCGGTCTCTGTCTCAGTCTCTGTCTCTGTCTCTGTCTCTGTCTCTGTCTCTGTCTCCGTCTCTGTCTCTGTCTCTGTCTCTGTCTCTGTCTCTGCCTCTGTCTCTGTTCCTGTCTCTGTCTCTGTCTCTGTCTCTGTCTCTGTCTCTGTCTCTGTCTCTGTCCTGTCTCTGTCTCTGTCACTGCCTCTGTCTCTGTCTGTGGCTCTGTCTTTGTCTCATGCGCCTCTGTCTTTGTCTCTGTCTGTGTCTCTGTCTGTGCCTCTGTCTCTGTCTCTGTTTCCGTCTCTGTCGCTGCCTCTGTCCCTGACTCCGTCTCCTTCTCTTTTCCTATCTCTGTCTCTGTCTCTGCCTCTGTCCCTGTCTCTGTCTCTGTCATTGGCTCCATCTCTGTCTCTCTCTCAGTCTCCGTCTCCGTCTCTGTCTCTGTCTCTGTCTCTGTCTCTGTCTCTGTCTCTGTTTCTGTTTCTGTCTCTGTCGCTGTCCCTGTCTCTGTCTCTGTCTATGTCTCTGTCTCTGTCTCTGGATCCATCTCTGTGTCTGTCTCAGTTTCTGTCTCTGTCTCCGCCTCTGCCTCTGTCTCTGTCTCTGCCTTTGTCTCCATCTTTGTCTCCGTCTTTGTCTCCGTCTTTGTCTCCGTCCTCGTCTTCCTCTTCGTCTCCGTCTTTGTCTCCGTCTACGTCACCGTCTTTGTCTCCGTCTTTGTCTCTGTCTCTGTCTCTGACTCTGTCTCTGTCTCTGACTCGTCTCTGTCTCTGTCTCTGTCTCTGTCTCTGTCTCTGTCTCTGTCTCTGTCTCTGTCTCTGTCTCTGTCTCTGTCTCTGTCCTGTCTCTGCCTCTGTCTCTGTCCCTGTCCCTGTCTCTGTCTCTGTCTCTGTCTCTGTCCCTGTATCTGTCTCTGCCTCTGTCTCTGTCCCTGTCTCTGTCTCCGACTCCGCCGCTGTCTCTGTCTCTGTTTCTGTGTCCATCTCTGTCTCTGTCTCAGTCTCTGTCTCTGTCTCTGTCTCTGTCTCTGTCTCTGTCCCTGTCTCTGTCTCTGTCTCTGTATCTGTCTGTGTCTCTGTCGCTGTCTCTGTCTCTGTCTCTGTCTGCGTCTCTGTCTGTGTCTCTGTCTCCGTGTCCGTCTCTGTCTCTGTCTCTGTCTCTGTCTCCATCTCTGTCTCCGTCTTTGTCTCTGTCTCTGTCTCTGACTCTGTCTCTGTCTCTGACTCTGTCTCTGTCTCTGTCTCTGTCTCTGTCTCTGTCTCTGTCTCTGTCTCTGTCTCTGTCTCTGTCTCTGTCTCTGTCTCTGTCTCTGTCTCTGTCTCTGTCTCTGTCTCTGTCTCTGTCTCTGTCTCTGTCTCTGTCTCTGTTTCTGTCTCTGCCTCTGTCTCTGTATCGGACTTCGTCTCCGTCTTTGTCTTCGTCTTTGTCTCCGTCTTTGCCTCCGTCTTTGCCTCCGTATTTGTCTCCGTCTGTGTCTCCATCTTTGTCTGCGCCTTTGTCTTCGTCTTTGTCTCCGTCGTCGTCGTCCTGTGCGTCTCCGTCCTTGTCTCCGTCTTTGTCTACGTCTTTGTCTACGTCTTTGTCTCCGTCTTTGTCTCCGTCTTTGTCTTTGTCTCTGTCTCTGACTCTGTCTCTGTCTCTGACTCTGTCTCTGTCTCTGTCTCTGTCTCTGTCTCTGTCTCTGTCTCTGTCTCTGTCTCTGTCTCTGTCTCTGTCTCTGTCTCTGTCTCTGTCTCTGTCTCTGTTCCTGTCTCTGTCGCTGCCTCTGTCCCTGACTCCGTCTCTCTCTCCTTTCCTGTCTCTGTCTCTGTCTCTGTCTCTGTCCCTGTCTCTGTCTCTGTCATTGGCTCCATCTCTGTCTCTCTCTCAGTCTCTGTCTCCGTCTCTGTCTCTGTCTCTGTCTCTGTCTCTGTTTCTGTTTCTGTCTCTGTCTCTGTCTCTGTCTCTGTCTCTGTCTCTGTCTCTGTCTCTGTCTCTGTCTCTGTCTCTGTCTCTGTCTCTGTCTCTGTCTCTGTCTCTGTCTCTGTCTCTGTCTCTGTCTCTGTCTCTGTTCCTGTCTCTGTCTCCGTATCCGCCGCTGTCTCTGTCTCTGTGTCCATCTCTGTCTCTGTCTCAGTCTCTGTCTCTGTCTCTGTCTCTGTCTGTGTCTCTGCCTCTGTCGCCTTCTCTGCCGCTGTCTGTGTCTCTGTCGCTGTCTCTGTCTCTGTCTCTGTCTGTGTCTCTGTCTGTGTCTCTGTCTCCGTTTCCGTCTCTGTCTCTGTCTCTGTCTCTGTCTCCATCTCTGTCTCTGTCTCTGTCTCTGTCTCTGTCTCTGTCTCTGTCTCTGTCTCTGTCTCTGTCTCTGTCTCTGTCTCTGTCTCTGTCTCTGTCTCTGTCTCTGTCCTGTCTCTGTCTCTGTCTCTGCCTCTGTCTCTGTCTGTGGCTCTGTCTTGGTCTCTTGCGCCTCTGTCTTTGTCTCTGTCCGTGTCTCTGTCTGTGCCTCTGTCTCTGTCTCTGTTTCCGTCTCTGTTGCTGCCTCTGTCTCTGTCTCCGTCTCTCTCTCTTTTCCTGTCTCTGTCTCTGTCCCTGTCTCTGTCTCCGTCTCCGTCTCCGTCTGTGTCTCTGTCTCTGTCATTGGCTCCATCTCGGTCTCTGTCTCAGTCTTTGTCTCCGTCTTTGTCTCTGTCTTTGTCGCCCTATTTGTCTCCGTCTGTGTCTCCATCTTTTGTCTCCGTCTTTGTCTCCGTCTTTGCCTCCGTCTTTGTCTCCGTATTTGTGTCCGTCTGTGTCGCCATCTTTGCCTCCGCCTTTGTCTCCGTCTTTGTCTCCGTCGCCGTCTTCCTCTTCGTGTCCGTCTTTGTCTCCGTCTTTGTCTCCATTCGTGTTTCCTGCCCCTCTGTCTCGGTCGTTGTCTCATGTGCGTCTGTCTCTGTCTGTGTCTCTGTCTCTGTCTCTGCCTCTGTATCGGTCTCTGTCTTTGGCTCTGTCTCTGTCTTTGTCTCTGTCCCTGTCTCTGTCTCTGTCTGTGTCTCCATCTCTGTCTCTGTCTCTGTCTCTGTCTCTGTTTCTGCCTCTGTCTCTGTCCCTGTCTCTATCTCCGTCTCCGTCTCTGTCTCTGTCTCTGTCATTGGCTCCATCTCTGTCTCTGTCTCTGTTTCTGTCTCTGTCTCTGTCTCTGCCTCTGTCTCTGTCTCTGTCTCTGTTTCTGTCTCTGTCTCTGTCTCTGTCTCTGTCTCTGTCTCTGTCTCTGTCTCTGTCTCTGTCTCTGTCTCTGTCTCTGTCTCTGTCTCTGTCTCTGCCTCTGTCTCTGTCTCTATCTCTGTCTCTGTCTCTGTCTCTGTCTCTGTCTCTGTCTCTGTCTCTGTCTCTGTCTCTGTCTCTGTCTCTGTCTCTGTCTCTGTCTCTGTCTCTGCCTCTGTCCTGTCTCTGTCTCTGTCTCTGCCTCTGTCTCTGTCTGTGGCTCTGTCTTTGTCTCTTGCGCCTCTGTCTTTGTCTCTGTCCGTGTCTCTGTGTGTGCCTCTGTCCCTGTCTCTGTTTCCGTCCCTGTCGCTGCCTCTGTCTCTGTCTCCGTCTCTCTCTCCTTTCCTGTCTCTGTCTCTGTCTCTGTCTCTGTCATTGGCTCCATTTCGGTCTCTGTCTCAGTCTCTGTCTCTGTCTCCGTCTCCGTCTCTGTCTCTGTCTCTGTCATTGGCTCCATCTCGGTCTCTGTCTCAGTCTCTGTCTCTGTCTCTGTCTCTGTCTCTGTCTCTGTCTCTGTCTCTGTCTCTGTCTCTGTCTCTGTCTCTGTCTCTGTCTCTGTCTCTGTCTCTGCCTCTGTCTCTGTTCCTGTCTCTGTCTCTGTCTCTGTCTCTGTCTCTGTCTCTGTTTCTGTTTCTGTCTCTGTCGCTGTCCCTGTCTCTGTCTCTGTCTATGTCTCTGTCTGTGTCTCTGCCTCCGTCTCCGTCTCTGTCTGTGTCAGTGTCTCTGTCTCTGTCTCTGTATCGGACTCTGTCTCCGTCTCTGTCTTCGTCTTTGTCTCCGTCTTTGTCTCTGTCTTTGTCGCCGTATTTGTCTCCGTCTGTGTCTCCATCTTTTGTCTCCGTCTTTGTCTCCGTCTTTGCCTCCGTCTTTGTCTCCGTATTTGTCTCCGTCTGTGTCGCCATCTTTGCCTCCGCCTTTGTCTCCGTCTTTGTCTCCGTCGCCGTCTTCCTCTTCGTGTCCGTCTTTGTCTCCGTCTTTGTCTCCATCCGTGTTTCCTGCCCCTCTGTCTCGGTCGTTGTCTCATGCGCGTCTGTCTCTGTCTGTGTCTCTGTCTCTGTCTCTGCCTCTGTATCGGTCTCTGTCTTTGGCTCTGTCTCTGTCTTTGTCTCTGTCCCTGTCTCTGTCTCTGTCTCTGTCTCTGTCTCTGTCTCTGTCTCTGTCTCTGTCTCTGTCTCTGTCTCTGTCTCTGTCTCTGTCTCTGTCTCTGTTCCTGTCTCTATCTCCGTATCCGCCGCTGTCTCTGTCTCTGTGTCCATCTCTGTCTCTGTCTCAGTCTCTGTCTCTGTCTCTGTCTCTGTCTGTGTCTCTGCCTCTGTCGCCTTCTCTGCCGCTGTCTGTGTCTCTGTCGCTGTCTCTGTCTCTGTCTCTGTCTGTGTCTCTGTCTGTGTCTCTGTCTCCGTTTCCGTCTCTGTCTCTGTCTCTGTCTCTGTCTCTGTCTCTGTCTCCATCTCTGTCTCTGTCTCTGTCTCTGTCTCTGTCTCTGTCTCTGTCTCTGTCTCTGTCTCTGTCTCTGTCTCTGTCTCTGTCTCTGTCTCTGTCTCTGTCTCTGTCTCTGTCCTGTCTCTGTCTCTGTCTCTGCCTCTGTCTCTGTCTGTGGCTCTGTCTTTGTCTCTTGCGCATCTGTCTTTGTCTCTGTCCGTGTCTCTGTCTGTGCCTCTGTCTCTGTCTCTGTTTGCGTCTCTGTCGCTGCCTCTGTCTCTGTCTCCGTCTCTCTCTGTTTTCCTGTCTCTGTCTCTGTCCCTGTCTCTGTCTCCGTCTCCGTCTGTGTCTCTGTCTCTGTCATTGGCTCCATCTCGGTCTCTGTCTCAGTCTCTGTCTCTGTCTCTGTCTCTGTCTCTGTCTCTGTCTCTGTCTCTGTCTCTGTCTCTGTCTCTGTCTCTGTCTCTGTCTCTGTCTCTGTCTCTGTCTCTGTCTCTGTCTCTGTCTCTGTCTCTGTCTCTGTCTCTGTTCCTGTCTCTGTCTCTGTCTCTGTCTCTGTCTCTGTCCTGTCTCTGTCTTTGTCTCATGCGCCTCTGTCTTTGTCTCTGTCTGTGTCTCTGTCTGTGCCTCTGTCTCTGTCTCTGTTTCCGTCTCTGTCGCTGCCTCTGTCCCTGACTCCGTCTCTCTCTCTTTTCCTGTCTCTGTCTCTGTCTCTGTCTCTGTCCCTGTCTCTGTCTCTGTCATTGGCTCCATCTCTGTCTCTCTCTCAGTCTCTGTCTCCGTCTCTGTCTCTGTCTCTGTCTCTGTCTCTGTCTCTGTTTCTGTTTCTGTTTCTGTCTCTGTCGCTGTCCCTGTCTCTGTCTATGTCTATGTCTCTGTCTGTGTCTCTGCCTCCGTCTCCGTCTCTGTCTCTGTCTCTGTCTCTGTCTCTGTCTGTGTCAGTGTCTCTGTCTCTGTCTCTGTATCGGACTCTGTCTCCGTCTCTGTCTTCGTCTTTGTCTCCGTCTTTGTCTCTGTCTTTGTCGCCGTATTTGTCTCCGTCTGTGTCTCCATCTTTTGTCTCCGTCTTTGTCTCCGTCTTTGCCTCCGTCTTTGTCTCCGTATTTGTCTCCGTCTGTGTCGCCATCTTTGCCTCCGCCTTTGTCTCCGTCTTTGTCTCCGTCGCCGTCTTCCACTTCGTGTCCGTCTTTGTCTCCGTCTTTGTCTCCATTCGTGTTTCCTGCCCCTCTGTCTCGGTCGTTGTCTCATGCGCGTCTGTCTCTGTCTGTGTCTCTGTCTCTGTCTCTGCCTCTGTATCGGTCTCTGTCTTTGGCTCTGTCTCTGTCTTTGTCTCTGTCCCTGTCTCTGTCTCTGTCTCTATCTCTGTCTCTGTCTCTGTTCCTGTCTCTGTCTCCGTATCCGCCGCTGTCTCTGTCTCTGTGTCCATCTCTGTCTCTGTCTCAGTCTATGTCTCTGTCTCTGTCTCTGTCTGTGTCTCTGCCTCTGTCTCCGTCTCTGCCGCTGTCTGTGTCTCTGTCGCTGTCTCTGTCTCTGTCTCTGTCTATGTCTCTGTCTGTGTCTCTGTGTCCGTCTCCGTCTCTGTCTCTGTCTCTGTCTCTGTCTCTGTCTCCATCTCTGTCTCTGTCTCTGTCTCTGTCTCTGTCTCTGTCTCTCTCTCTGTCTCTGTCTCTGCCTCTGTCTCTGTCCCTGTCTCTGTCTCCGTCTCCGTCTCTGTCTCTGTCTCTGTCTCTGTCTCTGTCTCTGTCTCTGTCTCTGTCTCTGTCTCTGTCTCTGTCTCTGTCTCTGTCTCTGTCTCTGTTCCTGTCTCTGTCTCTGTCTCTGTCTCTGTCCTGTCTCTGTCTCTGTCTCTGCCTCTGTCTCTGTCTATGGCTCTGTCTTTGTCTCATGCGCCTCTGTCTTTGTCTCTGTCTGTGTCTCTGTCTGTGCCTCTGTCTCTGTCTCTGTTTCCGTCTCTGTCGCTGCCTCTGTCCCTGACTCCGTCTCTCTCTCTTTTCCTGTCTCTGTCTCTGTCTCTGTCTCTGTCCCTGTCTCTGTCTCTGTCATTGGCTCCATCTCTGTCTCTCTCTCAGTCTCTGTCTCCGTCTCTGTCTCTGCCTCTGTCTCTGTCTCTGTTTCTGTTTCTGTTTCTGTCTCGGTCGCTGTCCCTGTCTCTGTCTATGTCTATGTCTCTGTCTGTGTCTCTGCCTCCGTCTCCGTCTCTGTCTCTGTCTCTGTCTCTGTATCGGACTCTGTCTCCGTCTCTGTCTTCGTCTTTGTCTCCGTCTTTGTCTCTGTCTTTGTCGCCCTATTTGTCTCCGTCTGTGTCTCCATCTTTTGTCTCCGTCTTTGTCTCCGTCTTTGCCTCCGTCTTTGTCTCCGTATTTGTGTCCGTCTGTGTCGCCATCTTTGCCTCCGCCTTTGTCTCCGTCTTTGTCTCCGTCGCCGTCTTCCTCTTCGTGTCCGTCTTTGTCTCCGTCTTTGTCTCCATTCGTGTTTCCTGCCCCTCTGTCTCGGTCGTTGTCTCATGTGCGTCTGTCTCTGTCTGTGTCTCTGTCTCTGTCTCTGCCTCTGTATCGGTCTCTGTCTTTGGCTCTGTCTCTGTCTTTGTCTCTGTCCCTGTCTCTGTCTCTGTCTGTGTCTCCATCTCTGTCTCTGTCTCTGTCTCTGTCTCTGTTTCTGCCTCTGTCTCTGTCCCTGTCTCTATCTCCGTCTCCGTCTCTGTCTCTGTCTCTGTCATTGGCTCCATCTCTGTCTCTGTCTCTGTTTCTGTCTCTGCCTCTGTCTCTGCCTCTGTCTCTGTCTCTGTCTCTGTTTCTGTCTCTGTCTCTGTCTCTGTCTCTGTCTCTGTCTCTGTCTCTGTCTCTGTCTCTGTCTCTGTCTCTGTCTCTGTCTCTGTCTCTGCCTCTGTCTCTGTCTCTATCTCTGTCTCTGTCTCTGTCTCTGTCTCTGTCTCTGTCTCTGTCTCTGTCTCTGTCTCTGTCTCTGTCTCTGTCTCTGTCTCTGTCTCTGCCTCTGCCTCTGTCCTGTCTCTGTCTCTGTCTCTGCCTCTGTCTCTGTCTGTGGCTCTGTCTTTGTCTCTTGCGCCTCTGTCTTTGTCTCTGTCCGTGTCTCTGTGTGTGCCTCTGTCCCTGTCTCTGTTTCCGTCCCTGTCGCTGCCTCTGTCTCTGTCTCCGTCTCTCTCTCCTTTCCTGTCTCTGTCTCTGTCTCTGTCTCTGTCATTGGCTCCATTTCGGTCTCTGTCTCAGTCTCTGTCTCTGTCTCCGTCTCCGTCTCTGTCTCTGTCTCTGTCATTGGCTCCATCTCGGTCTCTGTCTCAGTCTCTGTCTCTGTCTCTGTCTCTGTCTCTGTCTCTGTCTCTGTCTCTGTCTCTGTCTCTGTCTCTGTCTCTGCCTCTGTCTCTGTTCCTGTCTCTGTCTCTGTCTCTGTCTCTGTCTCTGTCTCTGTTTCTGTTTCTGTCTCTGTCGCTGTCCCTGTCTCTGTCTCTGTCTATGTCTCTGTCTGTGTCTCTGCCTCCGTCTCCGTCTCTGTCTGTGTCAGTGTCTCTGTCTCTGTCTCTGTATCGGACTCTGTCTCCGTCTCTGTCTTCGTCTTTGTCTCCGTCTTTGTCTCTGTCTTTGTCGCCGTATTTGTCTCCGTCTGTGTCTCCATCTTTTGTCTCCGTCTTTGTCTCCGTCTTTGCCTCCGTCTTTGTCTCCGTATTTGTCTCCGTCTGTGTCGCCATCTTTGCCTCCGCCTTTGTCTCCGTCTTTGTCTCCGTCGCCGTCTTCCTCTTCGTGTCCGTCTTTGTCTCCGTCTTTGTCTCCACCCGTGTTTCCTGCCCCTCTGTCTCGGTCGTTGTCTCATGCGCGTCTGTCTCTGTCTGTGTCTCTGTCTCTGTCTCTGCCTCTGTATCGGTCTCTGTCTTTGGCTCTGTCTCTGTCTTTGTCTCTGTCCCTGTCTCTGTCTCTGTCTCTGTCTCTGTCTCTGTCTCTGTCTCTGTCTCTGTCTCTGTCTCTGTCTCTGTCTCTGTCTCTGTCTCTGTTCCTGTCTCTGTCTCCGTATCCGCCGCTGTCTCTGTCTCTGTGTCCATCTCTGTCTCTGTCTCAGTCTCTGTCTCTGTCTCTGTCTCTGTCTGTGTCTCTGCCTCTGTCGCCTTCTCTGCCGCTGTCTGTGTCTCTGTCGCTGTCTCTGTCTCTGTCTCTGTCTGTGTCTCTGTCTGTGTCTCTGTCTCCGTTTCCGTCTCTGTCTCTGTCTCTGTCTCTGTCTCTGTCTCTGTCTCCATCTCTGTCTCTGTCTCTGTCTCTGTCTCTGTCTCTGTCTCTGTCTCTGTCTCTGTCTCTGTCTCTGTCTCTGTCTCTGTCTCTGTCCTGTCTCTGTCTCTGTCTCTGTCTCTGTCTCTGTCATTGGCTCCATCTCTGTCTCTCTCTCAGTCTCTGTCTCCGTCTCTGTCTCTGTCTCTGTCTCTGTCTCTGTCTCTGTTTCTGTTTCTGTTTCTGTCTCTGTCGCTGTCCCTGTCTCTGTCTATGTCTATGTCTCTGTCTGTGTCCCTGCCTCCGTCTCCGTCTCTGTCTCTGTCTCTGTCTCTGTCTCTGTCTGTGTCAGTGTCTCTGTCTCTGTCTCTGTATCGGACTCTGTCTCCGTCTCTGTCTTCGTCTTTGTCTCCGTCTTTGTCTCTGTCTTTGTCGCCGTATTTGTCTCCGTCTGTGTCTCCATCTTCTGTCTCCGTCTTTGTCTCCGTCTTTGCCTCCGTCTTTGTCTCCGTATTTGTCTCCGTCTGTGTCGCCATCTTTGCCTCCGCCTTTGTCTCCGTCTTTGTCTCCGTCGCCGTCTTCCACTTCGTGTCCGTCTTTGTCCCCGTCTTTGTCTCCATTCGTGTTTCCTGCCCCTCTGTCTCGGTCGTTGTCTCATGCGCGTCTGTCTCTGTCTGTGTCTCTGTCTCTGTCTCTGCCTCTGTATCGGTCTCTGTCTTTGGCTCTGTCTCTGTCTTTGTCTCTGTCCCTGTCTCTGTCTCTGTCTCTGTCTCTGTCTCTGTCTCTGTTCCTGTCTCTGTCTCCGTATCCGCCGCTGTCTCTGTCTCTGTGTCCATCTCTGCCTCTGTCTCAGTCTATGTCTCTGTCTCTGTCTCTGTCTGTGTCTCTGCCTCTGTCTCCGTCTCTGCCGCTGTCTGTGTCTCTGTCGCTGTCTCTGTCTCTGTCTCTGTCTATGTCTCTGTCTGTGTCTCTGTGTCCGTCTCCGTCTCTGTCTCTGTCTCTGTCTCTGTCTCTGTCTCCATCTCTGTCTCTGTCTCTGTCTCTGTCTCTGTCTCTGTCTCTCTCTCTGTCTCTGTCTCTGCCTCTGTCTCTGTCCCTGTCTCTGTCTCCGTCTCCGTCTCTGTCTCTGTCTCTGTCATTGGCTCCATCTCTGTCTCTGTCTCAGTCTCTGTCACTGTCTCTGTCTCTGTCTCTGTCTCTGTCTCTGTTTCTGTCAATGTCTCTGTCTCTGTCTCTGTCTCTGTCTCTGTCTCTGTCTCTGTCCTGTCCCTGTCTCTGTCTCTGTCTCTGTCTCTGTCTCTGTCTCTGTCTCTGTCTCTGTCTCTGTCTCTGTCTCTGTCTCTGTCCTGTCCCTGTCTCTGTCTTCGTCTTTGTCTCCGTCTTTGCCTCTGTCTTTGTCTCTGTCTTTGTCTCCGTATTTGTCTCCGTCTGTGTCTCCATCTTTGTCTCCGTCTTTGTCTCCGTCTTTGCCTCCCTCTTTGTCTCCGTATTTGTCTCCGTCTGTGTCGCCATCTTTGCCTCCATCTTTGTCTCCGTCTTTGTCTCCGTCGCCATCTTCCGCTTCGTGTCCGTCTTTGTCTCCGTCTTTGTCACCGTCTTTGTCTCCGTCTCTGCCTCTGTCTCTGTCTGTGGCTCTGTCTTTGTCTCATGTGCCTCTGTCTTTGTCTCTGTCTGTGTCCCTGTCTGTGCCTCTGTCTCTGTCTCTGTTTCCGTCTCTGTCGCTGCCTCTGTCCCTGACTGCGTCTCTCTCTCTTTTCCTGTCTCTGTCTCTGTCTCTGTCTCTGTCCCTGTCTCTGTCTCCGTCTACGTCTCTGTCTCTGTCTCTGTCATTGGCTCCATCTCTGTCTCTGTCTCAGTCTCTGTCTCCGTCTCTGTCTCTGTCTCTGTCTCTGTCTCTGTCTCTGTCTCTGTTTCTGTTTCTGTTTCTGTCTCTGTCGCTGTCCCTGTCTCTGTCTCTGTCTATGTCTCTGTCTGTGTCTCTGCCTCCGTCTCCGTCTCTGTCTCTGTCTCTGTCTCTGTCTCTGTCTCTGTCTCTGTCTCTGTATGTGTCAGTGTCTCTGTCTCTGTCTCTGTATCGGACTCTGTCTCCGTCTCTGTCCTCGTCTTTGTCTCCGGCTTTGTCTCTGTCTTTGTCGCCGTATTTGTCTCCGTCTGTGTCTCCATCTTTTGTCTCCGTCTTTGTCTCCGTCTTTGCCTCCGCCTTTGTCTCCGTATTTGTCTCCGTCTGTGTCGCCATCTTTGCCTCCGCCTTTGTCTCCGTCTTTGTCTCCGTCGCCGTCTTCCTCTTCGTGTCCGTGTTTGTCTCCGTCTTTGTCTCCATCCGTGTTTCCTGCCCCTCTGTCTCGGTCGTTGTCTCATGCGCGTCTGTCTCTGTCTGTGTCTCTGTCTCTGTCTCTGTTTCTGTCTCTGTCTCTGTCTCTGTCTCTGTCTTTGTCTCCGTATTTGTCTCCGTCTGTGTCTCCATCTTTGTCTCCGTCTTTGTCTCCGTCTTTGCCTCCCTCTTTGTCTCCGTATTTGTCTCCGTCTGCGTCGCCATCTTTGCCTCCATCTTTGTCTCCGTCGCCATCTTCCGCTTCGTGTCCGTCTTTGTCTCCGTCTTTGTCACCGTCTTTGTCTCCGTCTCTGCCTCTGTCTCTGTCTGTGGCTCTGTCTTTGTCTCATGCGCCTCTGTCTTTGTCTCTGTCTGTGTCTCTGTCTGTGCCTCTGTCTCTGTCTCTGTTTCCGTCTCTGTCGCTGCCTCTGTCCCTGACTGCGTCTCTCTCTCTTTTCCTGTCTCTGTCTCTGTCTCTGTCTCTGTCCATGTCTCTGTCTCCGTCTACGTCTCTGTCTCTGTCTCTGTCATTGGCTCCATCTCTGTCTCTGTCTCAGTCTCTGTCTCTGTCTCCGTCTCTGTCTCTGTCTCTGTCTCTGTCTCTGTCTCTGTCTCTGTTTCTGTTTCTGTTTCTGTCTCTGTCGCTGTCCCTGTCTCTGTCTCTGTCTATGTCTCTGTCTGTGTCTCTGCCTCCGTCTCCGTCTCTGTCTCTGTCTCTGTCCCTGTCTCTGTCTCTGTCTCTGTCTCTGTCTCTGTCTCTGTCTCTGTCTCTGTATGTGTCAGTGTCTCTGTCTCTGTCTCTGTATCGGACGCTGTCTCCGTCTCTGTCCTCGTCTTTGTCTCCGTCTTTGTCTCTGTCTTTGTCGCCGTATTTGTCTCCGTCTGTGTCTCCATCTTTTGTCTCCGTCTTTGTCTCCGTCTTTGCCTCCGCCTTTGTCTCCGTATTTGTCTCCGTCTGTGTCGCCATCTTTGCCTCCGCCTTTGTCTCCGTCTTTGTCTCCGTCGCCGTCTTCCTCTTCGTGTCCGTCTTTGTCTCCGTCTTTGTCTCCATCCGTGTTTCCTGCCCCTCTGTCTCGGTCGTTGTCTCATGCGCGTCTGTCTCTGTCTGTGTCTCTGTCTCTGTCTCTGTTTCTGTCTCTGTCTGTGTCTCTGTCTCTGTCTCTGTTTCTGTCTCTGTCTCTGTCTCTGTCTCTGTCTCTGTCTCTGTCTCTGTCTCTGTCTCTGTCTCTGTCTCTGTCTCTGTCTCTGTCCCTGTCTCTGTCTCTGTCTCTGTCTCTGTCGCTGTCTCTGTCTCCGTCTCTGTCTCTGTCTCTGTCTCTGTCTCTGTCTCTGTCTCTGTTTCTGTCTCTGTCTCTGTCTCTGTCTCTGTCCTGTCTCTGTCTCTGTCTCTGCCTCTGTCTCTGTCTGTGGCTCTGACTTTGTATCATGCGCCTGTGTCTTTGTCTCCGTCCGTGTCTCTGTCTGTGCCTCTGTCTCCGTCTCTGTTTCCGTCTCTGTCGCTGCCTCTGTCTCTGTCTCCGTGTCTCTCTCTTTTCCTGTCTCTGTCCCTGTCTCTGTCTCTGTCCCTGTCTCTGTCTCCGTCTCCGTCTCTGTCCCTGTCTCTGTCATTGGCTCCATCTCGGTCTCTGTCTCAGTCTCTGTCTCTGTCTCTGTCTCTGTCTCTGTCTCTGTCTCTGTCTCTGTCTCTGTCTCTGTCTCTGTCTCTGTTTCTGTCTCTGTGTCTGCCTCTGTCTCTGCCTCTGTCTCTGTCTCTGTCTCTGTCTCTGTCTCTGTCTCTGTCTCTGTCTCTGTCTCTGTCTCTGTCTCTGTCTCTGTCTGTGTCTGTGTCTCTGTCTCTGTCTCTGTATCGGACTCTGTCTCCGTCTTTGTCTCTGTCTTTGTCTCCGTATTTGTCTCTGTCTGTGTCTCCATCTGTGTCTCCGTCTTTGTCTCCGTCTTTGCCACCCTCTTTGTCTCCGTCTTTGTCTCCGCCCGTGTCTCCTGCCCCTCTGTTTCTGTCGCTCTCTCTGTCTCTCTCTGTGTCTCTGTCTCCGTCTCTGTCTCTGTCTCTGTCCCTGTCTCTGTCTCTGTCTCTGTCTCTGTCACTGTCTCTGTCTCTGTCTCTGTCCCTGTCTCTGTCTCCTTATCCGCCGCTGTCTCTGTCTCTGTGTCCATCTCTGTCTCTGTCTCAGTCTCTGTCTCTGTCTCTGTCGCTGTCTGTGTCTCTGCCTCTGTCTCCGTCTCTGCCGCTGTCTGTGTCTCTGTCGCTGTCTCTGTCTCTGTCTCTGTCTATGTCTCTGTCTGTGTCTCTGTGTCCGTCTCCGTCTCTGTCTCTGTCTCTGTCTCTGTCTCTGTCTCCATCTCTGTCTCTGTCTCTGTCTCTGTCTCTGTCTCTATCTCTCTCTCGGTCTCTGTCTCTGCCTCTGTCTCTGTCCCTGTCTCTGTCTCCGTCTCCGTCTCCGTCTCTGTCTCTGTCTCTGTCATTGGCTCCATTTCTGTCTCTGTCTCAGTCTCTGTCACTGTCTCTGTCTCTGTCTCTGTCTCTGTCTCTGTTTCTGTCAATGTCTCTGTCTCTGTCTCTGTCTCTGTCTCTGTCTCTGTCGTGTCCCTGTCTCTGTCTCTGTCTCTGTCTCTGGCTCTGTCTCTGTCTCTGTCTCTGTCTCTGTCTCTGTCTCTGTCTCTGTATGTGTCAGTGTCTCTGTCTCTGTCTCTGTATCGGACTCTGTCTCCGTCTCTGTCCGCGTCTTTGTCTCCGTCTTTGTATCCGTCTTTGTCGCTGTCTTTGTCGCCGTATTTGTCTCCGTCTGTGTCTCCATCTTTTGTCTCCGTCTTTGTCTCCGTCTTTGCCTCCGCCTTTGTCTCCGTATTTGTCTCCGTCTGTGTCGCCATCTTTGCCTCCGCCTTTGTCTCCGTCTTTGTCTCCGTCGCCGTCTTCCTCTTCGTGTCCGTCTTTGTCTCCGTCTTTGTCTCCATCCGTGTTTCCTGCCCCTCTGTCTCGGTCGTTGTCTCATGCGCGTCTGTCTCTGTCTGTGTCTCTGTCTCTGTCTCTGTTTCCGTCTCTGTCGCTGCCTCTGTGTCTGTCTCCGTCTCTCTCTCTTTTCCTGTCTCTGTCTCTGTCTCTGTCTCTGTCTCTGTCCCGGTCTCTGTCTCCGTCTCCGTCTCTGTCTCTGTCTGTGTCATAAGCTCCATCTCTGGCTCTGCCTCAGTCTCTGTCTCTGTCTCTGTCTCTGTATCTGTCTCTGTCTCTGTCTCGGCTTCTGTCTCTGTCTCTGTCTCTGTTTCTGTCTCTGCCTCTGTCTCTGTCTCTGTCTCTGTCTCTGTCTCTGTCTCTGTCTCTGTCTCTGTCTCTGCCTCTGTCTCTGTCTGTAGCTCTGTCTTTGTCTCATGCGCCTCTGTCTTTGTCTCTGTCCTTGTCTCTGTCTGTGCCTCTGTCTCTGTCTCTGTTTCCGTCTCTGTCGCTGCCTCTTTCTCTGTCTCCGTGTCTCTCTCTTTTCCTGTCTCTGTCCCTGTCTCTGTCTCTGTCCCTGTCTCTGTCTCCGTCTCCGTCTCTGTCCCTGTCTCTGTCATTGGCTCCATCTCGGTCTCTGTCTCAGTCTCTGTCTCTGTCTCTGTCTCTGTCTCTGTCTCTGTCTCTGTCTCTGTCTCTGTCTCTGTCTCTGTTACTGTCTCTGTGTCTGCCTCTGTCTCTGCCTCTGTCTCTGTCTCTGTCTCTGTCTCTGTCTCTGCCTCTGTCTCTGTCTCTGTCTCTGTCTCTGTCTGTGTCTGTGTCTCTGTCTCTGTCTCTCTATCGGACTCTGTCTCCGTCTTTGTCTCTGTCTTTGTCTCCGTATTTGTCTCTGTCTGTGTCTCCATCTTTGTCTCCGTCTTTGTCTCCGTCTTTGCCACCCTCTTTGTCTCCGTATTTGTCTCCGTCTGTGTCGCCATCTTTGCCTCCGCCTTTGTCTCCGTCTTTGTCTCCGTCGCCGTCTTCCTCTTCGTGTCCGTCTTTGTCTCCGTCTTTGTCACCGTCTTTGTCTCCGTCTTTGTCTCCGCCCGTGTCTCCTGCCCCTCTGTTTCTTTCGCTCTCTCTGTCTCTCTCTGTGTCTCTGTCTCCGTCTCTGTCTCTGTCTCTGTCCCTGTCTCTGTCTCTGTCTCTGTCTCTGTCTCTGTCTCTGTCTCTGTCCCTGTCTCTGTCTCCGTATCCGCCGCTGTCTCTGTCTCTGTGTCCATCTCTGTCTCCGTCTCAGTCTCTGTCTCTGTCTCTGTCTCTGTCTGTGTCTCCATCTCTGCCTCTGTCTCTGTCTCTGTCTCTGTCTCTGTCTCTGTCTCTGTCTCTGTCTCTGCCTCTGTCTCTGTCCCTGTCTCTGTCTCCGTCTCCGTCTCTGTCTCTGTCTCTGTCATTGGCTCCATCTCTGTCTCTGTCTCTGTTTCTGTCTCTGTCTCTGTCTCTGTCTCTGTCTCTGTCTCTGTCTCTGTCTCTGTCTCTGTCTCTGTCTCTGTCTCTGTCTCTGTCTCTGCCTCTGTCCTGTCTCTGTCTCTGTCTCTGCCTCTGTCTCTGTCTGTGGCTCTGTCTTTGTCTCTTGCGCCTCTGTCTTTGTCTCTGTCCGTGTCTCTGTGTGTGCCTCTGTCTCTGTCTCTGTTTCGGTCTCTGTCGCTGCCTCTGTCTCTGTCTCAGTCTCTCTCTCCTTTCCTGTCTCTGTCTCTGTCTCTGCCTCTGTCCCTGTATCTGTCTCTGTCATTGGCTCCATCTCGGTCTCTGTCTCAGTCTCTGTCTCTGTCTCCGTCTCCGTCTCTGTCTCTGTCTCTGTCATTGGCTCCATCTCGGTCTCTGTCTCAGTCTCTGTCTCTGTCTCTGTCTCTGTCTCTGTCTCTGTCTCTGTGTCTGTCTCTGTCTCTGTCTCTGTCTCTGCCTCTGTCTCTGTTCCTGTCTCTGTCTCTGTCTCTGTCTCTGTCTCTGTCTCTGTCTCTGTCTCTGTCTCTGTCTCTGTCTCTGTCTCTGTCCTGTCTCTGTCTCTGTCACTGCCTCTGTCTCTGTCTGTGGCTCTGTCTTTGTCTCATGCGCCTCTGTCTTTGTCTCTGTCTGTGTCTCTGTCTGTGCCTCTGTCTCTGTCTCTGTTTCCGTCTCTGTCGCTGCCTCTGTCCCTGACTCCGTCTCTCTTTCTTTTCCTGTCTCTGTCTCTGTCCCTGTCTCTGTCTCTGTCATTGGCTCCATCTCTGTCTCTCTCTCAGTCTCCGTCTCCGTCTCTGTCTCTGTCTCTGTCTCTGTCTCTGTCTCTGTTTCTGTTTCTGTCTCTGTCGCTGTCCCTGTCTCTGTCTCTGTCTATGTCTCTGTCTGTGTCTCTGAGTCCGTCTCCGTCTCTGTCTCTGTCTCTGTCTCCATCTCTGTCTCTGTCTCTGTCTCTGTCTCTGTCTCTGTCTCTGTCTCTGTCTCTCTCTCTGTCTCTGTCTCTGCCTCTGTCTCTGTCCCTGTCTCTGTCTCCGTCTCCGTCTCTGTCTCTGTCTCTGTCTATGTCTCTGTCTGTGTCTCTGTGTCCGTCTCCGTCTCAGTCTCTGTCTCTGTCTCTGTCTCTGTCTCTGTCTCCATCTCTGTCTCTGTCTCTGTCTCTGTCTCTGTCTCTGTCTCTGTCTCTCTCTCTGTCTCTGTCTCTGCCTCTGTCTCTGTCCCTGTCTCTGTCTCCGTCTCCGTCTCTGTCTCTGTCTCTGTCATTGGCTCCATCTCTGTCTCTGTCTCAGTCTCTGTCACTGTCTCTGTCTCTGTCTCTGTCTCTGTCTCTGTTTCTGTCAATGTCTCTGTCTCTGTCTCTGTCTCTGTCTCTGTCTCTGTCTCTGTCTCCGTCTCTGTCTCTGTCTCTGTCTCTGTCTCTGTCTCTGTCTCTGTCTCTGTCTCTGTATCTGTCTCTGTCCTGTCTCTGTCTCTGTCTCTGCCTCTGTCTCTGTCTGTGGCTCTGACTTTGTATCATGCGCCTGTGTCTTTGTCTCTGTCCGTGTCCCTGTCTGTGCCCCTGTCCCTGTCTCTGTTTCCGTCTCTGTCGCTGCCTCTGTGTCTGTCTCCGTCTCTCTCTCTTTTCCTGTCTCTGTCTCTGTCTCTGTCTCTGTCCCGGTCTCTGTCTCTGTCTCTGTCTCTGTGTCTGTCTCTGTCTCTGTCTCGGTTTCTGTCTCTGTCTCTGTCTCTGTCTCTGCCTCTGTCTCTGCCTCTGCCTCTGTCTCTGTCTCTGTCTCTGTCTGTGTCTGTGTCTCTGTCTCTGTCTGTGTCTGTGTCTCTGTCTCTGTCTCTGTATCGGACTCTGTCTCCGTCTTTGTCTCTGTCTTTGTCTCCGTATTTGTCTCCGTCTGTGTCTCCATCTTTGTCTCCGTCTTTGTCTCCGTCTTTGCCTCCCTCTTTGTCTCCGTATTTGTCTCCGTCTGTGTCGCCATCTTTGCCTCCATATTTGTCTCCGTCTTTGTCTCCGTCGCCGTCTTCCTCTTCGTGTCCGTCTTTGTCTCCGTCTTTGTCTCCATTCGTGTTTCCTGCCCCTCTGTCTCGGTCGTTGTCTCATGCGCGTCTGTCTCTGTCTGTGTCTCTGTCTCTGTCTCTGCCTCTGTATCGGTCTCTGTCTTTGGCTCTGTCTCTGTCTTTGTCTCTGTCCCTGTCTCTGTCTCTGTCTCTGTCTCTGTCTCTGTCTCTGTCTCTGTTCCTGTCTCTGTCTCCGTATCCGCCGCTGTCTCTGTCTCTGTGTCCATCTCTGTCTCTGTCTCAGTCTATGTCTCTGTCTCTGTCTCTGTCTGTGTCTCTGCCTCTGTCTCCGTCTCTGCCGCTGTCTGTGTCTCTGTCGCTGTCTCTGTCTCTGTCTCTGTCTATATCTCTGTCTGTGTCTCTGTGTCCGTCTCCGTCTCTGTCTCTGTCTCTGTCTCTGTCTCTGTCTCTGTCTCCATCTCTGTCTCTGTCTCTGTCTCTGTCTCTGTCTCTGTCTCTCTCTCTGTCTCTGTCTCTGCCTCTGTCT
The DNA here is from genome assembly GCA_945859595.2 of Megachile willughbiella. NCBI lineage: Eukaryota > Metazoa > Arthropoda > Insecta > Hymenoptera > Megachilidae > Megachile > Megachile willughbiella. Next base: position 551,314 of record CAMAOD020000206.1, on the reverse strand, counting down.
CTGTCCCTGTCTCTGTCTCCGTCTCCGTCTCTGTCTCTGTCTCTGTCATTGGCTCCATCTCTGTCTCTGTCTCAGTCTCTGTCACTGTCTCTGTCTCTGTCTCTGTCTCTGTCTCTGTTTCTGTCAATGTCTCTGTCTCTGTCTCTGTCTCTGTCTCTGTCTCTGTCTCTGTCTCTGTCCTGTCCCTGTCTCTGTCTCTGTCTCTGTCTCTGTCTCTGTCTCTGTCTCTGTCTCTGTCTCTGTCTCTGTCTCTGTCTCTGTCTCTGTCTCTGTCTCTGTCTCTGTCTCTGTCTCTGTCCTGTCCCTGTCTCTGTCTTCGTCTTTGTGTCCGTCTTTGCCTCTGTCTTTGTCTCTGTCTTTGTCTCCGTATTTGTCTCCGTCTGTGTCTCCATCTTTGTCTCCGTCTTTGTCTCCGTCTTTGCCTCCGCCTTTGTCTCCGTATTTGTCTCCGTCTGTGTCGCCATCTTTGCCTCCGCCTTTGTCTCCGTCTTTGTCTCCGTCGCCGTCTTCCTCTTCGTGTCCGTCTTTGTCTCCGTCTTTGTCTCCATCCGTGTTTCCTGCCCCTCTGTCTCGGTCGTTGTCTCATGCGCGTCTGTCTCTGTCTGTGTCTCTGTCTCTGTCTCTGTTTCTGTCTCTGTCTGTGTCTCTGTCTCTGTCTCTGTTTCTGTCTCTGTCTCTGTCTCTGTCTCTGTCTCTGTCTCTGTCTCTGTCTCTGTCTCTGTCCCTGTCTCTGTCTCTGTCTCTGTCTCTGTCGCTGTCTCTGTCTCCGTCTCTGTCTCAGTCTCTGTCTCTGTCTCTGTCTCTGTCTCTGTCTCTGTCTCTGTCTCTGTCTCTGTCCTGTCTCTGTCTCTGTCTCTGCCTCTGTCTCTGTCTGTGGCTCTGACTTTGTATCATGCGCCTGTGTCTTTGTCTCCGTCCGTGTCTCTGTCTGTGCCTCTGTCTCTGTCTCTGTTTCCGTCTCTGTCGCTGCCTCTGTCTCTGTCTCCGTGTCTCTCTCTTTTCCTGTCTCTGTCCCTGTCTCTGTCTCTGTCCCTGTCTCTGTCTCCGTCTCCGTCTCTGTCCCTGTCTCTGTCATTGGCTCCATCTCGGTCTCTGTCTCAGTCTCTGTCTCTGTCTCTGTCTCTGTCTCTGTCTCTGTCTCTGTCTCTGTCTCTGTCTCTGTCTCTGTTTCTGTCTCTGTGTCTGCCTCTGTCTCTGCCTCTGTCTCTGTCTCTGTCTCTGTCTCTGTCTCTGTCTCTGTCTCTGTCTCTGTCTCTGTCTCTGTCTCTGTCTCTGTCTCTGTCTCTGTCTCTGTCTCTGTCTGTGTCTGTGTCTCTGTCTCTGTCTCTGTATCGGACTCTGTCTCCGTCTTTGTCTCTGTCTTTGTCTCCGTATTTGTCTCTGTCTGTGTCTCCATCTTTGTCTCCGTCTTTGTCTCCGTCTTTGCCACCCTCTTTGTCTCCGTCTTTGTCTCCGCCCGTGTCTCCTGCCCCTCTGTTTCTGTCGCTCTCTCTGTCTCTCTCTGTGTCTCTGTCTCCGTCTCTGTCTCTGTCTCTGTCCCTGTCTCTGTCTCTGTCTCTGTCTCTGTCTCTGTCTCTGTCTCTGTCCCTGTCTCTGTCTCCTTATCCGCCGCTGTCTCTGTCTCTGTGTCCATCTCTGTCTCTGTCTCAGTCTCTGTCTCTGTCTCTGTCGCTGTCTGTGTCTCTGCCTCTGTCTCCGTCTCTGCCGCTGTCTGTGTCTCTGTCGCTGTCTCTGTCTCTGTCTCTGTCTATGTCTCTGTCTGTGTCTCTGTGTCCGTCTCCGTCTCTGTCTCTGTCTCTGTCTCTGTCTCTGTCTCCATCTCTGTCTCTGTCTCTGTCTCTGTCTCTGTCTCTATCTCTCTCTCGGTCTCTGTCTCTGCCTCTGTCTCTGTCCCTGTCTCTGTCTCCGTCTCCGTCTCTGTCTCTGTCTCTGTCATTGGCTCCATTTCTGTCTCTGTCTCAGTCTCTGTCACTGTCTCTGTCTCTGTCTCTGTCTCTGTCTCTGTTTCTGTCAATGTCTCTGTCTCTGTCTCTGTCTCTGTCTCTGTCTCTGTCTCTGTCTCTGTCGTGTCCCTGTCTCTGTCTCTGTCTCTGTCTCTGGCTCTGTCTCTGTCTCTGTCTCTGTCTCTGTCTCTGTATGTGTCAGTGTCTCTGTCTCTGTCTCTGTATCGGACTCTGTCTCCGTCTCTGTCCTCGTCTTTGTCTCCGTCTTTGTCTCTGTCTTTGTCGACGTATTTGTCTCCGTCTGTGTCTCCATCTTTTGTCTCCGTCTTTGTCTCCGTCTTTGCCTCCGCCTTTGTCTCCGTATTTGTCTCCGTCTGTGTCGCCATCTTTGCCTCCGCCTTTGTCTCCGTCTTTGTCTCCGTCGCCGTCTTCCTCTTCGTGTCCGTCTTTGTCTCCGTCTTTGTCTCCATCCGTGTTTCCTGCCCCTCTGTCTCGGTCGTTGTCTCATGCGCGTCTGTCTCTGTCTGTGTCTCTGTCTCTGTCTCTGTTTCTGTCTCTGTCTCTGTCTCTGTCTCTGTCTCTGTCTCTGTCTCTGTCACTGTCTCTGTCGCTGTCTCTGTCTCCGTCTCTGTCTCTGTCTCTGTCTCTGTCTCTGTCTCTGTCTCTGTCCTGTCTCTGTCTCTGTCTCTGCCTCTGTCTCTGTCTGTGGCTCTGACTTTGTAAAATGCGCCTGTGTCTTTGTCTCCGTCCGTGTCTCTGTCTGTGCCCCTGTCTCTGTCTCTGTTTCCGTCTCTGTCGCTGCCTCTGTGTCTGTCTCCGTCTCTCTCTCTTTTCCTGTCTCTGTCTCTGTCTCTGTCTCTGGCCCGGTCTCTGTCTCCGTCTCCGTCTCTGTCTCTGTCTCTGTCATAAGCTCCATCTCTGGCTCTGCCTCAGTCTCTGTCTCTGTCTCTGTCTCTGTGACTGTCTCTGTCTCTGTCTCGGTTTCTGTCTCTGTCTCTGTCTCTGTTTCTGTCTCTGCTTCTGTCTCTGTCTCTGTCTCTGTCTCTGTCTCTGTCTCTGTCTCTGTCTCTGCCTCTGTCTCTGTCTGTAGCTCTGTCTTTGTCTCATGCGCCTCTGTCTTTGTCTCTGTCCGTGTCTCTGTCTGTGCCTCTGTCTCTGTCTCTGTTTCCGTCTCTGTCGCTGCCTCTGTCTCTGTCTCCGTGTCTCTCTCTTTTCCTGTCTCTGTCCCTGTCTCTGTCTCTGTCCCTGTCTCTGTCTCCGTCTCCGTCTCTGTCCCTGTCTCTGTCATTGGCTCCATCTCGGTCTCTGTCTCAGTCTCTGTCTCTGTCTCTGTCTCTGTCTCTGTCTCTGTCTCTGTCTCTGTCTCTGTCTCTGTCTCTGTCTCTGTTTCTGTCTCTGTGTCTGCCTCTGTCTCTGCCTCTGTCTCTGTCTCTGTCTCTGTCTCTGTCTCTGCCTCTGTCTCTGTCTCTGTCTCTGTCTCTGTCTGTGTCTGTGTCTCTGTCTCTGTCTCTCTATCGGACTCTGTCTCCGTCTTTGTCTCTGTCTTTGTCTCCGTATTTGTCTCTGTCTGTGTCTCCATCTTTGTCTCCGTCTTTGTCTCCGTCTTTGCCACCCTCTTTGTCTCCGTATTTGTCTCCGTCTGTGTCGCCATCTTTGCCTCCGCCTTTGTCTCCGTCTTTGTCTCCGTCGCCGTCTTCCTCTTCGTGTCCGTCTTTGTCTCCGTCTTTGTCACCGTCTTTGTCTCCGTCTTTGTCTCCGCCCGTGTCTCCTGCCCCTCTGTTTCTTTCGCTCTCTCTGTCTCTCTCTGTGTCTCTGTCTCCGTCTCTGTCTCTGTCTCTGTCCCTGTCTCTGTCTCTGTCTCTGTCTCTGTCTCTGTCTCTGTCTCTGTCCCTGTCTCTGTCTCCGTATCCGCCGCTGTCTCTGTCTCTGTGTCCATCTCTGTCTCTGTCTCAGTCTCTGTCTCTGTCTCTGTCTCTGTCTGTGTCTCCATCTCTGCCTCTGTCTCTGTCTCTGTCTCTGTCTCTGTCTCTGTCTCTGTCTCTGTCTCTGCCTCTGTCTCTGTCCCTGTCTCTGTCTCCGTCTCCGTCTCTGTCTCTGTCTCTGTCATTGGCTCCATCTCTGTCTCTGTCTCTGTTTCTGTCTCTGTCTCTGTCTCTGTCTCTGTCTCTGTCTCTGTCTCTGTCTCTGTCTCTGTCTCTGTCTCTGTCTCTGTCTCTGTCTCTGCCTCTGTCCTGTCTCTGTCTCTGTCTCTGCCTCTGTCTCTGTCTGTGGCTCTGTCTTTGTCTCTTGCGCCTCTGTCTTTGTCTCTGTCCGTGTCTCTGTGTGTGCCTCTGTCTCTGTCTCTGTTTCGGTCTCTGTCGCTGCCTCTGTCTCTGTCTCAGTCTCTCTCTCCTTTCCTGTCTCTGTCTCTGCCTCTGTCCCTGTATCTGTCTCTGTCATTGGCTCCATCTCGGTCTCTGTCTCAGTCTCTGTCTCTGTCTCCGTCTCCGTCTCTGTCTCTGTCTCTGTCATTGGCTCCATCTCGGTCTCTGTCTCAGTCTCTGTCTCTGTCTCTGTCTCTGTCTCTGTCTCTGTCTCTGTGTCTGTCTCTGTCTCTGTCTCTGTCTCTGCCTCTGTCTCTGTTCCTGTCTCTGTCTCTGTCTCTGTCTCTGTCTCTGTCTCTGTCTCTGTCTCTGTCTCTGTCTCTGTCTCTGTCTCTGTCCTGTCTCTGTCTCTGTCACTGCCTCTGTCTCTGTCTGTGGCTCTGTCTTTGTCTCATGCGCCTCTGTCTTTGTCTCTGTCTGTGTCTCTGTCTGTGCCTCTGTCTCTGTCTCTGTTTCCGTCTCTGTCGCTGCCTCTGTCCCTGACTCCGTCTCTCTTTCTTTTCCTGTCTCTGTCTCTGTCCCTGTCTCTGTCTCTGTCATTGGCTCCATCTCTGTCTCTCTCTCAGTCTCCGTCTCCGTCTCTGTCTCTGTCTCTGTCTCTGTCTCTGTCTCTGTTTCTGTTTCTGTCTCTGTCGCTGTCCCTGTCTCTGTCTCTGTCTATGTCTCTGTCTGTGTCTCTGAGTCCGTCTCCGTCTCTGTCTCTGTCTCTGTCTCCATCTCTGTCTCTGTCTCTGTCTCTGTCTCTGTCTCTGTCTCTGTCTCTGTCTCTCTCTCTGTCTCTGTCTCTGCCTCTGTCTCTGTCCCTGTCTCTGTCTCCGTCTCCGTCTCTGTCTCTGTCTCTGTCTATGTCTCTGTCTGTGTCTCTGTGTCCGTCTCCGTCTCAGTCTCTGTCTCTGTCTCTGTCTCTGTCTCTGTCTCCATCTCTGTCTCTGTCTCTGTCTCTGTCTCTGTCTCTGTCTCTGTCTCTCTCTCTGTCTCTGTCTCTGCCTCTGTCTCTGTCCCTGTCTCTGTCTCCGTCTCCGTCTCTGTCTCTGTCTCTGTCATTGGCTCCATCTCTGTCTCTGTCTCAGTCTCTGTCACTGTCTCTGTCTCTGTCTCTGTCTCTGTCTCTGTTTCTGTCAATGTCTCTGTCTCTGTCTCTGTCTCTGTCTCTGTCTCTGTCTCTGTCTCCGTCTCTGTCTCTGTCTCTGTCTCTGTCTCTGTCTCTGTCTCTGTCTCTGTCTCTGTATCTGTCTCTGTCCTGTCTCTGTCTCTGTCTCTGCCTCTGTCTCTGTCTGTGGCTCTGACTTTGTATCATGCGCCTGTGTCTTTGTCTCTGTCCGTGTCCCTGTCTGTGCCCCTGTCCCTGTCTCTGTTTCCGTCTCTGTCGCTGCCTCTGTGTCTGTCTCCGTCTCTCTCTCTTTTCCTGTCTCTGTCTCTGTCTCTGTCTCTGTCCCGGTCTCTGTCTCTGTCTCTGTCTCTGTGTCTGTCTCTGTCTCTGTCTCGGTTTCTGTCTCTGTCTCTGTCTCTGTCTCTGCCTCTGTCTCTGCCTCTGCCTCTGTCTCTGTCTCTGTCTCTGTCTGTGTCTGTGTCTCTGTCTCTGTCTGTGTCTGTGTCTCTGTCTCTGTCTCTGTATCGGACTCTGTCTCCGTCTTTGTCTCTGTCTTTGTCTCCGTATTTGTCTCCGTCTGTGTCTCCATCTTTGTCTCCGTCTTTGTCTCCGTCTTTGCCTCCCTCTTTGTCTCCGTATTTGTCTCCGTCTGTGTCGCCATCTTTGCCTCCATATTTGTCTCCGTCTTTGTCTCCGTCGCCGTCTTCCTCTTCGTGTCCGTCTTTGTCTCCGTCTTTGTCTCCATTCGTGTTTCCTGCCCCTCTGTCTCGGTCGTTGTCTCATGCGCGTCTGTCTCTGTCTGTGTCTCTGTCTCTGTCTCTGCCTCTGTATCGGTCTCTGTCTTTGGCTCTGTCTCTGTCTTTGTCTCTGTCCCTGTCTCTGTCTCTGTCTCTGTCTCTGTCTCTGTCTCTGTCTCTGTTCCTGTCTCTGTCTCCGTATCCGCCGCTGTCTCTGTCTCTGTGTCCATCTCTGTCTCTGTCTCAGTCTATGTCTCTGTCTCTGTCTCTGTCTGTGTCTCTGCCTCTGTCTCCGTCTCTGCCGCTGTCTGTGTCTCTGTCGCTGTCTCTGTCTCTGTCTCTGTCTATATCTCTGTCTGTGTCTCTGTGTCCGTCTCCGTCTCTGTCTCTGTCTCTGTCTCTGTCTCTGTCTCTGTCTCCATCTCTGTCTCTGTCTCTGTCTCTGTCTCTGTCTCTGTCTCTCTCTCTGTCTCTGTCTCTGCCTCTGTCTCTGTCCCTGTCTCTGTCTCCGTCTCCGTCTCTGTCTCTGTCTCTGTCATTGGCTCCATCTCTGTCTCTGTCTCAGTCTCTGTCACTGTCTCTGTCTCTGTCTCTGTCTCTGTCTCTGTTTCTGTCAATGTCTCTGTCTCTGTCTCTGTCTCTGTCTCTGTCTCTGTCTCTGTCTCTGTCCTGTCCCTGTCTCTGTCTCTGTCTCTGTCTCTGTCTCTGTCTCTGTCTCTGTCTCTGTCTCTGTCTCTGTCTCTGTCTCTGTCTCTGTCTCTGTCTCTGTCTCTGTCTCTGTCTCTGTCCTGTCCCTGTCTCTGTCTTCGTCTTTGTGTCCGTCTTTGCCTCTGTCTTTGTCTCTGTCTTTGTCTCCGTATTTGTCTCCGTCTGTGTCTCCATCTTTGTCTCCGTCTTTGTCTCCGTCTTTGCCTCCGCCTTTGTCTCCGTATTTGTCTCCGTCTGTGTCGCCATCTTTGCCTCCGCCTTTGTCTCCGTCTTTGTCTCCGTCGCCGTCTTCCTCTTCGTGTCCGTCTTTGTCTCCGTCTTTGTCTCCATCCGTGTTTCCTGCCCCTCTGTCTCGGTCGTTGTCTCATGCGCGTCTGTCTCTGTCTGTGTCTCTGTCTCTGTCTCTGTTTCTGTCTCTGTCTGTGTCTCTGTCTCTGTCTCTGTTTCTGTCTCTGTCTCTGTCTCTGTCTCTGTCTCTGTCTCTGTCTCTGTCTCTGTCTCTGTCCCTGTCTCTGTCTCTGTCTCTGTCTCTGTCGCTGTCTCTGTCTCCGTCTCTGTCTCAGTCTCTGTCTCTGTCTCTGTCTCTGTCTCTGTCTCTGTCTCTGTCTCTGTCTCTGTCCTGTCTCTGTCTCTGTCTCTGCCTCTGTCTCTGTCTGTGGCTCTGACTTTGTATCATGCGCCTGTGTCTTTGTCTCCGTCCGTGTCTCTGTCTGTGCCTCTGTCTCTGTCTCTGTTTCCGTCTCTGTCGCTGCCTCTGTCTCTGTCTCCGTGTCTCTCTCTTTTCCTGTCTCTGTCCCTGTCTCTGTCTCTGTCCCTGTCTCTGTCTCCGTCTCCGTCTCTGTCCCTGTCTCTGTCATTGGCTCCATCTCGGTCTCTGTCTCAGTCTCTGTCTCTGTCTCTGTCTCTGTCTCTGTCTCTGTCTCTGTCTCTGTCTCTGTCTCTGTCTCTGTTTCTGTCTCTGTGTCTGCCTCTGTCTCTGCCTCTGTCTCTGTCTCTGTCTCTGTCTCTGTCTCTGTCTCTGTCTCTGTCTCTGTCTCTGTCTCTGTCTCTGTCTCTGTCTCTGTCTCTGTCTCTGTCTCTGTCTGTGTCTGTGTCTCTGTCTCTGTCTCTGTATCGGACTCTGTCTCCGTCTTTGTCTCTGTCTTTGTCTCCGTATTTGTCTCTGTCTGTGTCTCCATCTTTGTCTCCGTCTTTGTCTCCGTCTTTGCCACCCTCTTTGTCTCCGTCTTTGTCTCCGCCCGTGTCTCCTGCCCCTCTGTTTCTGTCGCTCTCTCTGTCTCTCTCTGTGTCTCTGTCTCCGTCTCTGTCTCTGTCTCTGTCCCTGTCTCTGTCTCTGTCTCTGTCTCTGTCTCTGTCTCTGTCTCTGTCCCTGTCTCTGTCTCCTTATCCGCCGCTGTCTCTGTCTCTGTGTCCATCTCTGTCTCTGTCTCAGTCTCTGTCTCTGTCTCTGTCGCTGTCTGTGTCTCTGCCTCTGTCTCCGTCTCTGCCGCTGTCTGTGTCTCTGTCGCTGTCTCTGTCTCTGTCTCTGTCTATGTCTCTGTCTGTGTCTCTGTGTCCGTCTCCGTCTCTGTCTCTGTCTCTGTCTCTGTCTCTGTCTCCATCTCTGTCTCTGTCTCTGTCTCTGTCTCTGTCTCTATCTCTCTCTCGGTCTCTGTCTCTGCCTCTGTCTCTGTCCCTGTCTCTGTCTCCGTCTCCGTCTCTGTCTCTGTCTCTGTCATTGGCTCCATTTCTGTCTCTGTCTCAGTCTCTGTCACTGTCTCTGTCTCTGTCTCTGTCTCTGTCTCTGTTTCTGTCAATGTCTCTGTCTCTGTCTCTGTCTCTGTCTCTGTCTCTGTCTCTGTCTCTGTCGTGTCCCTGTCTCTGTCTCTGTCTCTGTCTCTGGCTCTGTCTCTGTCTCTGTCTCTGTCTCTGTCTCTGTATGTGTCAGTGTCTCTGTCTCTGTCTCTGTATCGGACTCTGTCTCCGTCTCTGTCCTCGTCTTTGTCTCCGTCTTTGTCTCTGTCTTTGTCGACGTATTTGTCTCCGTCTGTGTCTCCATCTTTTGTCTCCGTCTTTGTCTCCGTCTTTGCCTCCGCCTTTGTCTCCGTATTTGTCTCCGTCTGTGTCGCCATCTTTGCCTCCGCCTTTGTCTCCGTCTTTGTCTCCGTCGCCGTCTTCCTCTTCGTGTCCGTCTTTGTCTCCGTCTTTGTCTCCATCCGTGTTTCCTGCCCCTCTGTCTCGGTCGTTGTCTCATGCGCGTCTGTCTCTGTCTGTGTCTCTGTCTCTGTCTCTGTTTCTGTCTCTGTCTCTGTCTCTGTCTCTGTCTCTGTCTCTGTCTCTGTCACTGTCTCTGTCGCTGTCTCTGTCTCCGTCTCTGTCTCTGTCTCTGTCTCTGTCTCTGTCTCTGTCTCTGTCCTGTCTCTGTCTCTGTCTCTGCCTCTGTCTCTGTCTGTGGCTCTGACTTTGTAAAATGCGCCTGTGTCTTTGTCTCCGTCCGTGTCTCTGTCTGTGCCCCTGTCTCTGTCTCTGTTTCCGTCTCTGTCGCTGCCTCTGTGTCTGTCTCCGTCTCTCTCTCTTTTCCTGTCTCTGTCTCTGTCTCTGTCTCTGGCCCGGTCTCTGTCTCCGTCTCCGTCTCTGTCTCTGTCTCTGTCATAAGCTCCATCTCTGGCTCTGCCTCAGTCTCTGTCTCTGTCTCTGTCTCTGTGACTGTCTCTGTCTCTGTCTCGGTTTCTGTCTCTGTCTCTGTCTCTGTTTCTGTCTCTGCTTCTGTCTCTGTCTCTGTCTCTGTCTCTGTCTCTGTCTCTGTCTCTGTCTCTGCCTCTGTCTCTGTCTGTAGCTCTGTCTTTGTCTCATGCGCCTCTGTCTTTGTCTCTGTCCGTGTCTCTGTCTGTGCCTCTGTCTCTGTCTCTGTTTCCGTCTCTGTCGCTGCCTCTGTCTCTGTCTCCGTGTCTCTCTCTTTTCCTGTCTCTGTCCCTGTCTCTGTCTCTGTCCCTGTCTCTGTCTCCGTCTCCGTCTCTGTCCCTGTCTCTGTCATTGGCTCCATCTCGGTCTCTGTCTCAGTCTCTGTCTCTGTCTCTGTCTCTGTCTCTGTCTCTGTCTCTGTCTCTGTCTCTGTCTCTGTCTCTGTCTCTGTTTCTGTCTCTGTGTCTGCCTCTGTCTCTGCCTCTGTCTCTGTCTCTGTCTCTGTCTCTGTCTCTGCCTCTGTCTCTGTCTCTGTCTCTGTCTCTGTCTGTGTCTGTGTCTCTGTCTCTGTCTCTCTATCGGACTCTGTCTCCGTCTTTGTCTCTGTCTTTGTCTCCGTATTTGTCTCTGTCTGTGTCTCCATCTTTGTCTCCGTCTTTGTCTCCGTCTTTGCCACCCTCTTTGTCTCCGTATTTGTCTCCGTCTGTGTCGCCATCTTTGCCTCCGCCTTTGTCTCCGTCTTTGTCTCCGTCGCCGTCTTCCTCTTCGTGTCCGTCTTTGTCTCCGTCTTTGTCACCGTCTTTGTGTCAGTCTTTGTCTCCGTCCGTGTCTCCTGCCCCTCTGTTTCTGTCGCTCTCTTTGTCTCTGTCTGTGCCTCTGTCTCTGTCTCTGTTGCCGTCTCTGTCGCTGCCTCTCTCTCTGTCTCTGTCCTGTCTCTGTCTCTGTCTCTGTCCCCTTCCCTGTCTCTGTCTCTGTCTCTGTCCCTGTCCCTGTCTCTGTCTCTGTCTCTGTCCCTGTCTCTGTATCTGCCTCTGTCTCTGTCCCTGTCTCTGTCTCCGTCTCCGTCTCTGTCTCTGTCTCTGTCTCCATCTCTGTCTCTGTTTCTGTCTCTGTCTCTGTCTCTGTCTCAGCCTCTGTCTCTGTCCCTGTCGCTGTCTCCGTCTCCGTCTCTGTCACTGTCTCTGTCTCAGTCTCTGTCTCTGTCTCTGTCTCAGTCTCTGTCTCTGCCCCTGTCTCTGTCTCTGTCTCTGTCTCTGTCTCTATCTCTGTCTCTGTCCTGTCTCTGTCTCTGTCTCTGTCCCTTTCCCTGTCTCTGTCGCTGTCTCTGTCCCTGTCTCTGTCTCCGTCTCCGTCTCTGTCTCTGTCTCTGTCATTGGCTCCATCTCGGTCTCTGTCTCAGTCTCTGTCTCTGTCTCTGTCTCTGTCTCTGTCTCTGTCTCTATCCTGTCTCTGTCTCTGTCTCGGCCTCTGTCTCTGTCTGTGGCTCTGTCTTTGTCTCTTGCGCCTCTGTCTTTGTCTCTGTCCGTGTATCTGTGTGTGCCTCTGTCTCTGTCTCTGTTTCCGTCTCTGTCGCTGCCTCTGTCTCTGTCTCCGTCTCTCTCTCCTTTCCTGTCTCTGTCTCTGTCTCTGCCTCTGTCCCTGACTCTGTCTCTGTCATTGGCTCCATCTCGGTCTCTGTCTCAGTCTCTGTCTCTGTCTCCGTCTCCGTCTCTGTCTCTGTCTCTGTCATTGGCTCCATCTCGGTCTCTGTCTCAGTCTCTGTCTCTGTCTCTGTCTCTGTCTCTGTCTCTGTCTCTGTCTCTGCCTCTGTCTCTGTTCCTGTCTCTGTCTCTGTCTCTGTCTCTGTCTCTGTCTCTGTCTCTGTCTCTGTCCTGTCTCTGTCTCTGTCATTGCCTCTGTCTCTGTCTGTGGCTCTGTCTTTGTCTCATGCGCCTCTGTCTTTGTCTCTGCCTGTGTCTCTGGCTGTGCCTCTGTCTCTGTCTCTGTTTCCGTCTCTGTCGCTGCCTCTGTCCCTGACCCCGTCTCTCTCTCTTTTCCTGTCTCTGTCTCTGTCTCTGTCTCTGTCCCTGTCTCTGTCTCTGTCTCTGTCTCTGTCTCTGTCCCTGTCTCTGTCCCCGTATCCGCCGCTGTCTCTGTCTCTGTGTCCATCTCTGTCTCTGTCTCAGTCTCTGTCTCTGTCTCCGTCTCTGTCTGTGTCTCCATCTCTGTCTCTGTCTCTGTCTCTGTCTCTGTCTCTGTCTCTGTCTCTGCCTCTGTCTCTGTCCCTGTCTCTGTCTCCGTCTCCGTCTCCGTCTCTGTCTCTGTCTCTGTCTCTGTCTCTGTCATTGGCTCCATCTCTGTCTCTGTCTCTGTTTCTGTCTCTGTCTCTGTCTCTGTCTCTGTCTCTGTCTCTGTCTCTGTCTCTGTCTCTGTCTCTGTCTCTGTCTCTGTCTCTGTCTCGGTCTCTGTCTCTGTCTCTGTCTCTGTCTCTGTCTCTGTCTCTGTCTCTGTCTCTGTCTCTGTCTCTGTCTCTGTCTATGTCTCTGTCTGTGTCTCTGTGTCCGTTTCCGTCTCAGTCTCTGTCTCTGTCTCTGTCTCTGTCTACATCTCTGTCTCTGTCTCTGTCTACATCTCTGTCTCTGTCTCTGTCTCTGTCTTTCTCTCTGTCTCTGTCTCTGCCTCTGTCTCTGTCCCTGTCTCTGTCTCCGTCTCCGTCTCTGTCTCTGTCTCTGTCATTGGCTCCATCTCTGTCTCTGTCTCAGTCTCTGTCACTGTCTCTGTCTCTGTCTCTGTCTCTGTCTCTGTTTCTGTCAATGTCTCTGTCTCTGTCTCTGTCTCTGTCTCTGTCTCTGTCTCTGTCTCTGTCTCTGTCTCTGTCTCTGTCTCTGTCTCTGTCCTGTCCCTGTCTCTGTCTCTGTCTCTGTCTATGTCTCTGTCTGTGTCTCTGTGTCCGTCTCCGTCTCAGTCTCTGTCTCTGTCTCTGTCTCTGTCTCCATCTCTGTCTCTGTCTCTGTCTCTGTCTCTGTCTCTGTCTCTGTCTCTGTCTCTCTCTCTGTCTCTGTCTCTGCCTCTGTCTCTGTCCCTGTCTCTGTCTCCGTCTCCGTCTCTGTCTCTGTCTCTGTCTATGTCTCTGTCTGTGTCTCTGTGTCCGTCTCCGTCTCAGTCTCTGTCTCTGTCTCTGTCTCTGTCTCTGTCTCCATCTCTGTCTCTGTCTCTGTCTCTGTCTCTGTCTCTGTCTCTGTCTCTCTCTCTGTCTCTGTCTCTGCCTCTGTCTCTGTCCCTGTCTCTGTCTCCGTCTCCGTCTCTGTCTCTGTCTCTGTCATTGGCTCCATCTCTGTCTCTGTCTCAGTCTCTGTCACTGTCTCTGTCTCTGTCTCTGTCTCTGTCTCTGTTTCTGTCAATGTCTCTGTCTCTGTCTCTGTCTCTGTCTCTGTCTCTGTCTCTGTCTCCGTCTCTGTCTCTGTCTCTGTCTCTGTCTCTGTCTCTGTCTCTGTCTCTGTCTCTGTATCTGTCTCTGTCCTGTCTCTGTCTCTGTCTCTGCCTCTGTCTCTGTCTGTGGCTCTGACTTTGTATCATGCGCCTGTGTCTTTGTCTCTGTCCGTGTCCCTGTCTGTGCCCCTGTCCCTGTCTCTGTTTCCGTCTCTGTCGCTGCCTCTGTGTCTGTCTCCGTCTCTCTCTCTTTTCCTGTCTCTGTCTCTGTCTCTGTCTCTGTCCCGGTCTCTGTCTCTGTCTCTGTCTCTGTGTCTGTCTCTGTCTCTGTCTCGGTTTCTGTCTCTGTCTCTGTCTCTGTCTCTGCCTCTGTCTCTGCCTCTGCCTCTGTCTCTGTCTCTGTCTCTGTCTGTGTCTGTGTCTCTGTCTCTGTCTGTGTCTGTGTCTCTGTCTCTGTCTCTGTATCGGACTCTGTCTCCGTCTTTGTCTCTGTCTTTGTCTCCGTATTTGTCTCCGTCTGTGTCTCCATCTTTGTCTCCGTCTTTGTCTCCGTCTTTGCCTCCCTCTTTGTCTCCGTATTTGTCTCCGTCTGTGTCGCCATCTTTGCCTCCATATTTGTCTCCGTCTTTGTCTCCGTCGCCGTCTTCCTCTTCGTGTCCGTCTTTGTCTCCGTCTTTGTCTCCATTCGTGTTTCCTGCCCCTCTGTCTCGGTCGTTGTCTCATGCGCGTCTGTCTCTGTCTGTGTCTCTGTCTCTGTCTCTGCCTCTGTATCGGTCTCTGTCTTTGGCTCTGTCTCTGTCTTTGTCTCTGTCCCTGTCTCTGTCTCTGTCTCTGTCTCTGTCTCTGTCTCTGTCTCTGTTCCTGTCTCTGTCTCCGTATCCGCCGCTGTCTCTGTCTCTGTGTCCATCTCTGTCTCTGTCTCAGTCTATGTCTCTGTCTCTGTCTCTGTCTGTGTCTCTGCCTCTGTCTCCGTCTCTGCCGCTGTCTGTGTCTCTGTCGCTGTCTCTGTCTCTGTCTCTGTCTATATCTCTGTCTGTGTCTCTGTGTCCGTCTCCGTCTCTGTCTCTGTCTCTGTCTCTGTCTCTGTCTCTGTCTCCATCTCTGTCTCTGTCTCTGTCTCTGTCTCTGTCTCTGTCTCTCTCTCTGTCTCTGTCTCTGCCTCTGTCTCTGTCCCTGTCTCTGTCTCCGTCTCCGTCTCTGTCTCTGTCTCTGTCATTGGCTCCATCTCTGTCTCTGTCTCAGTCTCTGTCACTGTCTCTGTCTCTGTCTCTGTCTCTGTCTCTGTTTCTGTCAATGTCTCTGTCTCTGTCTCTGTCTCTGTCTCTGTCTCTGTCTCTGTCTCTGTCTCTGTCCTGTCCCTGTCTCTGTCTCTGTCTCTGTCTCTGTCTCTGTCTCTGTCTCTGTCTCTGTCTCTGTCTCTGTCTCTGTCTCTGTCCTGTCCCTGTCTCTGTCTTCGTCTTTGTCTCCGTCTTTGCCTCTGTCTTTGTCTCTGTCTTTGTCTCCGTATTTGTCTCCGTCTGTGTCTCCATCTTTGTCTCCGTCTTTGTCTCCGTCTTTGCCTCCCTCTTTGTCTCCGTATTTGTCTCCGTCTGTGTCGCCATCTTTGCCTCCATCTTTGTCTCCGTCTTTGTCTCCGTCGCCATCTTCCGCTTCGTGTCCGTCTTTGTCTCCGTCTTTGTCACCGTCTTTGTCTCCGTCTCTGCCTCTGTCTCTGTCTGTGGCTCTGTCTTTGTCTCTGTCTGTGTCCCTGTCTGTGCCTCTGTCTCTGTCTCTGTTTCCGTCTCTGTCGCTGCCTCTGTCCCTGACTGCGTCTCTCTCTCTTTTCCTGTCTCTGTCTCTGTCTCTGTCTCTGTCCCTGTCTCTGTCTCCGTCTACGTCTCTGTCTCTGTCTCTGTCATTGGCTCCATCTCTGTCTCTGTCTCAGTCTCTGTCTCCGTCTCTGTCTCTGTCTCTGTCTCTGTCTCTGTCTCTGTCTCTGTTTCTGTTTCTGTTTCTGTCTCTGTCGCTGTCCCTGTCTCTGTCTCTGTCTATGTCTCTGTCTGTGTCTCTGCCTCCGTCTCCGTCTCTGTCTCTGTCTCTGTCTCTGTCTCTGTCTCTGTCTCTGTCTCTGTCTCTGTATGTGTCAGTGTCTCTGTCTCTGTCTCTGTATCGGACTCTGTCTCCGTCTCTGCCCTCGTCTTTGTCTCCGTCTTTGTCTCTGTCTTTGTCGCCGTATTTGTCTCCGTCTGTGTCTCCATCTTTTGTCTCCGTCTTTGTCTCCGTCTTTGCCTCCGCCTTTGTCTCCGTATTTGTCTCCGTCTGTGTCGCCATCTTTGCCTCCGCCTTTGTCTCCGTCTTTGTCTCCGTCGCCGTCTTCCTCTTCGTGTCCGTGTTTGTCTCCGTCTTTGTCTCCATCCGTGTTTCCTGCCCCTCTGTCTCGGTCGTTGTCTCATGCGCGTCTGTCTCTGTCTGTGTCTCTGTCTCTGTCTCTGTTTCTGTCTCTGTCTCTGTCTCTGTCTCTGTCTTTGTCTCCGTATTTGTCTCCGTCTGTGTCTCCATCTTTGTCTCCGTCTTTGTCTCCGTCTTTGCCTCCCTCTTTGTCTCCGTATTTGTCTCCGTCTGTGCCGCCATCTTTGCCTCCATCTTTGTCTCCGTCGCCATCTTCCGCTTCGTGTCCGTCTTTGTCTCCGTCTTTGTCACCGTCTTTGTCTCCGTCTCTGCCTCTGTCTCTGTCTGTGGCTCTGTCTTTGTCTCATGCGCCTCTGTCTTTGTCTCTGTCTGTGTCTCTGTCTGTGCCTCTGTCTCTGTCTCTGTTTCCGTCTCTGTCGCTGCCTCTGTCCCTGACTGCGTCTCTCTCTCTTTTCCTGTCTCTGTCTCTGTCTCTGTCTCTGTCCCTGTCTCTGTCTCCGTCTACGTCTCTGTCTCTGTCTCTGTCATTGGCTCCATCTCTGTCTCTGTCTCAGTCTCTGTCTCTGTCTCCGTCTCTGTCTCTGTCTCTGTCTCTGTCTCTGTCTCTGTTTCTGTTTCTGTTTCTGTCTCTGTCGCTGTCCCTGTCTCTGTCTCTGTCTATGTCTCTGTCTGTGTCTCTGCCTCCGTCTCCGTCTCTGTCTCTGTCTCTGTCTCTGTCTCTGTCTCTGTCTCTGTCTCTGTCTCTGTCTCTGTCTCTGTCTCTGTATGTGTCAGTGTCTCTGTCTCTGTCTCTGTATCGGACTCTGTCTCCGTCTCTGTCCTCGTCTTTGTCTCCGTCTTTGTCTCTGTCTTTGTCGCCGTATTTGTCTCCGTCTGTGTCTCCATCTTTTGTCTCCGTCTTTGTCTCCGTCTTTGCCTCCGCCTTTGTCTCCGTATTTGTCTCCGTCTGTGTCGCCATCTTTGCCTCCGCCTTTGTCTCCGTCTTTGTCTCCGTCGCCGTCTTCCTCTTCGTGTCCGTCTTTGTCTCCGTCTTTGTCTCCATCCGTGTTTCCTGCCCCTCTGTCTCGGTCGTTGTCTCATGCGCGTCTGTCTCTGTCTGTGTCTCTGTCTCTGTCTCTGTTTCTGTCTCTGTCTGTGTCTCTGTCTCTGTCTCTGTTTCTGTCTCTGTCTCTGTCTCTGTCTCTGTCTCTGTCTCTGTCTCTGTCTCTGTCTCTGTCCCTGTCTCTGTCTCTGTCTCTGTCTCTGTCGCTGTCTCTGTCTCCGTCTCTGTCTCAGTCTCTGTCTCTGTCTCTGTCTCTGTCTCTGTCTCTGTCTCTGTCTCTGTCTCTGTCTCTGTCCTGTCTCTGTCTCTGTCTCTGCCTCTGTCTCTGTCTGTGGCTCTGACTTTGTATCATGCGCCTGTGTCTTTGTCTCCGTCCGTGTCTCTGTCTGTGCCTCTGTCTCTGTCTCTGTTTCCGTCTCTGTCGCTGCCTCTGTCTCTGTCTCCGTGTCTCTCTCTTTTCCTGTCTCTGTCCCTGTCTCTGTCTCTGTCCCTGTCTCTGTCTCCGTCTCCGTCTCTGTCCCTGTCTCTGTCATTGGCTCCATCTCGGTCTCTGTCTCAGTCTCTGTCTCTGTCTCTGTCTCTGTCTCTGTCTCTGTCTCTGTCTCTGTCTCTGTCTCTGTCTCTGTTTCTGTCTCTGTGTCTGCCTCTGTCTCTGCCTCTGTCTCTGTCTCTGTCTCTGTCTCTGTCTCTGTCTCTGTCTCTGTCTCTGTCTCTGTCTCTGTCTCTGTCTCTGTCTCTGTCTCTGTCTCTGTCTCTGTCTGTGTCTGTGTCTCTGTCTCTGTCTCTGTATCGGACTCTGTCTCCGTCTTTGTCTCTGTCTTTGTCTCCGTATTTGTCTCTGTCTGTGTCACCATCTTTGTCTCCGTCTTTGTCTCCGTCTTTGCCACCCTCTTTGTCTCCGTCTTTGTCTCCGCCCGTGTCTCCTGCCCCTCTGTTTCTGTCGCTCTCTCTGTCTCTCTCTGTGTCTCTGTCTCCGTCTCTGTCTCTGTCTCTGTCCCTGTCTCTGTCTCTGTCTCTGTCTCTGTCTCTGTCTCTGTCTCTGTCCCTGTCTCTGTCTCCTTATCCGCCGCTGTCTCTGTCTCTGTGTCCATCTCTGTCTCTGTCTCAGTCTCTGTCTCTGTCTCTGTCGCTGTCTGTGTCTCTGCCTCTGTCTCCGTCTCTGCCGCTGTCTGTGTCTCTGTCGCTGTCTCTGTCTCTGTCTCTGTCTATGTCTCTGTCTGTGTCTCTGTGTCCGTCTCCGTCTCTGTCTCTGTCTCTGTCTCTGTCTCTGTCTCCATCTCTGTCTCTGTCTCTGTCTCTGTCTCTGTCTCTATCTCTCTCTCGGTCTCTGTCTCTGCCTCTGTCTCTGTCCCTGTCTCTGTCTCCGTCTCCGTCTCTGTCTCTGTCTCTGTCATTGGCTCCATTTCTGTCTCTGTCTCAGTCTCTGTCACTGTCTCTGTCTCTGTCTCTGTCTCTGTCTCTGTTTCTGTCAATGTCTCTGTCTCTGTCTCTGTCTCTGTCTCTGTCTCTGTCTCTGCCTCTGTCTCTGTCTCTGTCTCTGTCTCTGTCTCTGTCTCTGTCCCTGTATCTGTCTCTGCCTCTGTCTCTGTCCCTGTCTCTGTCTCCGTCTCCGCCGCTGTCTCTGTCTCTGTCTCTGTGTCCATCTCTGTCTCTGTCTCTGTCTCTGTCTCTGTCTCTGTCTCTGTCTCTGTCCCTGTCTCTGTCTCTGTCTCTGTATCCGTCTCTGTCTCTGTCCCTGTCTCTGTCTCTGTCTCTGTTTCTGTCTCTGTCTCTGTCTCTGTCTCTGTCCTGTCTCTGTCTCTGTCTCAGCCTCTGTCTCTGTCTGTGGCTCTGTCTCTGTCTCTGTCATTGGCTCCATCTCGGTCTCTGTCTCAGTCTCTGTCTCTGTCTCTGTCTCTGTCTCTGTCTCTGTCTCTGTCTCTGTCTCCGTCTCTGTCTTCGTCTTTGTCTCCGTCTTTGTCTCTGTCTTTGTCTCCGTATTTGTCTCCGTCTGTGTCTCCATCTTTGTCTCCATCTTTGTCTCCGTCTTTGTCTCCGTCTTTGCCTCCCTCTTTGTCTCCGTATTTGTCTCCGTCTGTGTCGCCATCTTTGCCTCCATATTTGTCTCCGTCTTTGTCTCCGTCGCCGACTTCCTCTTCGTGTCCGTCTTTGTCTCCGTCTTTGTCACCGTCTTTGTCTCAGTCTTTGTCTCCGTCCGTGTCTCCTGCCCCTCTGTTTCTGTCGCTCTCTTTGTCTCTGTCTGTGCCTCTGTCTCTGTCTCTGTTTCCGTCTCTGTCGCTGCCTCTCTCTCTGTCTCTGTCCTGTCTCTGTCTCTGTCTCTGTCCCCTTCCCTGTCTCTGTCTCTGTCTTTGTCCCTGTCCCTGTCTCTGTCTCTGTCTCTGTCCCTGTCTCTGTCTCTGCCTCTGTCTCTGTCCCTGTCTCTGTCTCCGTCTCCGTCTCTGTCTCTGTCCCTGTCTCCATCTCTGTCTCTGTTTCTGTCTCTGTCTCTGTCTCTGTCTCAGCCTCTGTCTCTGTCCCTGTCGCTGTCTCCGTCTCCGTCTCTGTCACTGTCTCTGTCTCAGTCTCTGTCTCTGTCTCTGTCTCAGTCTCTGTCTCTGTCCCTGTCTCTGTCTCTGTCTCTGTCTCTGTCTCTATCTCTGTCTCTGTCCTGTCTCTGTCTCTGTCTCTGTCCCTTTCCCTGTCTCTGTCTCTGTCTCTGTCCCTGTCTCTGTCTCTGCCTCTGTCTCTGTCCCTGTCTCTGTCTCCGTCTCCGCCGCTGTCTCTGTCTCTGTCTCTGTGTCCATCTGCGTCTCTGCCTCTGTCTCCGTCTCTGCCGCTGTCTGTGTCTCTGTCTCTGTCTCTGTCTATGTCTCTGTCTGTGTCTCTGTCTCCGTCTCTGTCTCTGTCTCTGTCTGTGTCTCCATCTCTGTCTCTGTCTCTGTGTCTGTCTCTGTCTCTGCCTCTGTCTCTGTCCCTGTCTCTGTCTCCGTCTCCGTCTCTGTCTCTGTCTCTGTCATTGGCTCCATCTCTGTCTCTGTCTCTGTCATTGGCTCCATCTCTGTCTCTGTCTCTGTCTCTGTTTCTGTCTCTGTCTCTGTCTCTGTCTCTGTCTCTGTCTCTGTCTCTGTCTCTGTCTCTGCCTCTGTCTCTGTCTCTGTCTCTGTCTCTGTCTCTGTCTCTGTCTCTGTCTCTGTCTCTGTCTCTGTCTCTGTCTCTGTCTCTGTCTCTGTCTCTGTCTCTGTCCTGTCTCTGTCTCTGTCTCTGTCTCTGCCTCTGTCTCTGCCTCTGTCTCTGTCTGTGGCTCTGTCTTTGTCTCTTGCGCCTCTGTCTTTGTCTCTGTCCGTGTCTCTGTGTGTGCCTCTGTCTCTGTCTCTGTTTCCGTCTCTGTCGCTGCCTCTGTCTCTGTCTCCGTCTCTCTCTCCTTTCCTGTCTCTGTCTCTGTCTCTGCCTCTGTCCCTGTCTCTGTCTCTGTCATTGGCTCCATCTCGGTATCTGTCTCAGTCTCTGTCTCTGTCTCCGTCTCCGTCTCTGTCTCTGTCTCTGTCATTGGCTCCATCTCGGTCTCTGTCTCAGTCTCTGTCTCTGTCTCTGTCTCTGTCTCTGTCTCTGTCTCTGCCTCTGTCTCTGTTCCTGTCTCTGTCTCTGTCTCTGTCTCTGTCTCTGTCCTGTCTCTGTCTCTGTCATTGCCTCTGTCTCTGTCTGTGGCTCTGTCTTTGTCTCATGCGCCTCTGTCTTTGTCTCTGTCTGTGTCTCTGTCTGTGCCTCTGTCTCTGTCTCTGTTTCCGTCTCTGTCGCTGCCTCTGTCCCTGACTCCGTCTCTCTCTCTTTTCCTGTCTCTGTCTCTGTCTCTGTCTCTGTCCCTGTCTCTGTCTCTGTCATTGGCTCCATCTCTGTCTCTCTCTCAGTCTCCGTCTCCGTCTCTGTCTCTGTCTCTGTCTCTGTCTCTGTCTCTGTCTCTGTTCCTGTCTCTGTCTCCGTATCCGCCGCTGTCTCTGTCTCTGTGTCCATCTCTGTCTCTGTCTCAGTCTATGTCTCTGTCTCTGTCTCTGTCTGTGTCTCTACCTCTGTCTCTGTCTCTGTCTCTGTCTCTGTCTCTGTCTCTGTCCTGTCTCTGCCTCTGTCTCTGTCCCTGTCCCTGTCTCTGTCTCTGTCTCTGTCTCTGTCTCTGTCTCTGTCTCTGTCCCTGTATCTGTCTCTGTCTCTGTCTCTGTCTCCATCTCTGTCTCTGTCTCTGTCTCTGTCTCTGTCTCTGTCTCTGTCTCTGTCTCTGTCTCTGCCTCTGTCTCTGCCTCTGTCTCTGTCCCTTTCGCTGTCTCCGTCTCTGTCTCCGTCTCTGTCTCTGTCATTGGCTCCATCTCTGTCTCCGTTTTTGTCTCTGTCTCTGTCTCTGCCTCTGTCTCTGTCTCTGTCTCTGTCTCTGTCTCTGTCTCTGTCTCTGCCTCTGTCTCTGTCTGTAGCTCTGTCTTTGTCTCATGCGCCTCTGTCTTTGTCTCTGTCCGTGTCTCTGTCTGTGCCTCTGTCTCTGTCTCTGTTTCCGTCTCGGTCGCTGCCTCTGTCTCTGTCTCCGTGTCTCTCTCTTTTCCTGTCTCTGTCCCTGTCTCTGTCTCTGTCCCTGTCTCTGTCTCTGTCATTGGCTCCATCTCGGTCTCTGTCTCAGTCTCCGTCTCCGTCTCTGTCTCTGTCTCTGTCTCTGTCTCTGTCTCTGTCTCTGTCTCTGTTTCTGTTTCTGCCGCTGTCCCTGTCTCTGTCTCTGTATATGTCTCTGTCCGTGTCTCTGCCTCCGTCTCCGTCTCTGTCTCTGTCTCTGTCTCTGTCTCTGTCTCTGTCTGTGTCAGTGTCTCTGTCTCTGTCTCTGTATCGGACTCTGTCTCCGTCTCTGTCTTCATCTTTGCCTCCGTCTTTGTCTCTGTCTTTGTCGCCGTATTTGTCTCCGTCTGTGTCTCCATCTTTTGTCTCCGTCTTTGTCTCCGTCTTTGCCTCCGTCTTTGACTCCGTATTTGTCTCCATCCGTGTTTCCTGCCCCTCTGTCTCGGTCGTTGTCTCATGCGCGACTGTCTCTGTCTGTGTCTCTGTCTCTGTCTCTGCCTCTGTATCGGTCTCTGTCTTTGGCTCTGTCTCTGTCTCTGTCACTGTCCCTGTCCCTGTCTCTGTCTCTGTCTCTGTATCCGTCTCTGTCTCTGTCCCTGTCTCTGTCTCCGTCTCCGCCGCTGTCTCTGTCTCTGTGTCCATCTCTGTCTCTGTCTCTGTCTCTGTCTCCGTCTCCGCCGCTGTCTCTGTCTCTGTCTCTGTGTCCATCTCTGTCTCTGTCTCTGTCTCCGTCTCCGTCTCTGTCTCTGTCTCTGTCTCTGTCTCTGTCTCCATCTCTGTCTCTGTCTCTGTCTCTGTCTCTGTCTCTGTCTCTGCCTCTGTCTCTGTCCCTTTCGCTGTCTCCGTCTCCGTCTCCGTCTCTGTCTCTGTCATTGGCTCCATCTCTGTCTCCGTCTTTGTCTCTGTCTCTGTCTCTGTCTCTGTCTCTGACTCTGTCTCTGTCTCTGTCTCTGTCTCTGTCTTGGTCTCCGTCTCTGTCTCTGTCTCTGTCTCTGTCATTGGCTCCATCTCTGTCTCTGTCTCAGTCTCTGTCTCTGTTTTTGTCTCTGTCTCTGTCTCTGCCTCTGTCTCTGTCTCTGTCTCTGTTTCTGTCTCTGTCTCTGTCTCTGTCTCTGTCTCTGTCTCTGTCTCTGTCTCTGTCTCTGTCTCTGTCTCTGTCTCTGTCTCTGTTTCTGTCTCTGTCTCTGTCTCTGTCTCTGTCTCTGTCTCTGTCTCTGTCTCTGTCTCTGTCTCTGTCTTGGTCTCCGTCTCTGTCTCTGTCTCTGTCATTGGCTCTGTCTCTGTCTGTAGCTCTGTCTTTGTCTCATGCGCCTCTGTCTTTGTCTCTGTCCGTGTCTCTGTCTGTGCCTCTGTCTCTGTCTCTGTTTCCGTCTCTGTCGCTGCCTCTGTCTCTGTCTCCCTGTCTCTCTCTTTTCCAGTCTCTGTCCCTGTCTCTGTCTCTGTCCCTGTCTCTGTCTCTGTCATTGGCTCCATCTCGGTCTCTGTCTCAGTCTCTGTCTCTGTCTGTGTCTCCATCTCTCTCTCTGTCTCTGTCTCTGTCTCTGTCTCTGCCTCTGTCTCTGTCTCTGTCTCTGTCTCTGTCTCTGTCTCTGTCTCTGTCTCTGTCCGTGTCTGTGTCTCTGTCTCTGTCTCTGTATCGGACTCTGTCTCCGTCTTTGTCTCTGTCTTTGTCTCCGTATTTGTCTCTGTCTGTGTCTCCATCTTTGTCTCCGTCTTTGTCTCCGTCTTTGCCACCCTCTTTGTATCCGTATTTTCTCCGTCTGTGTCGCCATCTTTGCCTCCGCCTTTGTCTCCGTCTTTGTCTCCGTCGCCGTCTTCCTCTTCGTGTCCGTCTTTGTCTCCGTCTTTGTCACCGTCTTTGTCTCCGTCTTTGTCTCCGTCCGTGTCTCCTGCCCCTCTGTTTCTGTCGCTCTCTCTGTCTCTCTCTGTGTCTCTGTCTCCGTCTCTGTCTCTGTCTCTGTCCCTGTCTCTGTCTCTGTCTCTGTCTCTGTCTCTGTCTCTGTCTCTGTCTCTGTCTCTGTCTCTGTCTCTGTCTCTGTCCCTGTCTCTGTCTCCTTATCCGCCGCTGTCTCTGTCTCTGTGTCCATCTCTGTCTCTGTCTCAGTCTCTGTCTCTGTCTCTGTCTCTGTCTGTGTCTCCATCTCTGTCTCTGTCTCTGTCTCAGTCTCTCTCTCTGTCTCTGTCTCTGTCTCTGCCTCTGTCTCTGTCCCTGTCTCTGTCTTGGTCTCCGTCTCTGTCTCTGTCTCTGTCTCTGTCATTGGCTCCATCTCTGTCTCTGTCTCAGTCTCTGTCTCTGTTTTTGTCTCTGTCTCTGTCTCTGCCTCTGTCTCTGTCTCTGTCTCTGTCTCTGTCTCTGTCTCTGTCTCTGTCTCTGTCTCTGTCTCTGTCTCTGTCTCTGTCTCTGTCTCTGTCTCTGTCTCTGTCTCTGTCTCTGTTTCTGTCTCTGTCTCTGTCTCTGTCTCTGTCTCTGTCTCTGTCTCTGTCTCTGTCTCTGTCTTGGTCTCCGTCTCTGTCTCTGTCTCTGTCATTGGCTCCATCTCTGTCTCTGTCTCAGTCTCTGTCACTGTCTCTGTCTCTGTCTCTGTCTCTGTCTCTGTCTCTGTTTCTGTCAATGTCTCTGTCTCTGTCTCTGTCTCTGTCTCTGTCTCTGTCTCTGTCTCTGTCTCTGTCCTGTCCCTGTCTCTGTCTCTGTCTCTGTCTCTGTCTCTGTCTCTGTCTCTGTCTCTGTCTCTGTCTCTGTCTCTGTCTCTGTCTCTGTCTCTGTCTCTGTCCTGTCCCTGTCTCTGTCTTCGTCTTTGTCTCCGTCTTTTCCTCTGTCTTTGTCTCCGTATTTGTCTCCGTCTGTGTCTCCATCTTTGTCTCCGTCTTTGTCTCCGTCTTTGCCACCCTCTTTGTCTCCGTATTTGTCTCCGTCTGTGTCGCCATCTTTGCCTCCATCTTTGTCTCCGTCTTTGTCTCCGTCGCCATCTTCCGCTTCGTGTCCGTCTTTGTCTCCGTCTTTGTCACCGTCTTTGTCTCCGTCTCTGCCTCTGTCTCTGTCTGTGGCTCTGTCTTTGTCTCATGCGCCTCTGTCTTTGTCTCTGTCTGTGTCTCTGTCTGTGCCTCTGTCTCTGTCTCTGTTTCCGTCTCTGTCGCTGCCTCTGTCCCTGACTCCGTCTCACTCTCTTTTCCTGTCTCTGTCTCTGTCTCTGTCTCTGTCCCTGTCTCTGTCTCTGTCTCCGTCTACGTCTCTGTCTCTGTCTCTGTCATTGGCTCCATCTCTGTCTCTGTCTCAGTCTCTGTCTCCGTCTCTGTCTCTGTCTCTGTCTCTGTCTCTGTCTCTGTTCCTGTTTCTGTTTCTGTCTCTGTCGCTGTCCCTGTCTCTGTCTCTGTCTATGTCTCTGTCTGTGTCTCTGCCTCCGTCTCCGTCTCTGTCTCTGTCTCTGTCTCTGTCTCTGTCTCTGTCTGTGTCAGTGTCTCTGTCTCTGTCTCTGTATCGGACTCTGTCTCCGTCTCTGTCTTCGTCTTTGTCTCCGTCTTTGTCTCTGTCTTTGTCGCCGTATTTGTCTCCGTCTGTGTCTCCATCTTTTGTCTCCGTCTTTGTCTCCGTCTTTGCCTCCGCCTTTGTCTCCGTATTTGTCTCCGTCTGTGTCGCCATCTTTGCCTCCGCCTTTGTCTCCGTCTTTGTCTCCGTCGCCGTCTTCCTCTTCGTGTCCGTCTTTGTCTCCGTCTTTATCTCCATCCGTGTTTCCTGCCCCTCTGTCTCGGTCGTTGTCTCATGCGCGTCTGTCTCTGTCTGTGTCTCTGTCTCTGTCTCTGTTTCTGTCTCTGTCTCTGTCTCTGTCTCTGTCTCTGTCTCTGTCTCTGTCTCTGTCTCTGTCTCTGTCTCTGTCTCTGTCTCTGTCTCTGTCTCTGTCTCTGTCTCTGTCTCTGTCTCTGTCTCTGTCCTGTCTCTGTCTCTGTCTCTGCCTCTGTCTCTGTCTCTGTCTCTGTCTCTGTCTCTGTCTCTGTCCTGTCTCTGTCTCTGTCTCTGCCTCTGTCTCTGTCTCTGTTTCTGTCTCTGTCTCTGTCTCTGTCCTGTCTCTGTCTCTGTCTCTGCCTCTGTCTCTGTCTGTGGCTCTGTCTTCGTCTCATGCGCCTCTGTCTTCGTCTCTGTCTGTGTCTCTGTCTGTGCCTCTGTCTCTCTCTCTGTTTCCGTCTCTGTCGCTGCCGCAGTCTCTGTCTCCGTCTCTCTCTCTTTTCCTGTCTCTGTCTCTGTCTATGTATCTGTCTGTGCCTCTGTCTCTGTCTCTGTTTCCGTCTCTGTCGCTGCCTCTGTCTCTGTCTCCGTCTCTCTCTCTTTTCCTGTCTCTGTCTCTGTCTCTGACTCTGTCCCTGTCCCTATCTCTGTCTCTGTATCTGTCCCTGTCTCTGTCTCTGCCTCTGTCTCTGTCCCTGTCTCTGTCTCCGTCTCCGTCTCTGTCTCTGTCTCTGTCTCTGTCTCTGTCTCCATCTCTGTCTCTGTCTCTGTCTCTGTCTCTGTCTCTGTCTCTGCCTCTGTCTCTGTCCCTTTCGCTGTCTCCGTCTCCGTCTCCGTCTCTGTCTCTGTCATTGGCTTCATCTCTGTCTCCGTCTTTGTCTCTGTCTCTGTCTCTGACTCTGTCTCTGTCTCTGACTCTGTCTCTGTCTCTGTCCCTGTCTCTGTCTCAGTCTCTGTCTCTGTCTCCGTCTCCGTCTCTGTCTCTGTCTCTGTCTCTGTCTCTGTCTCTGTCTCTGTTTCTGTTTCTGTCTCTGTCGCTGTCCCTGTCTCTGTCTCTGTCTATGTCTCTGTCTGTGTCTCTGCCTCCGTCTCCGTCTCTGTCTCTGTCTCTGTCTCTGTCTCTGTCTCTGTTCCTGTCTCTGTCTCCGTATCCGCCGCTGTCTCTGTCTCTGTGTCCATCTCTGTCTCTGTCTCAGTCTATGTCTCTGTCTCTGTCTCTGTCTGTGTCTCTACCTCTGTCTCTGTCTCTGTCTCTGTCTCTGTCTCTGTCCTGTCTCTGCCTCTGTCTCTGTCCCTGTCCCTGTCTCTGTCTCTGTCTCTGTCTCTGTCTCTGTCTCTGTCTCTGTCTCTGTCTCTGTCTCTGTCTCTGTCCCTGTATCTGTCTCTGTCTCTGTCTCTGTCTCCATCTCTGTCTCTGTCTCTGTCTCTGTCTCTGTCTCTGTCTCTGTCTCTGTCTCTGTCTCTGTCTCTGCCTCTGTCTCTGTCCCTGTCGCTGTCTCCGTCTCCGTCTCTGTCACTGTCTCTGTCTCAGTCTCTGTCTCTGTCTCTGTCTCAGTCTCTGTCTCTGTCCCTGTCTCTGTCTCTGTCTCTGTCTCTGTCTCTATCTCTGTCTCTGTCCTGTCTCTGTCTCTGTCTCTGTGCCTTTCCCTGTCTCTGTCTCTGTCTCTGTCCCTGTCTCTGTCTCTGCCTCTGTCTCTGTCCCTGTCTCTGTCTCCGTCTCCGCCGCTGTCTCTGTCTCTGTCTCTGTGTCCATCTGCGTCTCTGCCTCTGTCTCCGTCTCTGCCGCTGTCTGTGTCTCTGTCTCTGTCTCTGTCTATGTCTCTGTCTGTGTCTCTGTCTCCGTCTCTGTCTCTGTCTCTGTCTGTGTCTCCATCTCAGTCTCTGTCTCTGTGTCTGTCTCTGTCTCTGCCTCTGTCTCTGTCCCTGTCTCTGTCTCCGTCTCCGTCTCTGTCTCTGTCTCTGTCATTGGCTCCATCTCTGTCTCTGTCTCTGTCATTGGCTCCATCTCTGTCTCTGTCTCTGTCTCTGTCTCTGTCTCTGTCTCTGTCTCTGTCTCTGCCTCTGTCTCTGTCTCTGTCTCTGTCTCTGTCTCTGTCTCTGTCTCTGTCTCTGTCTCTGTCTCTGTCTCTGTCTCTGTCTCTGTCTCTGTCTCTGTCTCTGTCTCTGTCCTGTCTCTGTCTCTGTCTCTGTCTCTGCCTCTGTCTCTGCCTCTGTCTCTGTCTGTGGCTCTGTCTTTGTCTCTTGCGCCTCTGTCTTTGTCTCTGTCCGTGTCTCTGTGTGTGCCTCTGTCTCTGTCTCTGTTTCCGTCTCTGTCGCTGCCTCTGTCTCTGTCTCCGTCTCTCTCTCCTTTCCTGTCTCTGTCTCTGTCTCTGCCTCTGTCCCTGTCTCTGTCTCTGTCATTGGCTCCATCTCGTTATCTGTCTCAGTCTCTGTCTCTGTCTCCGTCTCCGTCTCTGTCTCTGTCTCTGTCATTGGCTCCATCTCGGTCTCTGTCTCAGTCTCTGTCTCTGTCTCTGTCTCTGTCTCTGTCTCTGTCTCTGCCTCTGTCTCTGTTCCTGTCTCTGTCTCTGTCTCTGTCTCTGTCTCTGTCTCTGTCTCTGTCTCTGTCTCTGTCTCTGTCCTGTCTCTGTCTCTGTCATTGCCTCTGTCTCTGTCTGTGGCTCTGTCTTTGTCTCATGCGCCTCTGTCTTTGTCTCTGTCTGTGTCTCTGTCTGTGCCTCTGTCTCTGTCTCTGTTTCCGTCTCTGTCGCTGCCTCTGTCCCTGACTCCGTCTCTCTCTCTTTTCCTGTCTCTGTCTCTGTCTCTGTCTCTGTCCGTGTCTCTGTCTCTGTCATTGGCTCCATCTCTGTCTCTCTCTCAGTCTCCGTCTCCGTCTCTGTCTCTGTCTCTGTCTCTGTCTCTGTCTCTGTCTCTGTCTCTGTTCCTGTCTCTGTCTCCGTATCCGCCGCTGTCTCTGTCTCTGTGTCCATCTCTGTCTCTGTCTCAGTCTATGTCTCTGTCTCTGTCTCTGTCTGTGTCTCTACCTCTGTCTCTGTCTCTGTCTCTGTCTCTGTCTCTGTCTCTGTCCTGTCTCTGCCTCTGTCTCTGTCCCTGTCCCTGTCTCTGTCTCTGTCTCTGTCTCTGTCTCTGTCTCTGTCTCTGTCCCTGTATCTGTCTCTGTCTCTGTCTCTGTCTCCATCTCTGTCTCTGTCTCTGTCTCTGTCTCTGTCTCTGTCTCTGTCTCTGTCTCTGTCTCTGCCTCTGTCTCTGCCTCTGTCTCTGTCCCTTTCGCTGTCTCCGTCTCTGTCTCCGTCTCTGTCTCTGTCATTGGCTCCATCTCTGTCTCCGTTTTTGTCTCTGTCTCTGTCTCTGCCTCTGTCTCTGTCTCTGTCTCTGTCTCTGTCTCTGTCTCTGTCTCTGTCTCTGCCTCTGTCTCTGTCTGTAGCTCTGTCTTTGTCTCATGCGCCTCTGTCTTTGTCTCTGTCCGTGTCTCTGTCTGTGCCTCTGTCTCTGTCTCTGTTTCCGTCTCGGTCGCTGCCTCTGTCTCTGTCTCCGTGTCTCTCTCTTTTCCTGTCTCTGTCCCTGTCTCTGTCTCTGTCCCTGTCTCTGTCTCTGTCATTGGCTCCATCTCGGTCTCTGTCTCAGTCTCCGTCTCCGTCTCTGTCTCTGTCTCTGTCTCTGTCTCTGTCTCTGTCTCTGTCTCTGTTTCTGTTTCTGCCGCTGTCCCTGTCTCTGTCTCTGTATATGTCTCTGTCCGTGTCTCTGCCTCCGTCTCCGTCTCTGTCTCTGTCTCTGTCTCTGTCTCTGTCTCTGTCTGTGTCAGTGTCTCTGTCTCTGTCTCTGTATCGGACTCTGTCTCCGTCTCTGTCTTCATCTTTGTCTCCGTCTTTGTCTCTGTCTTTGTCGCCGTATTTGTCTCCGTCTGTGTCTCCATCTTTTGTCTCCGTCTTTGTCTCCGTCTTTGCCTCCGTCTTTGTCTCCGTATTTGTCTCCATCCGTGTTTCCTGCCCCTCTGTCTCGGTCGTTGTCTCATGCGCGACTGTCTCTGTCTGTGTCTCTGTCTCTGTCTCTGCCTCTGTATCGGTCTCTGTCTTTGGCTCTGTCTCTGTCTCTGTCTCTGTCCCTGTCCCTGTCTCTGTCTCTGTCTCTGTATCCGTCTCTGTCTCTGTCCCTGTCTCTGTCTCCGTCTCCGCCGCTGTCTCTGTCTCTGTGTCCATCTCTGTCTCTGTCTCTGTCTCTGTCTCCGTCTCCGCCGCTGTCTCTGTCTCTGTCTCTGTGTCCATCTCTGTCTCTGTCTCTGTCTCCGTCTCCGTCTCTGTCTCTGTCTCTGTCTCTGTCTCTGTCTCCATCTCTGTCTCTGTCTCTGTCTCTGTCTCTGTCTCTGTCTCTGCCTCTGTCTCTGTCCCTTTCGCTGTCTCCGTCTCCGTCTCCGTCTCTGTCTCTGTCATTGGCTCCATCTCTGTCTCCGTCTTTGTCTCTGTCTCTGTCTCTGTCTCTGTCTCTGACTCTGTCTCTGTCTCTGTCTCTGTCTCTGTCTTGGTCTCCGTCTCTGTCTCTGTCTCTGTCTCTGTCATTGGCTCCATCTCTGTCTCTGTCTCAGTCTCTGTCTCTGTTTTTGTCTCTGTCCCTGTCTCTGTCTCTGTCATTGGCTCCATCTCGGTCTCTGTCTCAGTCTCTGTCTCTGTCTGTGTCTCCATCTCTCTCTCTGTCTCTGTCTCTCTCTCTGTCTCTGCCTCTGTCTCTGTCTCTGTCTCTGTCTCTGTCTCTGTCTCTGTCTCTGTCTCTGTCCGTGTCTGTGTCTCTGTCTCTGTCTCTGTATCGGACTCTGTCTCCGTCTTTGTCTCTGTCTTTGTCTCCGTATTTGTCTCTGTCTGTGTCTCCATCTTTGTCTCCGTCTTTGTCTCCGTCTTTGCCACCCTCTTTGTATCCGTATTTTCTCCGTCTGTGTCGCCATCTTTGCCTCCGCCTTTGTCTCCGTCTTTGTCTCCGTCGCCGTCTTCCTCTTCGTGTCCGTCTTTGTCTCCGTCTTTGTCACCGTCTTTGTCTCCGTCTTTGTCTCCGTCCGTGTCTCCTGCCCCTCTGTTTCTGTCGCTCTCTCTGTCTCTCTCTGTGTCTCTGTCTCCGTCTCTGTCTCTGTCTCTGTCCCTGTCTCTGTCTCTGTCTCTGTCTCTGTCTCTGTCTCTGTCTCTGTCTCTGTCTCTGTCCCTGTCTCTGTCTCCTTATCCGCCGCTGTCTCTGTCTCTGTGTCCATCTCTGTCTCTGTCTCAGTCTCTGTCTCTGTCTCTGTCTCTGTCTGTGTCTCCATCTCTGTCTCTGTCTCTGTCTCTGTCTCTCTCTCTGTCTCTGTCTCTGTCTCTGCCTCTGTCTCTGTCCCTGTCTCTGTCTCGGTCTCCGTCTCTGTCTCTGTCTCTGTCTCTGTCATTGGCTCCATCTCTGTCTCTGTCTCAGTCTCTGTCTCTGTTTTTGTCTCTGTCTCTGTCTCTGCCTCTGTCTCTGTCTCTGTCTCTGTCTCTGCCTCTGTCTCTGTCTCTGTCTCTGTCTCTGTCTCTGTCTCTGTCTCTGTCTCTGTCTCTGTCTCTGTCTCTGTTTCTGTCTCTGTCTCTGTCTCTGTCTCTGTCTCTGTCTCTGTCTCTGTCTCTGTCTCTGTCTCTGTCTTGGTCTCCGTCTCTGTCTCTGTCTCTGTCATTGGCTCCATCTCTGTCTCTGCCTCAGTCTCTGTCACTGTCTCTGTCTCTGTCTCTGTCTCTGTCTCTGTCTCTGTTTCTGTCAATGTCTCTGTCTCTGTCTCTGTCTCTGTCTCTGTCTCTGTCTCTGTCTCTGTCTCTGTCTTGGTCTCCGTCTCTGTCTCTGTCTCTGTCATTGGCTCCATCTCTGTCTCTGCCTCAGTCTCTGTCACTGTCTCTGTCTCTGTCTCTGTCTCTGTCTCTGTCTCTGTTTCTGTCAATGTCTCTGTCTCTGTCTCTGTCTCTGTCTCTGTCTCTGTCTCTGTCTCTGTCTCTGTCCTGTCCCTGTCTCTGTCTCTGTCTATGTCTCTGTCTGTGTCTCTGCCTCCGTCTCCGTCTCTGTCTCTGTCTCTGTCTCTGTCTCTGTCTCTGTCTGTGTCAGTGTCTCTGTCTCTGTCTCTGTATCGGACTCTGTCTCCGTCTCTGTCTTCGTCTTTGTCTCCGTCTTTGTCTCTGTCTTTGTCGCCGTATTTGTCTCCGTCTGTGTCTCCATCTTTTGTCTCCGTCTTTGTCTCCGTCTTTGCCTCCGCCTTTGTCTCCGTATTTGTCTCCGTCTGTGTCGCCATCTTTGCCTCCGCCTTTGTCTCCGTCTTTGTCTCCGTCGCCGTCTTCCTCTTCGTGTCCGTCTTTGTCTCCGTCTTTATCTCCATCCGTGTTTCCTGCCCCTCTGTCTCGGTCGTTGTCTCATGCGCGTCTGTCTCTGTCTGTGTCTCTGCCTCTGTCTCTGTCCCTGTCCCTGTCTCTGTCTCTGTCTCTGTCTCTGTCTCTGTCTCTGTCTCTGTCTCTGTCTCTGTCTCTGTCCCTGTATCTGTCTCTGTCTCTGTCTCTGTCTCCATCTCTGTCTCTGTCTCTGTCTCTGTCTCTGTCTCTGTCTCTGTCTCTGTCTCTGTCTCTGTCTCTGTGTCTGTCTCTGCCTCTGTCCCTGTCTGTGGCTCTGTCTTTGTCTCATGCGCCTCTGTCTTTGTCTCTGTCTGTGTCTCTGTCTGTGCCTCTGTCTCTGTGTCGGTTTCCGTCTCTGTCGCTGCCTCTGTCCCTGACTCCGTCTCTCTCTCTTTTCCTGTCTCTGTCTCTGTCTCTGTCTCTGTCCCTGTCTCTGTCTCCGTCTACGTCTCTGTCTCTGTCTCTGTCATTGGCTCCATCTCTGTCTCTGTCTCAGTCTCTGTCTCCGGCTCTGTCTCTGTCTCTGTCTCTGTCTCTGTCTCTGTCTCTGTCTCTGTTTCTGTTTCTGTTTCTGTCTCTGTCGCTGTCCCTGTCTCTGTCTCTGTCTATGTCTCTGTCTGTGTCTCTGCCTCCGTCTCCGTCTCTGTCTCTGTCTCTGTCTCTGTCTCTGTCTCTGTCTGTGTCAGTGTCTCTGTCTCTGTCTCTGTATCGGACTCTGTCTCCGTCTCTGTCTTCGTCTTTGTCTCCGTCTTTGTCTCTGTCTTTGTCGCCGTATTTGTCTCCGTCTGTGTCTCCATCTTTTGTCTCCGTCTTTGTCTCCGTCTTTGCCTCCGCCTTTGTCTCCGTATTTGTCTCCGTCTGTGTCGCCATCTTCGTCTCCGTCTTTGTCTCCGTCTTTGCCACCCTCTTTGTCTCCGTATTTGTCTCCGTCTGTGTCGCCATCTTTGCCTCCGCCTTTGTCTCCGTCTTTGTCTCCGTCGCCGTCTTCCTCTTCGTGTCCGTCTTTGTCTCCGTCTTTGTCACCGTCTTCGTCTCCGTCTTTGTCTCCGTCCGTGTCTCCTGACCCTCTGTTTCTGTCGCTCTCTCTGTCTCTCTCTGTGTCTCTGTCTCCGTCTCTGTCTCTGTCTCTGTCCCTGTCTCTGTCTCTGTCTCTGTCTCTGTCTCTGTCTCTGTCTCTGTCTCTGTCTCTGTCCCTGTCTCTGTCTCCGTATCCGCCGCTGTCTCTGTCTCTGTGTCCATCTCTGTCTCTGTCTCAGTCTCTGTCTCTGTCTCTGTCTCTGTCTGTGTCTCCATCTCTGTCTCTGTCTCTGTTTCTGTCTCTGTCTCTGCCTCTGTCTCTGT
Organism: Megachile willughbiella; assembly: GCA_945859595.2. Taxonomy (NCBI): domain Eukaryota; kingdom Metazoa; phylum Arthropoda; class Insecta; order Hymenoptera; family Megachilidae; genus Megachile; species Megachile willughbiella. The sequence goes on along the minus strand of CAMAOD020000206.1, from coordinate 518,987 downwards.
CCCTGTCTCTGTCTCCGTCTCCGTCTCTGTCTCTGTCTCTGTCATTGGCTCCATCTCTGTCTCTGTCTCTGTTTCTGTCTCTGTCTCTGTCTCTGCCTCTGTCTCTGTCTCTCTCTCTGTTTCTGTCTCTGTCTCTGTCTCTGTCTCTGTCTCTGTCTCTGTCTCTGTCTCTGTCTCTGTCTCTGTCTCTGTCTCTGTCTCTGTCTCTGTCTCTGTCTCTGTCTTGGTCTCCGTCTCTGTCTCTGTCTCTGTCTCTGTCATTGGCTCCATCTCTGTCTCTGTCTCTGTCTCAGTCTCTGTCACTGTCTCTGTCTCTGTCTTTGTCTCTGTCTCTGTTTCTGTGAATGTCTCTGTCTCTGTCTCTGTCTCCGTCTCTCTCTCTTTTCCTGTCTCTGTCTCTGTCTCTGCCTCTGTCCCTGTCTCTGTCTCCGTCTCCGTCTCTGTCTCTGTCTCTGTCATTGGCTCCATCTCGGTCTCTGTCTCAGTCTCTGTCTCTGTCTCCGTCTCCGTCTCTGTCTCTGTCTCTGTCTGTGTCTCCATCTCTGTCTCTGTCTCTGTCTCTGTCTCTGTCTCTGTCGCTGCCTCTGTCTCTGTCCCTGTCTCTGTCTCCGTCTCCGTCTCTGTCTCTGTCTCTGTCATTGGCTCCATCTCTGTCTCTGTCTCTGTCTCTGTCTCTGTCTCTGTCTCTGTCTCTGCCTCTGTCTCTGTTCCTGTCTCTGTCTCTGCCTCTGTCTCTGTCTCTGTCTCTGTCTCTGTCCTGTCTCTGTCTCTGTCACTGCCTCTGTCTCTGTCTGTGGCTCTGTCTTTGTCTCCGTATTTGTCTCTGTCTGTGTCTCCATCTTTGTCTCCGTCTTTGTCTCCGTCTTTGCCACCCTCTTTGTCTCCGTATTTGTCTCCGTCTGTGTCGCCATCTTTGCCTCCGCCTTTGTCTCCGTCTTTGTCTCCGTCGCCGTCTTCCTCTTCGTGTCCGTCTTTGTCTCCGTCTTTGTCACCGTCTTTGTCTCCGTCTTTGTCTCCGTCCGTGTCTCCTGCCCCTCTGTTTCTGTCGCTCTCTCTGTCTCTCTCTGTGTCTCTGTCTCCGTCTCTGTCTCTGTCTCTGTCCCTGTCTCTGTCTCTGTCTCTGTCTCTGTCTCTGTCTCTGTCTCTGTCCCTGTCTCTGTCTCCGTATCCGCCGCTGTCTCTGCCTCTGTGTCCATCTCTGTCTCTGTCTCAGTCTCTGTCTCTGTCTCTGTCTCTGTCATTGGCTCCATCTCGGTCTCTGTCTCAGTCTCTGTCTCTGTCTCCGTCTCCGTCTCTGTCTCTGTCTCTGTCATTGGCTCCATCTCGGTCTCTGTCTCAGTCTCTGTCTCTGTCTCCGTCTCCGTCTCTGTCTCTGTCTCTGTCTCTGTCTCTGTCTCCGTCTCTGTCTCTGTCTCTGTCTCTGTCTCTGTGTCTGTCTCTGTCTCCGTCTCTGTCTCTGTCTCTGTCTCTGTCTCTGTCCCTGTCTCTGTCTCCGTTTCCGCCGCTGTCTCTGTCTCTGTGTCCATCTCTGTCTCTGTCTCAGTCTCTGTCTCTGTCTCTGTCTCTGTCTCTGTCTGTGTCTCCATCTCTGTCTCTGTCTCTGTCTCTGTCTCTGTCTCTGTCTCTGCCCCTGTCTCTGACCCTGTCTGTGTCTCCGTCTCCGTCTCTGTCTCTGTCTCTGTCATTGGCTCCATCTCTGTCTCTGTCTCTGTTTCTGTCTCTGTCTCTGTCTCTGCCTCTGTCTCTGTCTCTGTCTCTGTTTCTGTCTCTGTCTCTGTCTCTGTCTCTGTCTCTGTCTCCGTCTCTGTCTCTGTCCCTGTCTCTGTCTCCGTCTCCGTCTCTGACCCTGTCTCTGTCATTGGCTCCATCTCGGTCTCTGTCTCAGTCTCTGTCTCTGTCTCCGTCTCCGTCTCTGTCTCTGTCTCTGTCATTGGCTCCATCTTGGTCTCTGTCTCAGTCTCTGTCCTGTCTCTGTCTCTGTCTCTGCCTCTGTCTCTGTCTGTGGCTCTGTCTTTGTCTCTTGCGCCTCTGTCTTTGTCTCTGTCCGTGTCTCTGTGTGTGCCTCTGTCTCTGTCTCTGTTTCCGTCTCTGTCGCTGCCTCTGTCTCTGTCTCCGTCTCTCTCTCTTTTCCTGTCTCTGTCTCTGTCTCTGCCTCTGTCCCTGTCTCTGTCTCCGTCTCCGTCTCTGTCTCTGTCTCTGTCATTGGCTCCATCTCGGTCTCTGTCTCAGTCTCTGTCTCTGTCTCCGTCTCCGTCTCTGTCTCTGTCTCTGTCTCTGTCATTGGCTCCATCTCGGTCTCTGTCTCAGTCTCTGTCTCTGTCTCCGTCTCTGTCTCTGTCTCTGTCTCTGTCTCTGTCTCTGTCTCTGTCTCTGTCTCTGCCTCTGTCTCTGTTCCTGTCTCTGTCTCTGTCTCTGTCTCTGTCTCTGTCTCTGTCCTGTCTCTGTCTCTGTCACTGCCTCTGTCTCTGTCTGTGGCTCTGTCTTTGTCTCCGTATTTGTCTCTGTCTGTGTCTCCATCTTTGTCTCCGTCTTTGTCTCCGTCTTTGCCACCCTCTTTGTCTCCGTATTTGTCTCCGTCTGTGTCGCCATCTTGGCCTCCGCCTTTGTCTCCGTCTTTGTCACCGTCTTTGTCTCCGTCTTTGTCTCCGTCCGTGTCTCCTGCCCCTCTGTTTCAGTCGCTCTCTCTGTCTCTCTCTGTGTCTCTGTCTCCGTCTCTGTCTCTGTCTCTGTCCCTGTCTCTGTCTCTGTCTCTGTCTCTGTCTCTGTCTCTGTCTCTGTCTCTGTCCCTGTTTCTGTCTCCGTATCCGCCGCTGTCTCTGTCTCTGGGTCCATCTCTGTCTCTGTGTCAGTCTCTGTCTCTGTCTCTGTCTCTGTCTGTGTCTCCATCTCTGTCTCTGTCTCTGTCTCTGTCTCTGCCTCTGTCTCTGTCCCTGTCTCTGTCTCCGTCTCCGTCTCTGTCTCTGTCTCTGTCATTGGCTCCATCTCTGTCTCTGTCTCTGTTTCTGTCTCTGTCTCTCTCTCTGCCTCTGTCTCTGTCTCTGTCTCTGTCTCTGTCTCAGTCTCTGTCTCTGTCTCTGTCTCTGTCTCTGTCTCTGTCTCTGTCTCTGTCTCTGTCTGTGGCTCTGTCTTTGTCTCTTGCGCCTCTGTCTTTGTCTCTGTCCGTGTCTCTGTGTGTGCCTCTGTCTCTGTCTCTGTTTCCGTCTCTGTCGCTGCCTCTGTCGCTGCCTCTGTCTCTGTCTCCGTCTCTCTCCCTTTTCCTGTCTCTGTCTCTGTCTCTGCCTCTGTCCCTGTCTCTGTCTCCGTCTCCGTCTCTGTCTCTGTCTCTGTTATTGGCTCCATCTCGGTCTCTGTCTCAGTCTCTGTCTCTAACTCCGTCTCCGTCTCTGTCTCTGTCGCTGTCATTGGCTCCATCTCGGTCTCTGTCTCAGTCTCTGTCTCTGTCTCTGTCTCTGTCTCTGTCTCTGTCTCTGTCTCTGTCTCTGTCTCTGCCTCTGTCTCTGTTCCTGTCTCTGTCTCTGTCTCTGTCTCTGTCTCTGTCTCTGTCTCTGTCTCTGTCTCTGTCTCTGTCTCTGTCCTGTCTCTGTCTCTGTCACTGCCTCTGTCTCTGTCTGTGGCTCTGTCTTTGTCTCCGTATTTGTCTCTGTCTGTGTCTCCATCTTTGTCTCCGTCTTTGTCTCCGTCTTTGCCACCCTCTTTGTCTCCGTATTTGTCTCCGTCTGTGTCGCCATCTTTGCCTCCGCCTTTGTCTCCGTCTTTGTCTCCGTCGCCGTCTTCCTCTTCGTGTCCGTCTTTGTCTCCGTCTTTGTCACCGTCTTTGTCTCCGTCTTTGTCTCCGTCCGTGTCTCCTGACCCTCTGTTTCTGTCGCTCTCTCTGTCTCTCTCTGTGTCTCTGTCTCCGTCTCTGTCTCTGTCTCTGTCCCTGTCTCTGTCTTCGTCTCTGTCTCTGTCTCTGTCTCTGTCTCTGTCTCTGTCCCTGTCTCTGTCTCCGTATCCGCCGCTGTCTCTGTCTCAGTCTCTGTCTCTGTCTCTGTCTCTGTCTGTGTCTCCATCTCTGTCTCTGTCTCTGTCTCTGTCTCTGTCTCTGTCTCTGTCTCTGCCTCTGTCTCTGTCCCTGTCTCTGTCTCCGTCTCCGTCTCTGTCTCTGTCTCTGTCATTGGCTCCATCTCTGTCTCTGTCTCTGTTTCTGTCTCTGTCTCTGTCTCTGCCTCTGTCTCTGTCTCTGTCTCTGTCTCTGTCTCTGTCTCTGTCTCTGTCTCTGTCTCTGTCTCTGTCTCTGTCTCTGTCTCTGTCTCTGTCTCTGTCTCCGTCTCCGTCTCTGTCTCTGTCTCTGTCATTGGCTCCATCTCTGTCTCTGTCTCTGTTTCTGTCTCTGTCTCTGTCTCTGTCTCTGCCTCTGTCTCTGTCTCTGTCTCTGTCTCTGTCTCTGTCTCTGTCTCTGTCTCTGTCTCTGTCTCTGTCTCTGTCTCTGTCTCTGTCTCTGTCTCTGTCTCTGTCTCTGTCTCTGTCTCTGTCTCTGTCTCTGTCTCTGTCTCTGTCTCTGTCTCTGTCTCTGTCTCTGTCTCTGTCTCTGTCTCTGTCTCTGTCTCTGTCTCTGTCTCTGTCTCTGTTTCTGTCTCTGTCTCTGTCCTGTCTCTGTCTCTGTCTCTGCCTCTGTCTCTGTCTGTGGCTCTGTCTTTGTCTCTTGCGCCTCTGTCTTTGTCTCTGTCCGTGTCTCTGTGTGTGCCTCTGTCTCTGTCTCTGTTTCCGTCTCTGTCGCTGCCTCTGTCTCTGTCTCCGTCTCTCTCTCTTTTCCTGTCTCTGTCTCTGTCTCTGCCTCTGTCCCTGTCTCTGTCTCCGTCTCCGCCGCTGTCTCTGTCTCTGTGTCCATCCCTGTCTCTGTCTCTGTCTCTGTCTCTGTCTCTGTCTCTGTCTCTGTCTCAGTCTCTGCCTCTGTCTCGGTCCCTGTCACTGTCTCCGTCTCCGTCTCTGTCTCTGTCTTTGTCATTGGCTCCATCTCTGTCTCTGTCTCTGTTTCTGTCTCTGTCTCTGTCTCTGCCTCTGTCTCTGTCTCTGTCTCTGTTTCTGTGTCTGTCTCTGTCTCTGTCTCTGTCTCTGTCTCTGTCTCTGTCTCTGTCTCTGCCTCTGTCTCTGTCTCTGTCTCTGTCTCTGTCTCTGTCTCTGTCTCTGTCTCTGTCTCTGTCTCTGTCTCTGTCTCTGTCTCTGTCTCTGTCTCTGTCTCTGTCTCTGTCTCTGTCTCTGTCTCTGTCTCTGTCTCTGTCTCTGTCTCTGTCTCTGTCTCTGTCTCTGTCTCTGTCCTGTCTCTGTCTCTGTCTCTGCCTCTGTCTCTGTCTGTGGCTCTGTCTTTGTCTCTTGCGCCTCTGTCTTTGTCTCTGTCCGTGTCTCTGTGTGTGCCTCTGTCTCTGTCTCTGTTTCCGTCTCTGTCGCTGCCTCTGTCTCTGTCTCCGTCTCTCTCTCTTTTCCTGTCTCTGTCTCTGTCTCTGCCTCTGTCCCTGTCTCTGTCTCCGTCTCCGCCGCTGTCTCTGTCTCTGTGTCCATCCCTGTCTCTGTCTCTGTCTCTGTCTCTGTCTCTGTCTCTGTCTCTGTCTCTGTCTCTATCTCTGTCTCTGTCTCTGTCTCTGTCTCTGTCTCTGTCTCTGTCTCTGTCTCTGTCTCTGTCTCTGTCTCTGTCTCTGTCTCTGTCTCTGTCCTGTCTCTGTCTCTGTCTCTGCCTCTGTCTCTGTCTCTGTCATTGGCTCCATCTCGGTCTCTGTCTCAGTCTCTGTCTCTGTCTCCGTCTCCGTCTCTGTCTCTGTCCCTGTCTCTGTCTCTGTCTCTGTCTCTGTCTCTGTCTCTGTCCCTGTCTCTGTCTCCGTATCCGCCGCTGTCCCTGTCTCTGTGTCCATCTCTGTCTCTGTCTCAGTCTCTGTCTCTGTCTCTGTCTCTGTCTGTGTCTCCATCTCTGTCTCTGTCTCTGTCTCTGTCTCAGTCTCTGTCTCTGCCTCTGTCTCTGTCCCTGTCTCTGTCTCCGTCTCCATCTCTGTCTCTGTCTCTGTCATTGGCTCCATCTCTGTCTCTGTCTCTGTTTCTGTCTCTGTCTCTGTCTCTGCCTCTGTCTCTGTCTCTGTCTCTGTTTCTGTCTCTGTCCCTGTATCTGTCTCTGCCACTGTCTCTGTCCCTGTCTCTGTCTCCGTCTCCGCCGCTGTCTCTGTCTCTGTCTCTGACTCTGTCTCTGCCTCTGTCTCTGTCCCTGTCTCTGTCTCCGTCTCCGCCGCTGTCTCTGTCTCTGTCTCTGTGTCCATCTCTGTCTCGGTCTCTGTCTCAGTCTCTGTCTCTGTCTCTGTCTCTGTCTCTGTCTCTGTCACTGCCTCAGTCTCTGTCTGTGGCTCTGTCTTTGTCTCCGTATTTGTCTCTGTCTGTGTCTCCATCTTTGTCTCCGTCTTTGTCTCCGTCTTTGCCACCCTCTTTGTCTCCGTATTTGTCTCCGTCTGTGTCGCCATCTTTGCCTCCGCCTTTGTCTCCGTCTTGTCTCCGTCGCCGTCTTCCTCTTCGTGTCCGTCTTTGTCTCCGTCTCTGTCACCGTCTTTGTCTCCGTCTTTGTCTCCGTCCGTGTCTCCTGCCCCTCTGTTTCTGTCGCTCTCTCTGTCTCTCTCTGTGTCTCTGTCTCCGTCTCTGTCTCTGTCTCTGTCTCTGTCCCTGTCTCTGTCTCTGTCTCTGTCTCTGTCTCTGTCTCTGTCTCTGTCCCTGTCTCTGTCTCCGTATCCGCCGCTGTCTCTGTCTCTGTGTCCATCTCTGTCTCTGTCTCAGTCTCTGTCTCTGTCTCTGTCCCTGTCTGTGTCTCCATCTCTGTCTCTGTCTCTGTCTCTGTCTCTGTCTCTGTCTCTGTCTCTGTCTCTGCCTCTGTCTCTGTCTGTGGCTCTGTCTTTGTCTCTTGCGCCTCTGTCTTTGTTTCTGTCCGTGTCTCTGTGTGTGCCTCTGTCTCTGTCTCTGTTTCCGTCTCTGTCGCTGCCTCTGTCTCTGTCTCCGTCTCTCTCTCTTTTCCTGTCTCTGTCTCTATCTCTGCCTCTGTCCCAGTCTCTGTCTCCGTCTCCGTCTCTGTCTCTGTCTCTGTCATTGGCTCCATCTCGGTCTCTGTCTCAGTCTCTGTCTCTGTCTCCGTCTCCGTCTTTGTCTCTGTCTCTGTCATTGGCTCCATCTCGGTCTCTGTCTCAGTCTCTGTCTCTGTCTCTGTCTCTGTCTCTGTCTCTGTCTCTGTCTCTGTCTCTGTCTCTGTCTCTGCCTCTGTCTCTGTTCCTGTCTCTGTCTCTGTCTCTGTCTCTGTCTCTGTCTCTGTCTCTGTCTCTGTCCTGTCTCTGTCTCTGTCACTGCCTCTGTCTCTGTCTGTGGCTCGGTCTTTGTCTCCGTATTTGTCTCTGTCTGTGTCTCCATCTTTGTCTCCGTCTTTGTCTCCGTCTTTGCCACCCTCTTTGTCTCCGTATTTGTCTCCGTCTGTGTCGCCATCTTTGCCTCCGCCTTTGTCTCCGTCTTTGTCTCCGTCGCCGTCTTCCTCTTCGTGTCCGTCTTTGTCTCCGTCTTTGTCACCGTCTTTGTCTCCGTCTTTGTCTCCGTCCGTGTCTCCTGACCCTCTGTTTCTGTCGCTCTCTCTGTCTCTCTCTGTGTCTCTGTCTCCGTCTCTGTCTCTGTCTCTGTCCCTGTCTCTGTCTCTGTCTCCGTCTCTGTCTCTGTCTCTGTCTCTGTCTCTGTCTCTGTCTCTGTCTCTGTCCCTGTCTCTGTCTCCGTATCCGCCGCTGTCTCTGTCTCTGTGTCCATCTCTGTCTCTGTCTCAGTCTCTGTCTCTGTCTCTGTCTCTGTCTGTGTCCCTTTCGCTGTCTCCGTCTCCGTCTCCGTCTCTGTCTCTGTCATTGGCTCCATCTCTGTCTCCGTCTTTGTCTCTGTCTCTGTCTCTGACTCTGTCTCTGTCTCTGTCTGTGACTCTGTCTCTGTCTCTGTCTCTGTCTCTGTCTCTGTCTCTGTCTCTGTCTCTGTCTCTGTCTCTGTCTCTGTCCTGTCTCTGCCTCTGTCTCTGCCCTGTCCCTGTCTCTGTCTCTGTCTCTGTCTCTGTCCCTGTATCTGTCTCTGCCTCTGTCTCTGTCCCTGTCTCTGTCTCCGTATCCGCCGCTGTCTCTGTCTCTGTCTCTGTCTCTGTCTCTGTCTCTGTCTCTGTCTCTGTCTCTGTCTCTGTCTCTGTCTCTGTCTCTGTCTCTGTCTCTGTCTCTGTCTCCGTCACTCTCTCTTTTCCTGTCTCTGTCTCTGTCTCTGCCTCTGTCCCTGTCTCTGTCTCCCTCTCCGTCTCTGTCTCTGTCTCTGTCATTGGCTCCATCTCGGTCTCTGTCTCAGTCTCTGTCTCTGTCTCCGTCTCCGTCTCTGTCTCTGTCTCTGTCTCTGTCTCTGTCTCTGTCTCTGTCTCTGTCTCTGTCTCTGTCTCTGACTCTGTCTCTGTCTCTGTCTCTGTTTCTGTCTCTATCTCTGTCCTGTCTCTGTCTCTGTCTCTGCCTCTGTCTCTGTCTGTGGCTCCGTCTTTGTCTCTTGCGCCTCTGTCTTTGTCTCTGTCCGTGTCTCTGTGTGTGCCTCTGTCTCTGTCTCTGTTTCCGTCTCTGTCGCTGCCTCTGTCTCTGTCTCCGTCACTCTCTCTTTTCCTGTCTCTGTCTCTGTCTCTGCCTCTGTCCCTGTCTCTGTCTCCGTCTCCGTCTCTGTCTCTGTCTCTGTCATTGGCTCCATCTCGGTCTCTGTCTCAGTCTCTGTCTCTGTCTCCGTCTCCGTCTCTGTCTCTGTCTCTGTCTCTGTCTCTGTCTCTGTCATTGGCTCCATCTCAGTCTCTGTCTCTGTCTCTGTCTCTGTCTCTGTCTCTGTCTCTGTCTCTGTCTCTGTCTCTGTCTCTGCCTCTGTCTCTGTTCCTGTCTCTGTCTCTGTCTCTGTCTCTGTCTCTGTCTCTGTCCTGTCTCTGTCTCTGTCTCTGTCTCTGTCCCTGTATCTGTCTCTGCCTCTGTCTCTGTCCCTGTCTCTGTCTCCGTCTCCGCCGCTGTCTCTGTCTCTGTCTCTGTGTCCATCTCTGTCTCGGTCTCTGTCTCAGTCTCTGTCTCTGTCTCTGTCTCTGTCTCTGTCTCTGTCACTGCCTCTGTCTCTGTCTGTGGCTCTGTCTTTGTCTCCGTATTTGTCTCTGTCTGTGTCTCCATCTTTGTCTCCGTCTTTGTCTCCGTCTTTGCCACCCTCTTTGTCTCCGTATTTGTCTCCGTCTGTGTCGCCATCTTTGCCTCCGCCTTTGTCTCCGTCTTGTCTCCGTCGCCGTCTTCCTCTTCGTGTCCGTCTTTGTCTCCGTCTCTGTCACCGTCTTTGTCTCCGTCTTTGACTCCGTCCGTGTCTCCTGCCCCTCTGTTTCTGTCGCTCTCTCTGTCTCTCTCTGTGTCTCTGTCTCCGTCTCTGTCTCTGTCTCTGTCCCTGTCTCTGTCTCTGTCTCTGTCTCTGTCTCTGTCTCTGTCTCTGTCTCTGTCTCTGTCTCTGTCTCTGTCGCTGTCTCTGTCTCCGTATCCGCCGCTGTCTCTGTCTCTGTGTCCATCTCTGTCTCTGTCTCAGTCTCTGTCTCTGTCTCTGTCTCTGTCTGTGTCTCCATCTCTGTCTCTGTCTCTGTCTCTGTCTCAGTCTCTGTCTCTGCCTCTGTCTCTGTCCCTGTCTCTGTCTCCGTCTCCATCTCTGTCTCTGTCTCTGTCATTGGCTCCATCTCTGTCTCTGTCTCTGTTTCTGTCTCTGTCTCTGTCTCTGCCTCTGTCTCTGTCTCTGTCTCTGTTTCTGTCTCTGTCCCTGTATCTGTCTCTGCCACTGTCTCTGTCCCTGTCTCTGTCTCCGTCTCCGCCGCTGTCTCTGTCTCTGTCTCTGACTCTGTCTCTGCCTCTGTCTCTGTCCCTGTCTCTGTCTCCGTCTCCGCCGCTGTCTCTGTCTCTGTCTCTGTGTCCATCTCTGTCTCGGTCTCTGTCTCAGTCTCTGTCTCTGTCTCTGTCTCTGTCTCTGTCTCTGTCACTGCCTCTGTCTCTGTCTGTGGCTCTGTCTTTGTCTCCGTATTTGTCTCTGTCTGTGTCTCCATCTTTGTCTCCGTCTTTGTCTCCGTCTTTGCCACCCTCTTTGTCTCCGTATTTGTCTCCGTCTGTGTCGCCATCTTTGCCTCCGCCTTTGTCTCCGTCTTGTCTCCGTCGCCGTCTTCCTCTTCGTGTCCGTCTTTGTCTCCGTCTCTGTCACCGTCTTTGTCTCCGTCTTTGTCTCCGTCCGTGTCTCCTGCCCCTCTGTTTCTGTCGCTCTCTCTGTCTCTCTCTGTGTCTCTGTCTCCGTCTCTGTCTCTGTCTCTGTCCCTGTCTCTGTCTCTGTCTCTGTCTCTGTCTCTGTCTCTGTCTCTGTCCCTGTCTCTGTCTCCGTATCCGCCGCTGTCTCTGTCTCTGTGTCCATCTCTGTCTCTGTCTCAGTCTCTGTCTCTGTCTCTGTCCCTGTCTGTGTCTCCATCTCTGTCTCTGTCTCTGTCTCTGTCTCTGTCTCTGTCTCTGTCTCTGTCTCTGCTTCTGTCTCTGTCCCTGTCTCTGTCTCCGTCTCCATCTCTGTCTCTGTCTCTGTCATTGGCTCCATCTCTGTCTCTGTCTCTGTTTCTGTCTCTGTCTCTGTCTCTGCCTCTGCCTCTGTCTCTGTCTCTGTCTCTGTTTCTGTCTCTGTCCCTGTATCTGTCTCTGCCTCTGTCTCTGTCCCTGTCTCTGTCTCCGTCTCCGCCGCTGTCGCTGTCTCTGTCTCTGACTCTGTCTCTGTCTCTGACTCTGTCTGTGTCTCTGTCTCTGTCTCTGTCTCTGTCTCTGTCTCTGTCTCTGTCTCTGCCCGGTCTCTGCCTCTGTCTCTGTCCCTGTCCCTGTCTCTGTCTCTGTCTCTGTCTCTGTCCCTGTATCTGTCTCTGCCTCTGTCTCTGTCCCTGTCTCTGTCTCCGTCTCCGCCGCTGTCTCTGTCTCTGTCTCTGTGTCCATCTCTGTCTCTGTCTCAGTCTCTGTCTCTGTCTCTGTCTCTGTCTCTGTCCCTGTCTCTGTCTCTGTCTCTGTATCCGTCTCTGTCTCTGTCCCTGTCTCTGTCTCCGTCTACGCCGCTGTCTCTGTATCTGTGTCCATCTCTGTCTCTGTCTCTGTCTCTGTCTCTGTCTCTGTCTCTGTCTCTGTCCTGTCTCTGTCTCTGTCTCTGCCTCTGTCTCTGTCTGTGGCTCTGTCTTTGTCTCTTGCGCCTCTGTCTTTGTTTCTGTCCGTGTCTCTGTGTGTGCCTCTGTCTCTGTCTCTGTATCCGTCTCTGTCGCTGCCTCTGTCTCTGTCTCCGTCTCTCTCTCTTTTCCTGTCTCTGTCTCTATCTCTGCCTCTGTCCCTGTCTCTGTCTCCGTCTCCGTCTCTGTCTCTGTCTCTGTCATTGGCTCCATCTCGGTCTCTGTCTCAGTCTCTGTCTCTGTCTCCGTCTCCGTCTCTGTCTCTGTCTCTGTCATTGGCTCCATCTCGGTCTCTGTCTCAGTCTCTGTCTCTGTCTCTGTCTCTGTCTCTGTCTCTGTCTCTGTCTCTGTCTCTGTCTCTGTCTCTGTCTCTGTCTCTGCCTCTGCCTCTGTCTCTGTTCCTGTCTCTGTCTCTGTCTCTGTCTCTGTCTCTGTCTCTGTCTCTGTCCTGTCTCTGTCTCTGTCACTGCCTCTGTCTCTGTCTGTGGCTCGGTCTTTGTCTCCGTGCTTGTCTCTGTCTGTGTCTCCATCTTTGTCTCCGTCTTTGTCTCCGTCTTTGCCACCCTCCTTGTCTCCGTATTTGTCTCCGTCTGTGTCGCCATCTTTGCCTCCGCCTTTGTCTCCGTCTTTGTCTCCGTCGCCGTCTTCCTCTTCGTGTCCGTCTTTGTCTCCGTCTTTGTCACCGTCTTTGTCTCCGTCTTTGTCTCCGTCCGTGTCTCCTGACCCTCTGTTTCTGTCGCTCTCTCTGTCTCTCTCTGTGTCTCTGTCTCCGTCTCTGTCTCTGTCTCTGTCTCTGTCCCTGTCTCTGTCTCCGTATCCGCCGCTGTCTCTGTCTCTGTGTCCATCTCTGTCTCTGTCTCAGTCTCTGTCTCTGTCTCTGACTCTGTCTCTGTCTCTGTCTGTGACTCTGTCTCTGTCTCTGTCTCTGTCTCTGTCTCTGTCTCTGTCTCTGTCTCTGTCTCTGTCTCTGTCTCTGTCTCTGTCTCTGTCCTGTCTCTGCCTCTGTCTCTGCCCTGTCCCTGTCTCTGTCTCTGTCTCTGTCTCTGTCCCTGTATCTGTCTCTGCCTCTGTCTCTGTCCCTGTCTCTGTCTCCGTATCCGCCGCTGTCTCTGTCTCTGTGTCCATCTCTGTCTCTGTCTCAGTCTATGTCTCTGTCACTGTCTCTGTCTCTGTCTCTGTCTCTGTCTCTGTCTCTGTCTCTGTCTCTGTCTCTGTCTCTGTCTCTGTCTCTGTCTCTGTCTCTGTCTCTGTCTCTGTCTCTGTCTCTGTCTCTGTCTCTGTCTCTGTCTCTGTCTCTGTCTCTGTCTCTGTCCTGTCTCTGTCTCTGTCTCTGTCTCTGCCTCTGTCTCTGTCTGTGGCACTGTCTTTGTCTCTTGCGCCTCTGTCTCTGTCTCTGTTTCCGTCTCTGTCGCTGCCTCTGTCTCTGTCTCCGTCTCTCTCTCTTTTCCTGTCTCTGTCTCTGTCTCTGCCTCTGTCCCTGTCTCTGTCTCCGTCTCCGTCTCTGTCTCTGTCTCTGTCATTGGCTCCATCTCGGTCTCTGTCTCAGTCTCTGTCTCTGTCTCCGTCTCCGTCTCTGTCTCTGTCTCTGTCATTGGCTCCATCTCGGTCTCTGTCTCAGTCTCTGTCTCTGTCTCTGTCTCTGTCTCTGTCTCTGTTTCTGTCTCTGTCTCTGCCTCTGTCTCTGTTCCTGTCTCTGTCTCTGTCTCTGTCTCTGTCTCTGTCTCTGTCCTGTCTCTGTCTCTGTCACTGCCTCTGTCTCTGTCTGTGGCTCTGTCTTTGTCTCCGTATTTGTCTCTGTCTGTGTCTCCATCTTTGTCTCCGTCTTTGTCTCCGTCTTTGCCACCCTCTTTGTCTCCGTATTTGTCTCCGTCTGTGTCGCCATCTTTGCCTCCGCCTTTGTCTCCGTCATTGTCTCCGTCGCCGTCTTCCTCTTCGTGTCCGTCTTTGTCTCCGTCTTTGTCACCGTCTTTGTCTCCGTCTTTGTCTCCGTCCGTGCCTCCTGACCCTCTGTTTCTGTCGCTCTCTCTGTCTCTCTCTGTGTCTCTGTCTCCGTCTCTGTCTCTGTCTCTGTCCCTGTCTCTGTCTCTGTCTCTGTCTCTGTCTCTGTCTCTGTCTCTGTCTCTGTCCCTGTCTCTGTCTCCGTATCCGCCGCTGTCTCTGTCTCTGTGTCCATCTCTGTCTCTGTCTCAGTCTCTGTCTCTGACTCTGTCTCTGTCTGTGTCTCCATCTCTGTCTCTGTCTCTGTCTCTGTCTCTGTCTCTGTCTCTGTCTCTGCCTCTGTCTCGGTCCCTGTCTCTGTCTCCGTCTCCGTCTCTGTCTCTGTCTCTGTCATTGGCTCCATCTCTGTCTCTGTCTCTGTTTCTGTCTCTGTCTCTGTCTCTGCCTCTGTCTCTGTCTCTGTCTCTGTTTCTGTCTCTGTCTCCGTCTCTGTCTCTGTCTCTGTCTCTGTCTCTGTCTCTGTCTCTGTCTCTGTCTCTGTCTCTGTCACTGCCTCTGTCTCTGTCTGTGGCTCTGTCTTTGTCTCCGTATTTGTCTCTATCTGTGTCTCCATCTTTGTCTCCGTCTTTGTCTCCGTCTTTGCCACCCTCTTTGTCTCCGTATTTGTCTCCGTCTGTGTCGCCATCTTTGCCTCCGCCTTTGTCTCCGTCTTGTCTCCGTCGCCGTCTTCCTCTTCGTGTCCGTCTTTGTCTCCGTCTCTGTCACCGTCTTTGTCTCCGTCTTTGTCTCCGTCCGTGTCTCCTGCCCCTCTGTTTCTGTCGCTCTCTCTGTCTCTCTCTGTGTCTCTGTCTCCGTCTCTGTCTCTGTCTCTGTCCCTGTCTCTGTCTCTGTCTCTGTCTCTGTCTCTGTCTCTGTCTCTGTCTCTGTCCCTGTCTCTGTCTCCGTATCCGCCGCTGTCTCTGTCTCTGTGTCCATCTCTGTCTCTGTCTCAGTCTCTGTCTCTGTCTCTGTCCCTGTCTGTGTCTCCATCTCTGTCTCTGTCTCTGTCTCTGTCTCTGTCTCTGTCTCTGTCTCTGCTTCTGTCTCTGTCCCTGTCTCTGTCTCCGTCTCCATCTCTGTCTCTGTCTCTGTCATTGGCTCCATCTCTGTCTCTGTCTCTGTTTCTGTCTCTGTCTCTGTCTCTGCCTCTGCCTCTGTCTCTGTCTCTGTCTCTGTTTCTGTCTCTGTCCCTGTATCTGTCTCTGCCTCTGTCTCTGTCCCTGTCTCTGTCTCCGTCTCCGCCGCTGTCTCTGTCTCTGTCTCTGACTCTGTCTCTGTCTCTGACTCTGTCTGTGTCTCTGTCTCTGTCTCTGTCTCTGTCTCTGTCTCTGTCTCTGTCTCTGCCCGGTCTCTGCCTCTGTCTCTGTCCCTGTCCCTGTCTCTGTCTCTGTCTCTGTCTCTGTCCCTGTATCTGTCTCTGCCTCTGTCTCTGTCCCTGTCTCTGTCTCCGTCTCCGCCGCTGTCTCTGTCTCTGTCTCTGACTCTGTCTCTGTCTCTGACTCTGTCTGTGTCTCTGTCTCTGTTTCCGTCTCTGTCGCTGCCTCTGTCTCTGTCTCCGTCTCTCTCTCTTTTCCTGTCTCTGTCTCTATCTCTGCCTCTGTCCCTGTCTCTGTCTCCGTCTCCGTCTCTGTCTCTGTCTCTGTCATTGGCTCCATCTCGGTCTCTGTCTCAGTCTCTGTCTCTGTCTCCGTCTCCGTCTCTGTCTCTGTCTCTGTCATTGGCTCCATCTCGGTCTCTGTCTCAGTCTCTGTCTCTGTCTCTGTCTCTGTCTCTGTCTCTGTCTCTGTCTCTGTCTCTGTCTCTGCCTCTGCCTCTGTCTCTGTTCCTGTCTCTGTCTCTGTCTCTGTCTCTGTCTCTGTCTCTGTCTCTGTCCTGTCTCTGTCTCTGTCACTGCCTCTGTCTCTGTCTGTGGCTCGGTCTTTGTCTCCGTGTTTGTCTCTGTCTGTGTCTCCATCTTTGTCTCCGTCTTTGCCACCCTCTTTGTCTCCGTATTTGTCTCCGTCTGTGTCGCCATCTTTGCCTCCGCCTTTGTCTCCGTCTTTGTCTCCGTCGCCGTCTTCCTCTTCGTGTCCGTCTTTGTCTCCGTCTTTGTCACCGTCTTTGTCTCCGTCTTTGTCTCCGTCCGTGTCTCCTGACCCTCTGTTTCTGTCGCTCTCTCTGTCTCTCTCTGTGTCTCTGTCTCCGTCTCTGTCTCTGTCTCTGTCTCTGTCCCTGTCTCTGACTCCGTATCCGCCGCTGTCTCTGTCTCTGTGTCCATCTCTGTCTCTGTCTCAGTCTCTGTCTCTGTCTCTGTCTCTGTCTGTGTCCCTTTCGCTGTCTCCGTCTCCGTCTCCGTCTCTGTCTCTGTCATTGGCTCCATCTCTGTCTCCGTCTTTGTCTCTGTCTCTGTCTCTGTCTCTGTCTCTGTCTCTGTCTCTGTCTCTGTCTCTGTCTCTGTCTCTGTCTCTGTCTCTGTCTCTGTCCTGTCTCTGTCTCTGTCTCTGTCTCTGCCTCTGTCTCTGTCTGTGGCTCTGTCTTTGTCTCTTGCGCCTCTGTCTTTGTCTCTGTCCGTGTCTCTGTGTGTGCCTCTGTCTCTGTCTCTGTTTCCGTCTCTGTCGCTGCCTCTGTCTCTGTCTCCGTCTCTCTCTCTTTTCCTGTCTCTGTCTCTGTCTCTGCCTCTGTCCCTGTCTCTGTCTCCGTCTCCGTCTCTGTCTCTGTCTCTGTCATTGGCTCCATCTCGGTCTCTGTCTCAGTCTCTGTCTCTGTCTCCGTCTCCGTCTCTGTCTCTGTCTCTGTCATTGGCTCCATCTCGGTCTCTGTCTCAGTCTCTGTCTCTGTCTCTGTCTCTGTCTCTGTCTCTGTTTCTGTCTCTGTCTCTGCCTCTGTCTCTGTTCCTGTCTCTGTCTCTGTCTCTGTCTCTGTCTCTGTCTCTGTCTCTGTCCTGTCTCTGTCTCTGTCACTGCCTCTGTCTCTGTCTGTGGCTCTGTCTTTGTCTCCGTATTTGTCTCTGTCTGTGTCTCCATCTTTGTCTCCGTCTTTGTCTCCGTCTTTGCCACCCTCTTTGTCTCCGTATTTGTCTCCGTCTGTGTCGCCATCTTTGCCTCCGCCTTTGTCTCCGTCATTGTCTCCGTCGCCGTCTTCCTCTTCGTGTCCGTCTTTGTCTCCGTCTTTGTCACCGTCTTTGTCTCCGTCTTTGTCTCCGTCCGTGCCTCCTGACCCTCTGTTTCTGTCGCTCTCTCTGTCTCTCTCTGTGTCTCTGTCTCCGTCTCTGTCTCTGTCTCTGTCCCTGTCTCTGTCTCTGTCTCTGTCTCTGTCTCTGTCTCTGTCTCTGTCTCTGTCCGTGTCTCTGTCTCCGTATCCGCCGCTGTCTCTGTCTCTGTGTCCATCTCTGTCTCTGTCTCAGTCTCTGTCTCTGACTCTGTCTCTGTCTGTGTCTCCATCTCTGTCTCTGTCTCTGTCTCTGTCTCTGTCTCTGTCTCTGTCTCTGCCTCTGTCTCGGTCCCTGTCTCTGTCTCCGTCTCCGTCTCTGTCTCTGTCTCTGTCATTGGCTCCATCTCTGTCTCTGTCTCTGTTTCTGTCTCTGTCTCTGTCTCTGCCTCTGTCTCTGTCTCTGTCTCTGTTTCTGTCTCTGTCTCTGTCTCTGTCTCTGTCTCTGTCTCTGTCTCTGTCTCTGTCTCTGCCTCTGTCTCTGTCTCTGTCTCTGTCTCTGTCTCTGTCTCTGTCTCTGTCTCTGTCTCTGTCTCTGTCTCTGTCTCTGTCTCTGTCTCTGTCTCTGTCTCTGTCTCTGTCACTGCCTCTGTCTCTGTCTGTGGCTCTGTCTTTGTCTCCGTATTTGTCTCTGTCTGTGTCTCCATCTTTGTCTCCGTCTTTGTCTCCGTCTTTGCCACCCTCTTTGTCTCCGTATTTGTCTCCGTCTGTGTCGCCATCTTTGCCTCCGCCTTTGTCTCCGTCTTGTCTCCGTCGCCGTCTTCCTCTTCGTGTCCGTCTTTGTCTCCGTCTCTGTCACCGTCTTTGTCTCCGTCTTTGTCTCCGTCCGTGTCTCCTGCCCCTCTGTTTCTGCCGCTCTCTCTGTCTCTCTCTGTGTCTCTGTCTCCGTCTCTGTCTCTGTCTCCGTCCCTGTCTCTGTCTCTGTCTCTGTCTCTGTCTCTGTCTCTGTCTCTGTCTCTGTCCCTGTCTCTGTCTCCGTATCCGCCGCTGTCTCTGTCTCTGTGTCCATCTCTGTCTCTGTCTCAGTCTCTGTCTCTGTCTCTGTCTCTGTCTGTGTCTCCATCTCTGTCTCTGTCTCTGTCTCTGTCTCTGTCTCTGTCTCTGTCTCTGTCTCTGTCTCTGTCTCTGTCTCTGTCTCTGTCTCTGTCTCTGCCTCTGTCTCTGTTCCTGTCTCTGTCTCTGTCTCTGTCTCTGTCTCTGTCTCTGTCTCTGTCCTGTCTCTGTCTCTGTCTCTGTCTCTGTCCCTGTATCTGTCTCTGCCTCTGTCTCTGTTTCTGTCTCTGTCTCTGTCTCTGCCTCTGTCTCTGTCTCTGTCTCTGTTTCTGTCTCTGTCCCTGTATCTGTCTCTGCCTCTGTCTCTGTCCCTGTCTCTGTCTCCGTCTCCGCCGCTGTCTCTGTCTCTGTCTCTGACTCTGTCTCTGTCTCTGACTCTGTCTCTGTCTCTGTCTCTGTCTCTGTCTCTGTCTCTGTCTCTGCCCGGTCTCTGCCTCTGTCTCTGTCCCTGTCCCTGTCTCTGTCTCTGTCTCTGTCTCTGTCCCTGTATCTGTCTCTGCCTCTGTCTCTGTCCCTGTCTCTGTCTCCGTCTCCGCCGCTGTCTCTGTCTCTGTCTCTGTGTCCATCTCTGTCTCTGTCTCAGTCTCTGTCTCTGTCTCTGTCTCTGTCTCTGTCCCTGTCTCTGTCTCTGTCTCTGTATCCGTCTCTGTCTCTGTCCCTGTCTCTGTCTCCGTCTACGCCGCTGTCTCTGTATCTGTGTCCATCTCTGTCTCTGTCTCTGTTTCTGTCTCTGCCTCCGTCTCTGTCCCTGTCTCCGTCTCTGTCTCTGTCTCTGTCTCTGTTTCTGTCTCTGCCTCTGTCTCTGTCTCTGTCTCTGTCTCTGTCTCTGTCTCTGTCTCTGTCTCTGCCTCTGTCTCTGTCTGTAGCTCTGTCTTTGTCTCATGCGCCTCTGTCTTTGTCTCTGTCCGTGTCTCTGTCTGTGCCTCTGTCTCTGTCTCTGTTTCCGTGTCTGTCGCTGCCTCTGTCTCTGTCTCCGTCTCTCTCTCTTTTCCCGTCTCTGTCTCTGTCTCTGTCTCTGTCCCTGTCTCTGTCTCCGTCTCCGTCTCTGTCCCTGTCTCTGTCATTGGCTCCATCTCGGTCTCTGTCTCAGTCTCTGTCTCTGTCTCCGTCTCCGTCTCTGTCTCTGTCTCTGTCATTGGCTCCATCTCGGTCTCTGTCTCAGTCTCTGTCTCTGTCTCTGTCTCTGTCTCTGTCTCTGTCTCCGTCTCTGTCTCTGTCTCTGTCTCTGTCCTGTCTCTGTCTCTGTCTCTGTCTCTGTCCCTGTATCTGTCTCTGCCTCTGTCTCTGTCCCTGTCTCTGTCTCCGTCTCCGCCGCTGTCTCTGTCTCTGTCTCTGTGTCCATCTCTGTCTCGGTCTCTGTCTCAGTCTCTGTCCCTGTCTCTGTCTCTGTCTCTGCCTCTGTCTCTGTCTCTGTCACTGCCTCTGTCTCTGTCTGTGGCTCTGTCTTTGTCTCCGTATTTGTCTCTGTCTGTGTTTCCATCTTTGTCTCCTTCTTTGTCTCCGTCTTTGCCACCCTCTTTGTCTCCGTATTTGTCTCCGTCTGTGTCGCCATCTTTGCCTCCGCCTTTGTCTCCGTCTTGTCTCCGTCGCCGTCTTCCTCTTCGTGTCCGTCTTTGTCTCCGTCTCTGTCACCGTCTTTGTCTCCGTCTTTGTCTCCGTCCGTGTCTCCTGCCCCTCTGTTTCTGTCGCTCTCTCTGTCTCTCTCTGTGTCTCTGTCTCTGTCTCTGTCCCTGTCTCTGTCTCTGTCTCTGTCTCTGTCTCTGTCTCTGTCTCTGTCTCTGTCTCTGTCTCTGTCCCTGTCTCTGTCTCCGTATCCGCCGCTGTCTCTGTCTCTGTGTCCATCTCTGTCTCTGTCTCAGTCTCTGTCTCTGTCTCTGTCTGTGTCTCCATCTCTGTCTCTGTCTCTGTCTCTGTCTCTGTCTCTGTCTCTGTCTCTGTCTCTGCCTCTGTCTCTGTCCCTGTCTCTGTCTCCGTCTCCATCTCTGTCTCTGTCTCTGTCATTGGCTCCATCTCTGTCTCTGTCTCTGCTTCTGTCTCTGTCTCTGTCTCTGCCTCTGTCTCTGTCTCTGTCTCTGTTTCTGTCTCTGTCCCTGTATCTGTCTCTGCCTCTGTCTCTGTCCCTGTCTCTGTCCCCGTCTCCGCCGCTGTCTCTTTCTCTGTCTCTGACTCTGTCTCTGTCTCTGACTCTGTCTCTGTCTCTGTCTCTGTCTCTGTCTCTGTCTCTGTCTCTGTCTCTGCCCGGTCTCTGCCTCTGTCTCTGTCCCTGTCCCTGTCTCTGTCTCTGTCTCTGTCTCTGTCTCTGTCCCTGTATCTGTCTCTGCCTCTGTCTCTGTCCCTGTCTCTGTCTCCGTCTCCGCCGCTGTCTCTGTCTCTGTCTCTGTGTCCATCTCTGTCTCTGTCTCTGTCTCTGTCTCTGTCCCTGTCTCTGTCTCTGTCTCTGTATCCGTCTCTGTCTCTGTCCCTGTCTCTGTCTCCGTCTACGCCGCTGTCTCTGTATCTGTGTCCATCTCTGTCTCTGTCTCTGTCTCTGTCTCTGTCTCTGTCTCTGTTTCTGTCTCTGCCTCCGTCTCTGTCCCTGTCTCCGTCTCTGTCTCTGTCTCTGTCTCTGTTTCTGTCTCTGCCTCTGTCTCTGTCTCTGTCTCTGTCTCTGTCTCTGTCTCTGTCTCTGTCTCTGTCTCTGTCTCTGCCTCTGTCTCTGTCTGTAGCTCTGTCTTTGTCTCATGCGCCTCTGTCTTTGTCTCTGTCCGTGTCTCTGACTGTGCCTCTGTCTCTGTCTCTGTTTCCGTCTCTGTCGCTGCCTCTGTCTCTGTCTCCGTCTCTCTCTCTTTTCCTGTCTCTGTCTCTGTCTCTGTCTCTGTCCCTGTCTCTGTCTCCGTCTCCGTCTCTGTGCCTGTCTCTGTCATTGGCTCCATCTCGGACTCTGTCTCAGTCTCTGTCTCAGTCTCTGTCTCTGTCTCTGTCTCTGTCCCTGTTTCTGTCTCTGTGTCTGTCTCTGTCTCTGCCTCTGTCTCTGTCTCTGTCTCTGTCTTTGTCTCTGTCTCTGTCTCTGTCTCTGTCTCTGTCATTGGCTCCATCTCTGTCTATGTCTCTGTTTCTGTCTCTGTCTCTGTCTCTGCCTCTGTCTCTGTCTCTGTCTCTGTCTCTGTCTCTGTCTCTGTCTCTGCCTCTGTCTCTGTCTCTGTCTCTGTCTCTGTCTCTGTCTCTGTCTCTGTCTCTGTCTCTGTCTCTGTCTCTGTCTCTGTCTCTGTCTCTGTCTCTGTCTCTGTCTCTGTCTCTGTCTCTGTCTCTGTCTCTGTCTCTGTCTCTGTCTCTGTCTCTGTCTCTGTCTCTGTCTCTGTCTCTGTCTCTGTCTCTGTTTCTGTCTCTGTCTCTGTCCTGTCTCTGTCTCTGTCTCTGCCTGTGTCTCTGTCTGTGGCTCTGTCTTTGTCTCTTGCGCCTCTGTCTTTGTCTCTGTCCGTGTCTCTGTGTGTGCCTCTGTCTCTGTCTCTGTTTCCGTCTCTGTCGCTGCCTCTGTCTCTGTCTCCGTCTCTCTCTCTTTTCCTGTCTCTGTCTCTGTCTCTGCCTCTGTCCCTGTCTCTGTCTCCGTCTCCGTCTCTGTCTCTGTCTCTGTCATTGGCTCCATCTCAGTCTCTGTCTCAGTCTCTGTCTCTGTCTCTGTCTCTGTCTCTGTCTCTGTCCCTGTCTCTGTCTCTGTCTCTGTCTCTGTCTCTGTCTCTGTCTCTGTCTGTGTCTCCATCTCTGTCTCTGTCTCTGTCTCTGTCTCTGTCTCTGTCTCTGTCTCAGTCTCTGCCTCTGTCTCGGTCCCTGTCACTGTCTCCGTCTCCGTCTCTGTCTCTGTCTTTGTCATTGGCTCCATCTCTGTCTCTGTCTCTGTTTCTGTCTCTGTCTCTGTCTCTGCCTCTGTCTCTGTCTCTGTCTCTGTTTCTGTGTCTGTCTCTGTCTCTGTCTCTGTCTCTGTCTCTGTCTCTGTCTCTGTCTCTGCCTCTGTCTCTGTCTCTGTCTCTGTCTCTGTCTCTGTCTCTGTCTCTGTCTCTGTCTCTGTCTCTGTCTCTGTCTCTGTCTCTGTCTCTGTCTCTGTCTCTGTCTCTGTCTCTGTCTCTGTCTCTGTCTCTGTCTCTGTCTCTGTCTCTGTCTCTGTCTCTGTCTCTGTCCTGTCTCTGTCTCTGTCTCTGCCTCTGTCTCTGTCTGTGGCTCTGTCTTTGTCTCTTGCGCCTCTGTGTTTGTCTCTGTCCGTGTCTCTGTGTGTGCCTCTGTCTCTGTCTCTGTTTCCGTCTCTGTCGCTGCCTCTGTCTCTGTCTCCGTCACTCTCTCTTTTCCTGTCTCTGTCTCTGTCTCTGCCTCTGTCCCTGTCTCTGTCTCCGTCTCCGTCTCTGTCTCTGTCTCTGTCATTGGCTCCATCTCGGTCTCTGTCTCAGTCTCTGTCTCTGTCTCCGTCTCCGTCTCTGACTCTGTCTCTGTCATTGGCTCCATCTCGGTCTCTGTCTCAGTCTCTGTCTCTGTCTCTGTCTCTGTCTCTGTCTCTGTCTCTGTCTCTGTCTCTGTCTCTGCCTCTGTCTCTGTTCCTGTCTCTGTCTCTGTCTCTGTCTCTGTCTCTGTCTCTGTCTCTGTCCTGTCTCTGTCTCTGTCTCTGTCTCTGTCCCTGTATCTGTCTCTGCCTCTGTCTCTGTCCCTGTCTCTGTCTCCGTCTCCGCCGCTGTCTCTGTCTCTGTCTCTGTGTCCATCTCTGTCTCGGTCTCTGTCTCAGTCTCTGTCTCTGTCTCTGTCTCTGTCTCTGTCTCTGTCACTGCCTCTGTCTCTGTCTGTGGCTCTGTCTTTGTCTCCGTATTTGTCTCTGTCTGTGTCTCCATCTTTGTCTCCGTCTTTGTCTCCGTCTTTGCCACCCTCTTTGTCTCCGTATTTGTCTCCGTCTGTGTCGCCATCTTTGCCTCCGCCTTTGTCTCCGTCTTGTCTCCGTCGCCGTCTTCCTCTTCGTGTCCGTCTTTGTCTCCGTCTCTGTCACCGTCTTTGTCTCCGTCTTTGTCTCCGTCCGTGTCTCCTGCCCCTCTGTTTCTGTCTCTGTCCCTGTCTCTGTCTCTGTCTCTGTCTCTGTCTCTGTCTCTGTCTCTGTCTCTGTCTCTGTCCCTGTCTCTGTCTCCGTATCCGCCGCTGTCTCTGTCTCTGTGTCCATCTCTGTCTCTGTCTCAGTCTCTGTCTCTGTCTCTGTCTCTGCCTGTGTCTCCATCTCTGTCTCTGTCTCTGTCTCTGTCTCTGTCCCTGTCTCTGTCACTGTCTCTGCCTCTGTCTCTGTCCCTGTCTCTGTCTCCGTCTCCATCTCTGTCTCTGTCTCTGTCATTGGCTCCATCTCTGTCTCTGTCTCTGTTTCTGTCTCTGTCTCTGTCTCTGCCTCTGTCTCTGTCTCTGTCTCTGTTTCTGTCTCTGTCCCTGTATCTGTCTCTGCCTCTGTCTCTGTCCCTGTCTCTGTCTCCGTCTCCGCCGCTGTCTCTGTCTCTGTCTCTGACTCTGTCTCTGTCTCTGACTCTGTCTCTGTCTCTGTCTCTGTCTCTGTCTCTGTTTCTGTCTCTGTCTCTGCCTCTGTCTCTGTTCCTGTCTCTGTCTCTGTCTCTGTCTCTGTCTCTGTCTCTGTCTCTGTCCTGTCTCTGTCTCTGTCACTGCCTCTGTCTCTGTCTGTGGCTCTGTCTTTGTCTCCGTATTTGTCTCTGTCTGTGTCTCCATCTTTGTCTCCGTCTTTGTCTCCGTCTTTGCCACCCTCTTTGTCTCCGTATTTGTCTCCGTCTGTGTCGCCATCTTTGCCTCCGCCTTTGTCTCCGTCTTGTCTCCGTCGCCGTCTTCCTCTTCGTGTCCGTCTTTGTCTCCGTCTCTGTCACCGTCTTTGTCTCCGTCTTTGTCTCCGTCCGTGTCTCCTGCCCCTCTGTTTCTGTCTCTGTCCCTGTCTCTGTCTCTGTCTCTGTCTCTGTCTCTGTCTCTGTCTCTGTCTCTGTCCCTGTCTCTGTCTCCGTATCCGCCGCTGTCTCTGTCTCTGTGTCCATCTCTGTCTCTGTCTCAGTCTCTGTCTCTGTCTCTGTCTCTGCCTGTGTCTCCATCTCTGTCTCTGTCTCTGTCTCTGTCTCTGTCCCTGTCTCTGTCACTGTCTCTGCCTCTGTCTCTGTCCCTGTCTCTGTCTCCGTCTCCATCTCTGTCTCTGTCTCTGTCATTGGCTCCATCTCTGTCTCTGTCTCTGTTTCTGTCTCTGTCTCTGTCTCTGCCTCTGTCTCTGTCTCTGTCTCTGTTTCTGTCTCTGTCCCTGTATCTGTCTCTGCCTCTGTCTCTGTCCCTGTCTCTGTCTCCGTCTCCGCCGCTGTCTCTGTCTCTGTCTCTGACTCTGTCTCTGTCTCTGACTCTGTCTCTGTCTCTGTCTCTGTCTCTGTCTCTGTTTCTGTCTCTGTCTCTGCCTCTGTCTCTGTTCCTGTCTCTGTCTCTGTCTCTGTCTCTGTCTCTGTCTCTGTCTCTGTCCTGTCTCTGTCTCTGTCACTGCCTCTGTCTCTGTCTGTGGCTCTGTCTTTGTCTCCGTATTTGTCTCTGTCTGTGTCTCCATCTTTGTCTCCGTCTTTGTCTCCGTCTTTGCCACCCTCTTTGTCTCCGTATTTGTCTCCGTCTGTGTCGCCATCTTTGCCTCCGCCTTTGTCTCCGTCATTGTCTCCGTCGCCGTCTTCCTCTTCGTGTCCGTCTTTGTCTCCGTCTTTGTCACCGTCTTTGTCTCCGTCTTTGTCTCCGTCCGTGCCTCCTGACCCTCTGTTTCTGTCGCTCTCTCTGTCTCTCTCTGTGTCTCTGTCTCCGTCTCTGTCTCTGTCTCTGTCCCTGTCTCTGTCTCTGTCTCTGTCTCTGTCTCTGTCTCTGTCTCTGTCTCTGTCTCTGTCTCTGTCTCTGTCTCTGTCTCTGTCTCTGTCTCTGTCTCTGTCTCTGTCTCTGTCTCTGTCTCTGTCTCTGTCCTGTCTCTGTCTCTGTCTCTGCCTCTGTCTCTGTCTGTGGCTCTGTCTTTGTCTCTTGCGCCTCTGTCTTTGTCTCTGTCCGTGTCTCTGTGTGTGCCTCTGTCTCTGTCTCTGTTTCCGTCTCTGTCGCTGCCTCTGTCTCTGTCTCCGTCACTCTCTCTTTTCCTGTCTCTGTCTCTGTCTCTGCCTCTGTCCCTGTCTCTGTCTCCGTCTCCGTCTCTGTCTCTGTCTCTGTCATTGGCTCCATCTCGGTCTCCGTCTCAGTATCTGTCTCTGTCTCCGTCTCCGTCTCTGACTCTGTCTCTGTCATTGGCTCCATCTCGGTCTCTGTCTCAGTCTCTGTCTCTGTCTCTGTCTCTGTCTCTGTCTCTGTCTCTGTCTCTGTCTCTGTCTCTGTCTCTGTCTCTGCCTCTGTCTCTGTTCCTGTCTCTGTCTCTGTCTCTGTCTCTGTCTCTGTCTCTGTCTCTGTCCTGTCTCTGTCTCTGTCTCTGTCTCTGTCCCTGTATCTGTCTCTGCCTCTGTCTCTGTCCCTGTCTCTGTCTCCGTCTCCGCCGCTGTCTCTGTCTCTGTCTCTGTGTCCATCTCTGTCTCGGTCTCTGTCTCAGTCTCTGTCTCTGTCTCTGTCTCTGTCTCTGTCTCTGTCTCTGTCACTGCCTCTGTCTCTGTCTGTGGCTCTGTCTTTGTCTCCGTATTTGTCTCTGTCTGTGTCTCCATCTTTGTCTCCGTCTTTGTCTCCGTCTTTGCCACCCTCTTTGTCTCCGTATTTGTCTCCGTCTGTGTCGCCATCTTTGCCTCCGCCTTTGTCTCCGTCTTGTCTCCGTCGCCGTCCTCCTCTTCGTGTCCGTCTTTGTCTCCGTCTCTGTCACCGTCTTTGTCTCCGTCTTTGTCTCCGTCCGTGTCTCCTGCCCCTCTGTTTCTGTCGCTCTCTCTGTCTCTCTCTGTGTCTCTGTCTCCGTCTCTGTCTCTGTCTCTGTCCCTGTCTCTGTCTCTGTCTCTGTCTCTGTCTCTGTCTCTGTCTCTGTCTCTGTCCCTGTCTCTGTCTCCGTATCCGCCGCTGTCTCTGTCTCTGTGTCCATCTCTGTCTCTGTCTCAGTCTCTGTCTCTGTCTCTGTCTCTGTCTGTGTCTCCATCTCTGTCTCTGTCTCTGTCTCTGTCTCTGTCTCTGTCTCTGTCTCTGTCTCTGTCTCTGTCTCTGTCTCTGTCTCTGTCTCTGTCTCTGCCTCTGTCTCTGTTCCTGTCTCTGTCTCTGTCTCTGTCTCTGTCTCTGTCTCTGTCTCTGTCTCTGTCTCTGTCTCTGTCCTGTCTCTGTCTCTGTCTCTGTCTCTGTCCCTGTATCTGTCTCTGCCTCTGTCTCTGTTTCTGTCTCTGTCTCTGTCTCTGCCTCTGTCTCTGTCTCTGTCTCTGTTTCTGTCTCTGTCCCTGTATCTGTCTCTGCCTCTGTCTCTGTCCCTGTCTCTGTCTCCGTCTCCGCCGCTGTCTCTGTCTCTGTCTCTGTCTCTGACTCTGCCTCTGTCTCTGTCTCTGTCTCTGTCTCTGTCTCTGTCTCTGCCCGGTCTCTGCCTCTGTCTCTGTCCCTGTCCCTGTCTCTGTCTCTGTCTCTGTCTCTGTCCCTGTATCTGTCTCTGCCTCTGTCTCTGTCCCTGTCTCTGTCTCCGTCTCCGCCGCTGTCTCTGTCTCTGTCTCTGTGTCCATCTCTGTCTCTGTCTCAGTCTCTGTCTCTGTCTCTGTCTCTGTCTCTGTCCCTGTCTCTGTCTCTGTCTCTGTATCCGTCTCTGTCTCTGTCCCTGTCTCTGTCTCCGTCTACGCCGCTGTCTCTGTATCTGTGTCCATCTCTGTCTCTGTCTCTGTCTCTGTCTCTGTCTCTGTCTCTGTTTCTGTCTCTGCCTCCGTCTCTGTCCCTGTCTCCGTCTCTGTCTCTGTCTCTGTCTCTGTTTCTGTCTCTGCCTCTGTCTCTGTCTCTGTCTCTGTCTCTGTCTCTGTCTCTGTCTCTGTCTCTGTCTCTGCCTCTGTCTCTGTCTGTAGCTCTGTCTTTGTCTCATGCGCCTCTGTCTTTGTCTCTGTCCGTGTCTCTGTCTGTGCCTCTGTCTCTGTCTCTGTTTCCGTGTCTGTCGCTGCCTCTGTCTCTGTCTCCGTCTCTCTCTCTTTTCCCGTCTCTGTCTCTGTCTCTGTCTCTGTCCCTGTCTCTGTCTCCGTCTCCGTCTCTGTCCCTGTCTCTGTCATTGGCTCCATCTCGGTCTCTGTCTCAGTCTCTGTCTCTGTCTCCGTCTCCGTCTCTGTCTCTGTCTCTGTCATTGGCTCCATCTCGGTCTCTGTCTCAGTCTCTGTCTCTGTCTCTGTCTCTGTCTCTGTCTCCGTCTCTGTCTCTGTCTCTGTCTCTGTCCTGTCTCTGTCTCTGTCTCTGTCTCTGTCCCTGTATCTGTCTCTGCCTCTGTCTCTGTCCCTGTCTCTGTCTCCGTCTCCGCCGCTGTCTCTGTCTCTGTCTCTGTGTCCATCTCTGTCTCGGTCTCTGTCTCAGTCTCTGTCTCTGTCTCTGTCTCTGTCTCTGTCTCTGTCTCTGTCACTGCCTCTGTCTCTGTCTGTGGCTCTGTCTTTGTCTCCGTATTTGTCTCTGTCTGTGTTTCCATCTTTGTCTCCGTCTTTGTCTCCGTCTTTGCCACCCTCTTTGTCTCCGTATTTGTCTCCGTCTGTGTCGCCATCTTTGCCTCCGCCTTTGTCTCCGTCTTGTCTCCGTCGCCGTCTTCCTCTTCGTGTCCGTCTTTGTCTCCGTCTCTGTCACCGTCTTTGTCTCCGTCTTTGTCTCCGTCCGTGTCTCCTGCCCCTCTGTTTCTGTCGCTCTCTCTGTCTCTCTCTGTGTCTCTGTCTCCGTCTCTGTCTCTGTCTCTGTCCCTGTCTCTGTCTCTGTCTCTGTCTCTGTCTCTGTCTCTGTCTCTGTCTCTGTCTCTGTCTCTGTCTCTGTCCCTGTCTCTGTCTCCGTATCCGCCGCTGTCTCTGTCTCTGTGTCCATCTCTGTCTCTGTCTCAGTCTCAGTCTCTGTCTCTGTCTGTGTCTCCATCTCTGTCTCTGTCTCTGTCTCTGTCTCTGTCTCTGTCTCTGTCTCTGTCTCTGCCTCTGTCTCTGTCCCTGTCTCTGTCTCCGTCTCCATCTCTGTCTCTGTCTCTGTCTCTGTCTCTGTCCCTGTCTCTGTCTCTGTCTCTGTATCCGTCTCTGTCTCTGTCCCTGTCTCTGTCTCCGTCTACGCCGCTGTCTCTGTATCAGTGTCCATCTCTGTCTCTGTCTCTGTCTCTGTCTCTGTCTCTGTCTCTGTTTCTGTCTCTGCCTCCGTCTCTGTCCCTGTCTCCGTCTCTGTCTCTGTCTCTGTCTCTGTTTCTGTCTCTGCCTCTGTCTCTGTCTCTGTCTCTGTCTCTGTCTCTGTCTCTGCCTCTGTCTCTGTCTGTGGCTCTGTCTTTGTCTCTTGCGCCTCTGTCTTTGTCTCTGTCCGTGTCTCTGTGTGTGCCTCTGTCTCTGTCTCTGTTTCCGTCTCTGTCGCTGTCTGTGTCACTGTCTCTGCCTCTGTCTCTGTCCCTGTCTCTGTCTCCGTCTCCATCTCTGTCTCTGACTCTGTCATTGGCTCCATCTCTGTCTCTGTCTCTGTTTCTGTCTCTGTCTCTGTCTCTGCCTCTGTCTCTGTCTCTGTCTCTGTTTCTGTCTCTGTCCCTGTATCTGTCTCTGCCTCTGTCTCTGTCCCTGTCTCTGTCTCCGTCTCCGCCGCTGTCTCTGTCTCTGTGTCTGACTCTGTCTCTGTCTCTGACTCTGTCTCTGTCTCTGTCTCTGTCTCTGTCTCTGTCTCTGTCTCTGCCCGGTCTCTGCCTCAGTCTCTGTCCCTGTCCCTGTCTCTGTCTCTGTCTCTGTTTCTGTCCCTGTATCTGTCTCTGCCTCTGTCTCTGTCCCTGTCTCTGTCTCCGTCTCCGCCGCTGTCTCTGTCTCTGTCTCTGTGTCCATCTCTGTCTCTGTCTCAGTCTCTGTCTCTGTCTCTGTCTCTGTCTCTGTCCCTGTCTCTGTCTCTGTCTCTGTATCCGTCTCTGTCTCTGTCCCTGTCTCTGTCTCCGTCTACGCCGCTGTCTCTGTATCTGTGTCCATCTCTGTCTCTGTCTCTGTCTCTGTCTGTGTTTCTGTCTCTGCCTCCGTCTCTGTCCCTGTCTCCGTCTCTGTCTCTGTCTCTGTCTCTGTTTCTGTCTCTGCCACTGTCTCTGTCTCTGTCTCTGTCTCTGTCTCTGTCTCAGTCTCTGTCTCTGCCTCTGTCTCTGTCTGTAGCTCTGTCTTTGTCTCATGCGCCTCTGTCTTTGTCTCTGTCCGTGTCTCTGTCTGTGCCTCTGTCTCTGTCTCTGTTTCCGTCTCTGTCGCTGCCTCTGTCTCTGTCTCCGTCTCTCTCTCTTTTCCTGTCTCTGTCTCTGTCTCTGTCTCTGTCCCTGTCTCGGTCTCTGTCTCTGTCTCCGTCTCTGTCTCTGTCATTGGCTCCATCTCGGTCTCTGTCTCAGTCTCTGTCTCTGTCTCCGTCTCCGTCTCTGTCTCTGTCTCTGTCATTGGCTCCATCTCGGTCTCTGTCTCAGTCTCTGTCTCTGTCTCTGTCTCTGTCTCTGTCTCCGTCTCTGTCTCAGTCTCTGTCTCTGACTCTGTCTCTGCCTCTGTCTCTGTTCCTGTCTCTGTCTCTGTCTCTGTCTCTGTCTCTGTCTCTGTCTCTGTCTCTGTCAGTGGCTCTGTCTTTGTCTCATGCGCCTCTGTCTTTGTCTCTGTCTGTGTCTCTGTCTGTGCCTCTGTCTCTGTCTCTGTTTCCGTCTCTGTCGCTGCCTCTGTCCCTGACTCCGTCTCTCTCTTTTTTCCTGTCTCTGTCTCTGTCTCTGTCTCTGTCCCTGTCTCTGTCTCTGTCATTGGCTCCATCTCTGTCTCTCTCTCAGTCTCCGTCTCCGTCTCTGTCTCTGTCTCTGTCTCTGTCTCTGTCTCTGTTTCTGTTTCTGTCTCTGTCGCGGTCCCTGTCTCTGTCTCTGTCTATGTCTCTGTCTGTGTCTCTGCCTCCGTCTCCGTCTCTGTCTCTGTCTCTGTCTCTGTCTCTGTCTCCATCTCTGTCTCTGTCTCTGTCTCTGTCTCTGTCTCTGTATCTGTCCTGTCTCTGCCTCTGTCTCTGTCCCTGTCCCTGTCTCTGTCTCTGTCTCTGTCTCTGTCTCTGTCCCTGTATCTGTCTCTGCCTCTGTCTCTGTCCCTGTCTCTGTCTCCGTCTCCGCCGCTGTCCCTGTCTCTGTCTCTGTGTGCATTTCAGTCTCTGTCTCTGTCTCTGTCTCTGTCTCTGTCTCTGTCTCTGTCTCTGTCTCTGTCCCTGTCTCTGTCTCTGTCTCTGTCTCTGTATCCGTCTCTGTCTCTGTCCCTGTCTCTGTCTCCGTCTCCGCCGCTGTCTCTGTCTCTGTGTCCATCTCTGTCTCTGTCTCTGTCTCTGTCTCTGTCTCCGTCTCTGTCTCTGTCTCTGTCTCTGTCTCTGTCTCTGTCTCTGTCTCTGTCTCTGTCTCTGTCTCTGTCTCTGTCTCTGTCTCTGTCTCTGTCTCTGTCTCTGTCTCTGTCTCTGTCTCTGTCTCTGTCCTGTCTCTGTCTCTGTCTCTGCCTCTGTCTCTGTCTGTGGCTCTGTCTTTGTCTCTTGCGCCTCTGTCTTTGTCTCTGACCGTGTCTCTGTGTGTGCCTCTGTCTCTGTCTCTGTTTCCGTCTCTGTCGCTGCCTCTGTCTCTGTCTCTGTCTCTCTCTCTTTTCCTGTCTCTGTCTCTGTCTCTGCCTCTGTCCCTGTCTCTGTCTTCGTCTCCGTCTCTGTCTCTGTCTCTGTCATTGGCTCCATCTCGGTCTCTGTCTCAGTCTCTGTCTCTGTCTCCGTCTCCGTCTCTGTCTCTGTCTCTGTCATTGGCTCCATCTCGGTCTCTGTCTCAGTCTCTGTCTCTGTCTCTGTCTCTGTCTCTGTCTCTGTCTCTGTCTCTGTCTCTGTCTCTGTCTCTGTCTCTGTCTCTGTCTCTGTCTCTGTCTCCGTCTCTGCCTCTGTCTCTGTTCCTGTCTCTGTCTCTGTCTCTGTCTCTGTCTCTGTCTCTGTCCTGTCTCTGTCTCTGTCTCTGTCACTGCCTCTGTCTCTGTCTGTGGCTCTGTCTCTGTCTCCGTATTTTTCTCTGTCTGTGTCTCCATCTTTGTCTCCGTCTTTGTCTCCGTCTTTGCCACCCTCTTTGTCTCCGTATTTGTCTCCGTCTGTGTCGCCATCTTTGCCTCCGCCTTTGTCTCCGTCTTTGTCTCCGTCGCCGTCTTCCTCTTCGTGTCCGTCTTTGTCTCCGTCTTTGTCACCGTCTTTGTCTCCGTCTTTGTCTCCGTCTCTGTCCATGTCTCTGTCTCCGTATCCGCCGCTGTCTCTGTCTCTGTGTCCATCTCTGTCTCTGTCTCAGTCTCTGTCTATGTCTCTGTCTCTGTCTGTGTCTCCATCTCTGTCTCTGTCTCCGTCTCTGTCTCTGTCTCTGCCTCTGCCTCTGTCTCTGTCCCTGTCTCTGTCTCCGTCTCCGTCTCTGTCTCGGTCTCTGTCTCTGTCATTGGCTCCATCTCTGTCTCTGTCTCTGTTTCTGTCTCTGTCTCTGTCTCTGCCTCTGTCTCTGTCTCTGTCTCTGTCTCTGTCTCTGTCTCTGTCTCTGTCTCTGTCTCTGTCTCTGCCTCTGTCTGTGTCTCTGTCTCTGTCTCTGTCTCTGTCTCTGTCTCTGTCTCTGTCTCTGTCTCTGTCTCTGTCTCTGTCTCTGTCTCTGTCTCTGTCTCTGTCTCTGTCTCTGTCTCTGTCTCTGTCTCTGTCTCTGTCTCTGTCCTGTCTCTGTCTCTGTCTCTGCCTCTGTCTCTGTCTCTGTCTGTGGCTCTGTCTTTGTCTCTTGCGCCTCTGTCTTTGTCTCTGTCCGTGTCTCTGTGTGTGCCTCTGTCTCTGTCTCTGTTTCCGTCTCTGTCGCTGCCTCTGTCTCTGTCTCCGTCTCTCTCTCTTTTCCTGTCTCTGTCTCTGTCTCTGCCTCTGTCCCTGTCTCTGTCTCCGTCTCCGTCTCTGTCTCTGTCTCTGTCATTGGCTCCATCTCAGTCTCTGTCTCAGTCTCTGTCTCTGTCTCCGTCTCCGTCTCTGTCTCTGTCTCTGTCATTGGCTCCATCTCGGTCTCTGTCTCAGTCTCTGTCTCTGTCTCTGTCTCTGTCTCTGTCTCTGTCTCTGTCTCTGCCTCTGTCTCTGTTCCTGTCTCTGTCTCTGTCTCTGTCTCTGTCTCTGTCTCTGTCTCTGTCCTGTCTCTGTCTCTGTCACTGCCTCTGTCTCTGTCTGTGGCTCTGTCTTTGTCTCCGTATTTGTCTCTGTCTGTGTCTCCATCTGTGTCTCCGTCTTTGTCTCCGTCTTTGCCACCCTCTTTGTCTCCGTATTTGTCTCCGTCTGTGTCGCCATCTTTGCCTCCGCCTTTGTCTCCGTCTTTGTCTCCGTCCGTGTCTCCTGCCCCTCTGTTTCTGTCGCTCTCTCTGTCTCTCTCTGTGTCTCTGTCTCCGTCTCTGTCTCTGTCTCTGTCCCTGTCTCTGTCTCTGTTTCTGTCTCTGTCCCTGTCTCTGTCTCTGTCTCTGCCTCTGTCTCTGTTCCTGTCTCTGTCTCTGTCTCTGTCTCTGTCTCTGTCTCTGTCTCTGTCTCTGTCTCTGCCTCTGTCTCTGTTCCTGTCTCTGTCTCTGTCTCTGTCTCTGTCTCTGTCTCTGTCTCTGTCTCTGTCCTGTCTCTGTCTCTGTCTCTGTCTCTGTCTCTGTCCCTGTATCTGTCTCTGCCTCTGTCTCTGTCCCTGTCTCTGTCTCCGTCTCCGCCGCTGTCTCTGTCTCTGTCTCTGTGTCCATCTCTGTCTCGGTCTCTGTCTCAGTCTCTGTCTCTGTCTCTGTCTCTGTCTCTGTCTCTGTCACTGCCTCTGTCTCTGTCTGTGGCTCTGTCTTTGTCTCCGTATTTGTCTCTGTCTGTGTCTCCATCTTTGTCTCCGTCTTTGTCTCCGTCTTTGCCACCCTCTTTGTCTCCGTATTTGTCTCCGTCTGTGTCGCCATCTTTGCCTCCGCCTTTGTCTCCGTCTTGTCTCCGTCGCCGTCTTCCTCTTCGCGTCCGTCTTTGTCTCCGTCTCTGTCACCGTCTTTGTCTCCGTCTTTGTCTCCGTCCGTGTCTCCTGCCCCTCTGTTTCTGTCTCTGTCCCTGTCTCTGTCTCCGTATCCGCCGCTGTCTCTGTCTCTGTGTCCGTCTCTGCCTCTGTCTCAGTCTCTGTCTCTGTCTCTGTCTCTGTCTGTGTCTCCATCTCTGTCTCTGTCTCTGTCTCTGTCTCTGTCCCTGTCTCTGTCACTGTCTCTGCCTCTGTCTCTGTCCCTGTCTCTGTCTCCGTCTCCATCTCTGTCTCTGTCTCTGTCATTGGCTCCATCTCTGTCTCTGTCTCTGTTTCTGTCTCTGTCTCTGTCTCTGCCTCTGTCTCTGTCTCTGTCTCTGTCTCTGTTTCTGTCTCTGTCCCTGTATCTGTCTCTGCCTCTGTCTCTGTCCCTGTCTCTGTCTCCGTCTCCGCCGCTGTCTCTGTCTCTGTCTCTGACTCTGTCTCTGTCTCTGACTCTGTCTCTGTCTCTGTCTCTGTCTCTGTCTCTGTCTCTGTCTCTGCCCGGTCTCTGCCTCTGTCTCTGTCCCTGTCCCTGTCTCTGTCTCTGTCTCTGTCTCTGTCCCTGTATCTGTCTCTGCCTCTGTCTCTGTCCCTGTCTCTGTCTCCGTCTCCGCCGCTGTCTCTGTCTCTGTCTCTGTGTCCATCTCTGTCTCTGTCTCAGTCTCTGTCTCTGTCTCTGTCTCTGTCTCTGTCCCTGTCTCTGTCTCTGTCTCTGTATCCGTCTCTGTCTCTGTCCCTGTCTCTGTCTCCGTCTACGCCGCTGTCTCTGTATCTGTGTCCATCTCTGTCTCTGTCTCTGTCTCTGTCTGTGTTTCTGTCTCTGCCTCCGTCTCTGTCCCTGTCTCCGTCTCTGTCTCTGTCTCTGTCTCTGTTTCTGTCTCTGCCTCTGTCTCTGTCTCTGTCTCTGTCTCTGTCTCTGTCTCAGTCTCTGTCTCTGCCTCTGTCTCTGTCTGTAGCTCTGTCTTTGTCTCATGCGCCTCTGTCTTTGTCTCTGTCCGTGTCTCTGTCTGTGCCTCTGTCTCTGTCTCTGTTTCCGTCTCTGTCGCTGCCTCTGTCTCTGTCTCCGTCTCTCTCTCTTTTCCTGTCTCTGTCTCTGTCTCTGTCTCTGTCCCTGTCTCGGTCTCTGTCTCTGTCTCCGTCTCTGTCTCTGTCATTGGCTCCATCTCGGTCTCTGTCTCAGTCTCTGTCTCTGTCTCCGTCTCCGTCTCTGTCTCTGTCTCTGTCATTGGCTCCATCTCGGTCTCTGTCTCAGTCTCTGTCTCTGTCTCTGTCTCTGTCTCTGTCTCCGTCTCTGTCTCTGTCTCTGTCTCTGACTCTGTCTCTGCCTCTGTCTCTGTTCCTGTCTCTGTCTCTGTCTCTGTCTCTGTCTCTGTCTCTGTCTCTGTCTCTCTCTCTGTCAGTGGCTCTGTCTTTGTCTCATGCGCCTCTGTCTTTGTCTCTGTCTGTGTCTCTGTCTGTGCCTCTGTCTCTGTCTCTGTTTCCGTCTCTGTCGCTGCCTCTGTCCCTGACTCCGTCTCTCTCTCTTTTCCTGTCTCTGTCTCTGTCTCTGTCTCTGTCCCTGTCTCTGTCTCTGTCATTGGCTCCATCTCTGTCTCTCTCTCAGTCTCCGTCTCCGTCTCTGTCTCTGTCTCTGTCTCTGTCTCTGTCTCTGTTTCTGTTTCTGTCTCTGTCGCGGTCCCTGTCTCTGTCTCTGTCTATGTCTCTGTCTGTGTCTCTGCCTCCGTCTCCGTCTCTGTCTCTGTCTCTGTCTCTGTCTCTGTCTCCATCTCTGTCTCTGTCTCTGTCTCTGTCTCTGTCTCTGTATCTGTCCTGTCTCTGCATCTGCCTCTGTCCCTGTCCCTGTCTCTGTCTCTGTCTCTGTCTCTGTCCCTGTATCTGTCTCTGCCTCTGTCTCTGTCCCTGTCTCTGTCTCCGTCTCCGCCGCTGTCTCTGTCTCTGTCTCTGTGTGCATCTCTGTCTCTGTCTCTGTCTCTGTCTCTGTCTCTGTCTCTGTCTCTGTCTCTGTCTCTGTCTCTGTCCCTGTCTCTGTCTCTGTCTCTGTCTCTGTATCCGTCTCTGTCTCTGTCCCTGTCTCTGTCTCCGTCTCCGCCGCTGTCTCTGTCTCTGTGTCCATCTCTGTCTCTGTCTCTGTCTCTGTCTCTGTCTCCGTCTCTGTCTCTGTCTCTGTCTCTGTCTCTGTCTCTGTCTCTGTCTCTGTCTCTGTCTCTGTCTCTGTCTCTGTCTCTGTCTCTGTCTCTGTCTCTGTCTCTGTCTCTGTCTCTGTCTCTGTCTCTGTCCTGTCTCTGTCTCTGTCTCTGCCTCTGTCTCTGTCTGTGGCTCTGTCTTTGTCTCTTGCGCCTCTGTCTTTGTCTCTGTCCGTGTCTCTGTGTGTGCCTCTGTCTCTGTCTCTGTTTCCGTCTCTGTCGCTGCGTCCGTCTCTGTCTCTGTCTCTGTCATTGGCTCCATCTCCGTCTCTGTCTCAGTCTCTGTCTCTGTCTCCGTCTCCGTCTCTGTCTCTGTCTCTGTCATTGGCTCCATCTCGGTCTCTGTCTCAGTCTCTGTCTCTGTCTCTGTCTCTGTCTCTGTCTCTGTCTCTGTCTCTGTCTCTGTCTCTGTCTCTGTCTCTGTCTCCGTCTCTGCCTCTGTCTCTGTTCCTGTCTCTGTCTCTGTCTCTGTCTCTGTCTCTGTCTCTGTCCTGTCTCTGTCTCTGTCTCTGTCACTGCCTCTGTCTCTGTCTGTGGCTCTGTCTCTGTCTCCGTATTTTTCTCTGTCTGTGTCTCCATCTTTGTCTCCGTCTTTGTCTCCGTCTTTGCCACCCTCTTTGTCTCCGTATTTGTCTCCGTCTGTGTCGCCATCTTTGCCTCCGCCTTTGTCTCCGTCTTTGTCTCCGTCGCCGTCTTCCTCTTCGTGTCCGTCTTTGTCTCCGTCTTTGTCACCGTCTTTGTCTCCGTCTTTGTCTCCGTCTCTGTCCATGTCTCTGTCTCCGTATCCGCCGCTGTGTCTGTCTCTGTGTCCATCTCTGTCTCTGTCTCAGTCTCTGTCTATGTCTCTGACTCTGTCTCTGCCTCTGTCTCTGTTCCTGTCTCTGTCTCTGTCTCTGTCTCTGTCTCTGTCTCTGTCTCTGTCTCTGTCTCTGTCAGTGGCTCTGTCTTTGTCTCATGCGCCTCTGTCTTTTTCTCTGTCTGTGTCTCTGTCTGTGCCTCTGTCTCTGTCTCTGTCTCTGTCTCTGTCTCTGCCTCTGTCTCTGTCTCTGTCTCTGTTTCTGTCTCTGTCTCTGTCTCTGTCTCTGTCTCTGTCTCCGTCTTTGTCTCTGTCTCTGTCTCTGACTCTGTCTCTGTCTCTGACTCTGTCTCTGTCTCTGTCTCTGTCTCTGTCTCTGTCTCTGTCTCTGCCCGGTCTCTGCCTCTGTCTCTGTCCCTGTCCCTGTCTCTGTCTCTGTCTCTGTCTCTGTCCCTGTATCTCTCTCTGCCTCTGTCTCTGTCCCTGTCTCTGTCTCCGTCTCCGCCGCTGTCTCTGTCTCTGTCTCTGTGTCCATCTCTGTCTCTGTCTCAGTCTCTGTCTCTGTCTCTGTCTCTGTCTCTGTCCCTGTCTCTGTCTCCGTCTCCGCCGCTGTCTCTGTCTCTGTGTCCATCTCTGTCTCTGTCTCTGTCTCTGTCTCTGTCTCTGTCTCTGTCTCTGTCTCTGTTTCTGTCTCTGCCTCCGTCTCTGTCTCTGTCTCTGTCTCTGTCTCTGTCTCTGCCTCTGTCTCTGTCTCTGTCTCTGTCTCTGTCTCTGTCTTTGTCTCTGTCTCTGTCTCTGTCTCTGTCTCTGTCATTGGCTCCATCTCTGTCTATGTCTCTGTTTCTGTCTCTGTCTCTGTCTCTGCCTCTGTCTCTGTCTCTGTCTCTGTCTCTGTCTCTGTCTCTGTCTCTGTCTCTGCCTCTGTCTGTGTCTCTGTCTCTGTCTCTGTCTCTGTCTCTGTCTCTGTCTCTGTCTCTGTCTCTGTCTCTGTCTCTGTCTCTGTCTCTGTCTCTGTCTCTGTCTCTGTCTCTGTCTCTGTCTCTGTCCTGTCTCTGTCTCTGTCTCTGCCTCTGTCTCTGTCTGTGGCTCTGTCTTTGTCTCTTGCGCCTCTGTCTTTGTCTCTGTCCGCGTCTCTGTGTGTGCCTCTGTCTCTGTCTCTGTTTCCGTCTCTGTCGCTGCCTCTGTCTCTGTCTCCGTCTCTCTCTCTTTTCCTGTCTCTGTCTCTGTCTCTGCCTCTGTCCCTGTCTCTGTCTCCGTCTCCGTCTCTGTCTCTGTCTCTGTCATTGGCTCCATCTCAGTCTCTGTCTCAGTCTCTGTCTCTGTCTCCGTCTCCGTCTCTGTCTCTGTCTCTGTCATTGGCTCCATCTCGGTCTCTGTCTCAGTCTCTGTCTCTGTCTCTGTCTCTGTCTCTGTCTCTGTC
This sequence comes from Megachile willughbiella, assembly GCA_945859595.2. Lineage (NCBI taxonomy): Eukaryota > Metazoa > Arthropoda > Insecta > Hymenoptera > Megachilidae > Megachile > Megachile willughbiella. The sequence goes on along the minus strand of CAMAOD020000206.1, from coordinate 482,021 downwards.
TCTGTCTCTGCCTCTGTCTCTGTTCCTGTCTCTGTCTCTGTCTCTGTCTCTGTCTCTGTCTCTGTCTCTGTCTCTGTCCTGTCTCTGTCTCTGTCACTGCCTCTGTCTCTGTCTGTGGCTCTGTCTTTGTCTCCGTATTTGTCTCTGTCTGTGTCTCCATCTGTGTCTCCGTCTTTGTCTCCGTCTTTGCCACCCTCTTTGTCTCCGCATTTGTCTCCGTCTGTGTCGCCATCTTTGCCTCCGCCTTTGTCTCCGTCTTTGTCTCCGTCGCCGTCTTCCTCTTCGTGTCCGTCTTTGTCACCGTCTTTGTCTCCGTCTTTGTCTCCGTCCGTGTCTCCTGCCCCTCTGTTTCTGTCGCTCTCTCTGTCTCTCTCTGTGACTCTGTCTCCGTCTCTGTCTCTGTCTCTGTCCCTGTCTCTGTCTCTGTCTCAGTCTCTGTCTCTGTCTCTGTCTCTGTCTGTGTCTCCATCTCTGTCTCTGTCTCTGTCTCTGTCTCTGTCCCTGTCTCTGTCACTGTCTCTGCCTCTGTCTCTGTCCCTGTCTCTGTCTCCGTCTCCATCTCTGTCTCTGTCTCTGTCATTGGCTCCATCTCTGTCTCTGTCTCTGTTTCTGTCTCTGCCTCTGTCTCTGTCTCTGTCTGTGTTTCTGTCTCTGTCCCTGTATCTGTCTCTGCCTCTGTCTCTGTCCCTGTCTCTGTCTCCGTCTCCGCCGCTGTCTCTGTCTCTGTCTCTGACTCTGTCTCTGTCTCTGACTCTGTCTCTGTCTCTGTCTCTGTCTCTGTCTCTGTCTCTGTCTCTGTCTCTGCCCGGTCTCTGCCTCTGTCTCTGTCCCTGTCCCTGTCTCTGTCTCTGTCTCTGTCTCTGTCCCTGTATCTGTCTCTGCCTCTGTCTCTGTCCCTGTCTCTGTCTCCGTCTCCGCCGCTGTCTCTGTCTCTGTCTCTGTGTCCATCTCTGTCTCTGTCTCAGTCTCTGTCTCTGTCTCTGTCTCTGTCTCTGTCTCTGTCCCTGTCTCTGTCTCTGTCTCTGTATCCGTCTCTGTCTCTGTCCCTGTCTCTGTCTCCGTCTACGCCGCTGTCTCTGTATCTGTGTCCATCTCTGTCTCTGTCTCTGTCTCTGTCTGTGTTTCTGTCTCTGCCTCCGTCTCTGTCCCTGTCTCCGTCTCTGTCTCTGTCTCTGTCTCTGTTTCTGTCTCTGCCTCTGTCTCTGTCTCTGTCTCTGTCTCTGTCTCTGTCTCAGTCTCTGTCTCTGCCTCTGTCTATGTCTGTAGCTCTGTCTTTGTCTCATGCGCCTCTGTCTTTGTCTCTGTCCGTCTCTCTGCCTGTGCCTCTGTCTCTGTCTCTGTTTCCGTCTCTGTCGCTGCCTCTGTCTCTGTCTCCGTCTCTCTCTCTTTTCCTGTCTCTGTCTCTGTCTCTGTCTCTGTCCCTGTCTCGGTCTCTGTCTCTGTCTCCGTCTCTGTCTCTGTCATTGGCTCCATCTCGGTCTCTGTCTCAGTCTCTGTCTCTGTCTCCGTCTCCGTCTCTGTCTCTGTCTCTGTCATTGGCTCCATCTCGGTCTCTGTCTCAGTCTCTGTCTCTGTCTCTGTCTCTGTCTCCGTCTCTGTCTCTGTCTCTGTCTCTGACTCTGTCTCTGCCTCTGTCTCTGTTCCTGTCTCTGTCTCTGTCTCTGTCTCTGTCTCTGTCTCTGTCTCTGTCTCTGTCAGTGGCTCTGTCTTTGTCTCATGCGCCTCTGTCTTTGTCTCTGTCTGTGTCTCTGTCTGTGCCTCTGTCTCTGTCTCTGTTTCCGTCTCTGTCGCTGCCTCTGTCCCTGACTCCGTCTCTCTCTCTTTTCCTGTCTCTGTCTCTGTCTCTGTCTCTGTCCCTGTCTCTGTCTCTGTCATTGGCTCCATCTCTGTCTCTCTCTCAGTCTCCGTCTCCGTCTCTGTCTCTGTCTCTGTCTCTGTCTCTGTCTCTGTTTCTGTTTCTGTCTCTGTCGCGGTCCCTGTCTCTGTCTCTGTCTATGTCTCTGTCTGTGTCTCTGCCTCCGTCTCCGTCTCTGTCTCTGTCTCTGTCTCTGTCTCTGTCTCCATCTCTGTCTCTGTCTCTGTCTGTGTCTCTGTCTCTGTATCTGTCCTGTCTCTGCCTCTGTCTCTGTCCCTGCCCCTGTCTCTGTCTCTGTCTCTGTCTCTGTCCCTGTATCTGTCTCTGCCTCTGTCTCTGTCCCTGTCTCTGTCTCCGTCTCCGCCGCTGTCTCTGTCTCTGTCTCTGTGTGCATCTCTGTCTCTGTATCTGTCTCTGTCTCTGTCTCTGTCTCTGTCTCTGTCTCTGTCTCTGTCCCTGTCTCTGTCTCTGTCTCTGTCTCTGTATCCGTCTCTGTCTCTGTCCCTGTCTCTGTCTCCGTCTCCGCCGCTGTCTCTGTCTCTGTGTCCATCTCTGTCTCTGTCTCTGTCTCTGTCTCTGTCTCCGTCTCTGTCTCTGTCTCTGTCTCTGTCTCTGTCTCTGTCTCTGTCTCTGTCTCTGTCTCTGTCTCTGTCGCGGTCCCTGTCTCTGTCTCTGTCTATGTCTCTGTCTGTGTCTCTGCCTCCGTCTCCGTCTCTGTCTCTGTCTCTGTCTCTGTCTCTGTCTCCATCTCTGTCTCTGTCTCTGTCTCTGTCTCTGTCTCTGTATCTGTCCTGTCTCTGCCTCTGTCTCTGTCCCTGTCCCTGTCTCTGTCTCTGTCTCTGTCTCTGTCCCTGTATCTGTCTCTGCCTCTGTCTCTGTCCCTGTCTCTGTCTCCGTCTCCGCCGCTGTCTCTGTCTCTGTCTCTGTGTGCATCTCAGTCTCTGTCTCTGTCTCTGTCTCTGTCTCTGTCTCTGTCCCTGTCTCTGTCTCTGTCTCTGTCTCTGTATCCGTCTCTGTCTCTGTCCCTGTCTCTGTCTCCGTCTCCGCCGCTGTCTCTGTCTCTGTGTCCATCTCTGTCTCTGTCTCTGTCTCTGTCTCTGTCTCCGTCTCTGTCTCTGTCTCTGTCTCTGTCTCTGTCTCTGTCTCTGTCTCTGTCTCTGTCTCTGTCTCTGTCTCTGTCTCTGTCTCTGTCTCTGTCTCTGTCTCTGTCTCTGTCTCTGTCTCTGTCTCTGTCCTGTCTCTGTCTCTGTCTCTGCCTCTGTCTCTGTCTGTGGCTCTGTCTTTGTCTCTTGCGCCTCTGTCTTTGTCTCTGACCGTGTCTCTGTGTGTGCCTCTGTCTCTGTCTCTGTTTCCGTCTCTGTCGCTGCCTCTGTCTCTGTCTCTGTCTCTCTCTCTTTTCCTGTCTCTGTCTCTGTCTCTGCCTCTGTCCCTGTCTCTGTCTTCGTCTCCGTCTCTGTCTCTGTCTCTGTCATTGGCTCCATCTCGGTCTCTGTCTCAGTCTCTGTCTCTGTCTCCGTCTCCGTCTCTGTCTCTGTCTCTGTCATTGGCTCCATCTCGGTCTCTGTCTCAGTCTCTGTCTCTGTCTCTGTCTCTGTCTCTGTCTCTGTCTCTGTCTCTGTCTCTGTCTCTGTCTCTGTCTCTGTCTCTGTCTCTGTCTCCGTCTCTGCCTCTGTCTCTGTTCCTGTCTCTGTCTCTGTCTCTGTCTCTGTCTCTGTCTCTGTCCTGTCTCTGTCTCTGTCTCTGTCACTGCCTCTGTCTCTGTCTGTGGCTCTGTCTCTGTCTCCGTATTTTTCTCTGTCTGTGTCTCCATCTTTGTCTCCGTCTTTGTCTCCGTCTTTGCCACCCTCTTTGTCTCCGTATTTGTCTCCGTCTGTGTCGCCATCTTTGCCTCCGCCTTTGTCTCCGTCTTTGTCTCCGTCGCCGTCTTCCTCTTCGTGTCCGTCTTTGTCTCCGTCTTTGTCACCGTCTTTGTCTCCGTCTTTGTCTCCGTCTCTGTCCATGTCTCTGTCTCCGTATCCGCCGCTGTCTCTGTCTCTGTGTCCATCTCTGTCTCTGTCTCAGTCTCTGTCTATGTCTCTGTCTCTGTCTGTGTCTCCATCTCTGTCTCTGTCTCCGTCTCTGTCTCTGTCTCTGCCTGTGCCTCTGTCTCTGTCCCTGTCTCTGTCTCCGTCTCCGTCTCTGTCTCGGTCTCTGTCTCTGTCATTGGCTCCATCTCTGTCTCTGTCTCTGTTTCTGTCTCTGTCTCTGTCTCTGCCTCTGTCTCTGTCTCTGTCTCTGTCTCTGTCTCTGTCTCTGTCTCTGTCTCTGTCTCTGTCTCTGCCTCTGTCTGTGTCTCTGTCTCTGTCTCTGTCTCTGTCTCTGTCTCTGTCTCTGTCTCTGTCTCTGTCTCTGTCTCTGTCTCTGTCTCTGTCTCTGTCTCTGTCTCTGTCTCTGTCTCTGTCTCTGTCTCTGTCTCTGTCTCTGTCTCTGTCTCTGTCTCTGTCCTGTCTCTGTCTCTGTCTCTGCCTCTGTCTCTGTCTGTGGCTCTGTCTTTGTCTCTTGCGCCTCTGTCTTTGTCTCTGTCCGTGTCTCTGTGTGTGCCTCTGTCTCTGTCTCTGTTTCCGTCTCTGTCGCTGCCTCTGTCTCTGTCTCCGTCTCTCTCTCTTTTCCTGTCTCTGTCTCTGTCTCTGCCTCTGTCCCTGTCTCTGTCTCCGTCTCCGTCTCTGTCTCTGTCTCTGTCATTGGCTCCATCTCAGTCTCTGTCTCAGTCTCTGTCTCTGTCTCCGTCTCCGTCTCTGTCTCTGTCTCTGTCATTGGCTCCATCTCGGTCTCTGTCTCAGTCTCTGTCTCTGTCTCTGTCTCTGTCTCTGTCTCTGTCTCTGTCTCTGCCTCTGTCTCTGTTCCTGTCTCTGTCTCTGTCTCTGTCTCTGTCTCTGTCTCTGTCTCTGTCCTGTCTCTGTCTCTGTCACTGCCTCTGTCTCTGTCTCTGTCTCTGTTTCTGTCTCTGTCCCTGTATCTGTCTCTGCCTCTGTCTCTGTCCCTGTCTCTGTCTCCGTCTCCGCCGCTGTCTCTGTCTCTGTCTCTGACTCTGTCTCTGTCTCTGACTCTGTCTCTGTCTCTGTCTCTGCCTCTGTCTCTGTCTCTGTCTCTGCCCGGTCTCTGCCTCTGTCTCTGTCCCTGTCCCTGTCTCTGTCTCTGTCTCTGTCTCTGTCCCTGTATCTGTCTCTGCCTCTGTCTCTGTCCCTGTCTCTGTCTCCGTCTCCGCCGCTGTCTCTGTCTCTGTCTCTGTGTCCATCTCTGTCTCTGTCTCAGTCTCTGTCTCTGTCTCTGTCTCTGTCTCTGTCCCTGTCTCTGTCTCTGTCTCTGTATCCGTCTCTGTCTCTGTCCCTGTCTCTGTCTCCGTCTACGCCGCTGTCTCTGTATCTGTGTCCATCTCTGTCTCTGTCTCTGTCTCTGTCTGTGTTTCTGTCTCTGCCTCCGTCTCTGTCCCTGTCTCCGTCTCTGTCTCTGTCTCTGTCTCTGTTTCTGTCTCTGCCTCTGTCTCTGTCTCTGTCTCTGTCTCTGTCTCTGTCTCTGTCTCTGTCTCAGTCTCTGTCTCTGCCTCTGTCTCTGTCTGTAGCTCTGTCTTTGTCTCATGCGCCTCTGTCTTTGTCTCTGTCCGTGTCTCTGTCTGTGCCTCTGTCTCTGTCTCTGTTTCCGTCTCTGTCGCTGCCTCTGTCTCTGTCTCCGTCTCTCTCTCTTTTCCTGTCTCTGTCTCTGTCTCTGTCTCTGTCCCTGTCTCGGTCTCTGTCTCTGTCTCCGTCTCTGTCTCTGTCACTGGCTCCATCTCGGTCTCTGTCTCAGTCTCTGTCTCTGTCTCCGTCTCCGTCTCTGTCTCTGTCTCTGTCATTGGCTCCATCTCGGTCTCTGTCTCAGTCTCTGTCTCTGTCTCTGTCTCTGTCTCTGTCTCCGTCTCTGTCTCTGTCTCTGTCTCTGACTCTGTCTCTGCCTCTGTCTCTGTTCCTGTCTCTGTCTCTGTCCCTGTCTCTGTCTCCGTCTCCGCCGCTGTCTCTGTCTCTGTCTCTGTGTCCATCTCTGTCTCGGTCTCTGTCTCAGTCTCTGTCTCTGTCTCTGTCTCTGTCTCTGTCTCTGTCACTGCCTCTGTCTCTGTCTGTGGCTCTGTCTTTGTCTCCGTATTTGTCTCTGTCTGTGTCTCCATCTTTGTCTCCGTCTTTGTCTCCGTCTTTGCCACCCTCTTTGTCTCCGTATTTGTCTCCGTCTGTGTCGCCATCTTTGCCTCCGCCTTTGTCTCCGTCTTGTCTCCGTCGCCGTCTTCCTCTTCGTGTCCGTCTTTGTCTCCGTCTCTGTCACCGTCTTTGTCTCCGTCTTTGTCTCCGTCCGTGTCTCCTGCCCCTCTGTTTCTGTCTCTGTCCCTGTCTCTGTCTCTGTCTCTGTCTCTGTCTCTGTCTCTGTCTCTGTCTCTGTCTCTGTCCCTGTCTCTGTCTCCGTATCCGCCTCTGTCTCTGTCTCTGTGTCCATCTCTGCCTCTGTCTCAGTCTCTGTCTCTGTCTCTGTCTCTGTCTGTGTCTCCATCTCTGTCTCTGTCTCTGTCTCTGTCTCTGTCCCTGTCTCTGTCACTGTCTCTGCCTCTGTCTCTGTCCCTGTCTCTGTCTCCGTCTCCATCTCTGTCTCTGTCTCTGTCATTGGCTCCATCTCTGTCTCTGTCTCTGTTTCTGTCTCTGTCTCTGTCTCTGCCTCTGTCTCTGTCTCTGTCTCTGTTTCTGTCTCTGTCCCTGTATCTGTCTCTGCCTCTGTCTCTGTCCCTGTCTCTGTCTCCGTCTCCGCCGCTGTCTCTGTCTCTGTCTCTGACTCTGTCTCTGTCTCTGACTCTGTCTCTGTCTCTGTCTCTGTCTCTGTCTCTGTCTCTGCCTCTGCCCGGTCTATGCCTCTGTCTCTGTCCCTGTCCCTGTCTCTGTCTCTGTCTCTGTCTCTGTCCCTGTATCTGTCTCTGCCTCTGTCTCTGTCCCTGTCTCTGTCTCCGTCTCCGCCGCTGTCTCTGTCTCTGTCTCTGTGTCCATCTCTGTCTCTGTCTCAGTCTCTGTCTCTGTCTCTGTCTCTGTCTCTGTCCCTGTCTCTGTCTCTGTCTCTGTATCCGTCTCTGTCTCTGTCCCTGTCTCTGTCTCCGTCTACGCCGCTGTCTCTGTATCTGTGTCCATCTCTGTCTCTGTCTCTGTCTCTGTCTGTGTTTCTGTCTCTGCCTCCGTCTCTGTCCCTGTCTCCGTCTCTGTCTCTGTCTCTGTCTCTGTTTCTGTCTCTGCCTCTGTCTCTGTCTCTGTCTCTGTCTCTGTCTCTGTCTCAGTCTCTGTCTCTGCCTCTGTCTCTGTCTGTAGCTCTGTCTTTGTCTCATGCGCCTCTATCTTTGTCTCTGTCCGTGTCTCTGTCTGTGCCTCTGTCTCTGTCTCTGTTTCCGTCTCTGTCGCTGCCTCTGTCTCTGTCTCCGTCTCTCTCTCTTTTCCTGTCTCTGTCTCTGTCTCTGTCTCTGTCCCTGTCTCGGTCTCTGTCTCTGTCTCCGTCTCTGTCTCTGTCATTGGCTCCATCTCGGTCTCTGTCTCAGTCTCTGTCTCTGTCTCCGTCTCCGTCTCCGTCTCTGTCTCTGTCTCTGTCATTGGCTCCATCTCGGTCTCTGTCTCAGTCTCTGTCTCTGTCTCTGTCTCTGTCTCTGTCTCCGTCTCTGTCTCTGTCTCTGTCTCTGACTCTGTCTCTGCCTCTGTCTCTGTTCCTGTCTCTGTCTCTGTCTCTGTCTCTGTCTCTGTCTCTGTCTCTGTCTCTGTCTCTGTCTCTGTCAGTGGCTCTGTCTTTGTCTCATGCGCCTCTGTCTTTGTCTCTGTCTGTGTCTCTGTCTGTGCCTCTGTCTCTGTCTCTGTTTCCGTCTCTGTCGCTGCCTCTGTCCCTGACTCCGTCTCTCTCTCTTTTCCTGTCTCTGTCTCTGTCTCTGTCTCTGTCCCTGTCTCTGTCTCTGTCATTGGCTCCATCTCTGTCTCTCTCTCAGTCTCCGTCTCCGTCTCTGTCTCTGTCTCTGTCTCTGTCTCTGTCTCTGTTTCTGTTTCTGTCTCTGTCGCGGTCCCTGTCTCTGTCTCTGTCTATGTCTCTGTCTGTGTCTCTGCCTCCGTCTCCGTCTCTGTCTCTGTCTCTGTCTCTGTCTCTGTCTCCATCTCTGTCTCTGTCTCTGTCTCTGTCTCTGTCTCTGTATCTGTCCTGTCTCTGCCTCTGTCTCTGTCCCTGTCCCTGTCTCTGTCTCTGTCTCTGTCTCTGTCCCTGTATCTGTCTCTGCCTCTGTCTCTGTCCCTGTCTCTGTCTCCGTCTCCGCCGCTGTCTCTGTCTCTGTCTCTGTGTGCATCTCTGTCTCTGTCTCTGTCTCTGTCTCTGTCTCTGTCTCTGTCTCTGTCTCTGTCTCTGTCCCTGTCTCTGTCTCTGTCTCTGTCTCTGTATCCGTCTCTGTCTCTGTCCCTGTCTCTGTCTCCGTCTCCGCCGCTGTCTCTGTCTCTGTGTCCATCTCTGTCTCTGTCTCTGTCTCTGTCTCTGTCTCCGTCTCTGTCTCTGTCTCTGTCTCTGTCTCTGTCTCTGTCTCTGTCTCTGTCTCTGTCTCTGTCTCTGTCTCTGTCTCTGTCTCTGTCTCTGTCTCTGTCCTGTCTCTGTCTCTGTCTCTGCCTCTGTCTCTGTCTGTGGCTCTGTCTTTGTCTCTTGCGCCTCTGTCTTTGTCTCTGTCCGTGTCTCTGTGTGTGCCTCTGTCTCTGTCTCTGTTTCCGTCTCTGTCGCTGCGTCCGTCTCTGTCTCTGTCTCTGTCATTGGCTCCATCTCGGTCTCTGTCTCAGTCTCTGTCTCTGTCTCCGTCTCCGTCTCTGTCTCTGTCTCTGTCATTGGCTCCATCTCGGTCTCTGTCTCAGTCTCTGTCTCTGTCTCTGTCTCTGTCTCTGTCTCTGTCTCTGTCTCTGTCTCTGTCTCTGTCTCTGTCTCTGTCTCCGTCTCTGCCTCTGTCTCTGTTCCTGTCTCTGTCTCTGTCTCTGTCTCTGTCTCTGTCTCTGTCCTGTCTCTGTCTCTGTCTCTGTCACTGCCTCTGTCTCTGTCTGTGGCTCTGTCTCTGTCTCCGTATTTTTCTCTGTCTGTGTCTCCATCTTTGTCTCCGTCTTTGTCTCCGTCTTTGCCACCCTCTTTGTCTCCGTATTTGTCTCCGTCTGTGTCGCCATCTTTGCCTCCGCCTTTGTCTCCGTCTTTGTCTCCGTCGCCGTCTTCCTCTTCGTGTCCGTCTTTGTCTCCGTCTTTGTCACCGTCTTTGTCTCCGTCTTTGTCTCCGTCTCTGTCCATGTCTCTGTCTCCGTATCCGCCGCTGTCTCTGTCTCTGTGTCCATCTCTGTCTCTGTCTCAGTCTCTGTCTATGTCTCTGACTCTGTCTCTGCCTCTGTCTCTGTTCCTGTCTCTGTCTCTGTCTCTGTCTCTGTCTCTGTCTCTGTCTCTGTCTCTGTCAGTGGCTCTGTCTTTGTCTCATGCGCCTCTGTCTTTGTCTCTGTCTGTGTCTCTGTCTGTGCCTCTGTCTCTGTCTCTGTCTCTGTCTCTGTCTCTGCCTCTGTCTCTGTCTCTGTCTCTGTTTCTGTCTCTGTCTCTGTCTCTGTCTCTGTCTCTGTCTCCGTCTTTGTCTCTGTCTCTGTCTCTGACTCTGTCTCTGTCTCTGACTCTGTCTCTGTCTCTGTCTCTGTCTCTGTCTCTGTCTCTGTCTCTGTCTCTGCCCGGTCTCTGCCTCTGTCTCTGTCCCTGTCCCTGTCTCTGTCTCTGTCTCTGTCTCTGTCCCTGTATCTCTCTCTGCCTCTGTCTCTGTCCCTGTCTCTGTCTCCGTCTCCGCCGCTGTCTCTGTCTCTGTCTCTGTGTCCATCTCTGTCTCTGTCTCAGTCTCTGTCTCTGTCTCTGTCTCTGTCTCTGTCCCTGTCTCTGTCTCCGTCTCCGCCGCTGTCTCTGTCTCTGTGTCCATCTCTGTCTCTGTCTCTGTCTCTGTCTCTGTCTCTGTCTCTGTCTCTGTCTCTGTTTCTGTCTCTGCCTCCGTCTCTGTCTCTGTCTCTGTCTCTGTCTCTGTCTCTGCCTCTGTCTCTGTCTCTGTCTCTGTCTCTGTCTCTGTCTTTGTCTCTGTCTCTGTCTCTGTCTCTGTCTCTGTCATTGGCTCCATCTCTGTCTATGTCTCTGTTTCTGTCTCTGTCTCTGTCTCTGCCTCTGTCTCTGTCTCTGTCTCTGTCTCTGTCTCTGTCTCTGTCTCTGTCTCTGCCTCTGTCTGTGTCTCTGTCTCTGTCTCTGTCTCTGTCTCTGTCTCTGTCTCTGTCTCTGTCTCTGTCTCTGTCTCTGTCTCTGTCTCTGTCTCTGTCTCTGTCTCTGTCTCTGTCTCTGTCTCTGTCTCTGTCTCTGTCTCTGTCTCTGCCTCTGTCCCTGTCTCTGTCTCCGTCTCCGTCTCTGTCTCTGTCTCTGTCATTGGCTCCATCTCAGTCTCTGTCTCAGTCTCTGTCTCTGTCTCCGTCTCCGTCTCTGTCTCTGTCTCTGTCATTGGCTCCATCTCGGTCTCTGTCTCAGTCTCTGTCTCTGTCTCTGTCTCTGTCTCTGTCTCTGTCTCTGTCTCTGCCTCTGTCTCTGTTCCTGTCTCTGTCTCTGTCTCTGTCTCTGTCTCTGTCTCTGTCTCTGTCTCTGTCCTGTCTCTGTCTTTGTCACTGCCTCTGTCTCTGTCTGTGGCTCTGTCTTTGTCTCCGTATTTGTCTCTGTCTGTGTCTCCATCTGTGTCTCCGTCTTTGTCTCCGTCTTTGCCACCCTCTTTGTCTCCGCATTTGTCTCCGTCTGTGTCGCCATCTTTGCCTCCGCCTTTGTCTCCGTCTTTGTCTCCGTCGCCGTCTTCCTCTTCGTGTCCGTCTTTGTCACCGTCTTTGTCTCCGTCTTTGTCTCCGTCCGTGTCTCCTGCCCCTCTGTTTCTGTCGCTCTCTCTGTCTCTCTCTGTGACTCTGTCTCCGTCTCTGTCTCTGTCTCTGTCCCTGTCTCTGTCTCTGTCTCAGTCTCTGTCTCTGTCTCTGTCTCTGTCTGTGTCTCCATCTCTGTCTCTGTCTCTGTCTCTGTCTCTGTCCCTGTCTCTGTCACTGTCTCTGCCTCTGTCTCTGTCCCTGTCTCTGTCTCCGTCTCCATCTCTGTCTCTGTCTCTGTCATTGGCTCCATCTCTGTCTCTGTCTCTGTTTCTGTCTCTGTCTCTGTCTCTGCCTCTGTCTCTGTCTCTGTCTGTGTTTCTGTCTCTGTCCCTGTATCTGTCTCTGCCTCTGTCTCTGTCCCTGTCTCTGTGTCCGTCTCCGCCGCTGTCTCTGTCTCTGTCTCTGACTCTGTCTCTGTCTCTGACTCTGTCTCTGTCTCTGTCTCTGTCTCTGTCTCTGTCTCTGTCTCTGCCCGGTCTCTGCCTCTGTCTCTGTCCCTGTCCCTGTCTCTGTCTCTGTCTCTGTCTCTGTCTCTGTCCCTGTATCTGTCTCTGCCTCTGTCTCTGTCCCTGTCTCTGTCTCCGTCTCCGCCGCTGTCTCTGTCTCTGTCTCTGTGTCCATCTCTGTCTCTGTCTCAGTCTCTGTCTCTGTCTCTGTCTCTGTCTCTGTCCCTGTCTCTGTCTCTGTCTCTGTATCCGTCTCTGTCTCTGTCCCTGTCTCTGTCTCCGTCTACGCCGCTGTCTCTGTATCTGTGTCCATCTCTGTCTCTGTCTCTGTCTCTGTCTGTGTTTCTGTCTCTGCCTCCGTCTCTGTCCCTGTCTCCGTCTCTGTCTCTGTCTCTGTCTCTGTTTCTGTCTCTGCCTCTGTCTCTGTCTCTGTCTCTGTCTCTGTCTCTGTCTCTGTCTCAGTCTCTGTCTCTGCCTCTGTCTATGTCTGTAGCTCTGTCTTTGTCTCATGCGCCTCTGTCTTTGTCTCTGTCCGTGTCTCTGTCTGTGCCTCTGTCTCTGTCTCTGTTTCCGTCTCTGTCGCTGCCTCTGTCTCTGTCTCCGTCTCTCTCTCTTTTCCTGTCTCTGTCTCTGTCTCTGTCTCTGTCCCTGTCTCGGTCTCTGTCTCTGTCTCCGTCTCTGTCTCTGTCATTGGCTCCATCTCGGTCTCTGTCTCAGTCTCTGTCTCTGTCTCCGTCTCCGTCTCTGTCTCTGTCTCTGTCATTGGCTCCATCTCGGTCTCTGTCTCAGTCTCTGTCTCTGTCTCTGTCTCTGTCTCCGTCTCTGTCTCTGTCTCTGTCTCTGACTCTGTCTCTGCCTCTGTCTCTGTTCCTGTCTCTGTCTCTGTCTCTGTCTCTGTCTCTGTCTCTGTCTCTGTCTCTGTCAGTGGCTCTGTCTTTGTCTCATGCGCCTCTGTGTTTGTCTCTGTCTGTGTCTCTGTCTGTGCCTCTGTCTCTGTCTCTGTTTCCGTCTCTGTCGCTGCCTCTGTCCCTGACTCCGTCTCTCTCTCTTTTCCTGTCTCTGTCTCTGTCTCTGTCTCTGTCCCTGTCTCTGTCTCTGTCATTGGCTCCATCTCTGTCTCTCTCTCAGTCTCCGTCTCCGTCTCTGTCTCTGTCTCTGTCTCTGTCTCTGTCTCTGTTTCTGTTTCTGTCTCTGTCGCGGTCCCTGTCTCTGTCTCTGTCTATGTCTCTGTCTGTGTCTCTGCCTCCGTCTCCGTCTCTGTCTCTGTCTCTGTCTCTGTCTCTGTCTCCATCTCTGTCTCTGTCTCTGTCTCTGTCTCTGTCTCTGTATCTGTCCTGTCTCTGTCCCTGTCCCTGTCTCTGTCTCTGTCTCTGTCTCTGTCCCTGTATCTGTCTCTGCCTCTGTCTCTGTCCCTGTCTCTGTCTCCGTCTCCGCCGCTGTCTCTGTCTCTGTCTCTGTGTGCATCTCTGTCTCTGTATCTGTCTCTGTCTCTGTCTCTGTCTCTGTCTCTGTCTCTGTCTCTGTCCCTGTCTCTGTCTCTGTCTCTGTCTCTGTATCCGTCTCTGTCTCTGTCCCTGTCTCTGTCTCCGTCTCCGCCGCTGTCTCTGTCTCTGTGTCCATCTCTGTCTCTGTCTCTGTCTCTGTCTCTGTCTCCGTCTCTGTCTCTGTCTCTGTCTCTGTCTCTGTCTCTGTCTCTGTCTCTGTCTCTGTCTCTGTCTCTGTCTCTGTCTCTGTCTCTGTCTCTGTCTCTGTCTCTGTCTCTGTCTCTGTCTCTGTCTCTGTCTCTGTCTCTGTCTCTGTCTCTGTCTCTGTCTCTGTCCTGTCTCTGTCTCTGTCTCTGCCTCTGTCTCTGTCTGTGGCTCTGTCTTTGTCTCTTGCGCCTCTGTCTTTGTCTCTGTCCGTGTCTCTGTGTGTGCCTCTGTCTCTGTCTCTGTTTCCGTCTCTGTCGCTGCCTCTGTCTCTGTCTCTGTCTCTCTCTCTTTTCCTGTCTCTGTCTCTGTCTCTGCCTCTGTCCCTGTCTCTGTCTTCGTCTCCGTCTCTGTCTCTGTCTCTGTCATTGGCTCCATCTCGGTCTCTGTCTCAGTCTCTGTCTCTGTCTCCGTCTCCGTCTCTGTCTCCGTCTCTGTCATTGGCTCCATCTCGGTCTCTGTCTCAGTCTCTGTCTCTGTCTCTGTCTCTGTCTCTGTCTCTGTCTCTGTCTCTGTCTCTGTCTCTGTCTCTGTCTCTGTCTCTGTCTCTGTCTCTGTCTCTGTCTCGGTCTCTGTCTCTGTCTCTGTCTCTGTCTCTGTCTCTGTCTCTGTCTCTGTCTCTGTCTCTGTCTCTGTCTCTGTCTCTGTCTCTGTCTCTGTCTCTGTCTCTGTCCTGTCTGTGTCTCTGTCTCTGCCTCTGTCTCTGTCCGTGGCTCTGTCTTTGTCTCTGTCCGTGTCTCTGTGTGTGCCTCTGTCTCTGTCTCTGTTTCCGTCTCTGTCGCTGCCTCTGTCTCTGTCTCCGTCTCCCTCCCTTTTCCTGTCTCTGTCTCTGTCTCTGCCTCTGTCCCTGTCTCTGTCGCGGTCCCTGTCTCTGTCTCTGTCTATGTCTCTGTCTGTGTCTCTGCCTCCGTCTCCGTCTCTGTCTCTGTCTCTGTCTCTGTCTCTGTCTCCATCTCTGTCTCTGTCTCTGTCTCTGTCTCTGTCTCTGTATCTGTCCTGTCTCTGCCTCTGTCTCTGTCCCTGTCCCTGTCTCTGTCTCGGTCTCTGTCTCTGTCCCTGTATCTGTCTCTGCCTCTGTCTCTGTCCCTGTCTCTGTCTCCGTCTCCGCCGCTGTCTCTGTCTCTGTCTCTGTGTGCATCTCTGTCTCTGTCTCTGTCTCTGTCTCTGTCTCTGTCTCTGTCTCTGTCTCTGTCTCTGTCCCTGTCTCTGTCTCTGTCTCTGTCTCTGTATCCGTCTCTGTCTCTGTCCCTGTCTCTGTCTCCGTCTCCGCCGCTGTCTCTGTCTCTGTGTCCATCTCTGTCTCTGTCTCTGTCTCTGTCTCTGTCTCCGCCTCTGTCTCTGTCTCTGTCTCTGTCTCTGTCTCTGTCTCTGTCTCTGTCTCTGTCTCTGTCTCTGTCTCTGTCTCTGTCTCTGTCTCTGTCTCTGTCTCTGTCTCTGTCTCTGTCTCTGTCTCTGTCCTGTCTCTGTCTCTGTCTCTGCCTCTGTCTCTGTCTGTGGCTCTGTCTTTGTCTCTTGCGCCTCTGTCTTTGTCTCTGTCCGTGTCTCTGTGTGTGCCTCTGTCTCTGTCTCTGTTTCCGTCTCTGTCGCTGCCTCTGTCTCTGTCTCTGTCTCTCTCTCTTTTCCTGTCTCTGTCTCTGTCTCTGCCTCTGTCCCTGTCTCTGTCTTCGTCTCCGTCTCTGTCTCTGTCTCTGTCATTGGCTCCATCTCGGTCTCTGTCTCAGTCTCTGTCTCTGTCTCCGTCTCCGTCTCTGTCTCCGTCTCTGTCATTGGCTCCATCTCGGTCTCTGTCTCAGTCTCTGTCTCTGTCTCTGTCTCTGTCTCTGTCTCTGTCTCTGTCTCTGTCTCTGTCTCTGTCTCTGTCTCTGTCTCTGTCTCTGTCTCTGTCTCTGTCTCTGTCTCTGTCTCGGTCTCTGTCTCTGTCTCTGTCTCTGTCTCTGTCTCTGTCTCTGTCTCTGTCTCTGTCTCTGTCTCTGTCTCTGTCTCTGTCCTGTCTGTGTCTCTGTCCCTGCCTCTGTCTCTGTCCGTGGCTCTGTCTTTGTCTCTGTCCGTGTCTCTGTGTGTGCCTCTGTCTCTGTCTCTGTTTCCGTCTCTGTCGCTGCCTCTGTCTCTGTCTCCGTCTCCCTCCCATTTCCTGTCTCTGTCTCTGTCTCTGCCTCTGTCCCTGTCTCTGTCTCCGTCTCCGTCTCTGTCTCTGTCTCTGTCATTGGCTCCATCTCGGTCTCTGTCTCAGTCTCTGTCTCTGTCTCCGTCTCCGTCTCTGTCTCTGTCTCTGTCATTTGCTCCATCTCGGTCTCTGTCTCAGTCTCTGTCTCTGTCTCTGTCTCTGTCTCTGTCTCTGTCTCTGTCTCTGTCTCTGCCTCTGTCTCTGTTCCTGTCTGTGTCTCTGTCTCTGTCTCTGTCTCTGTCTCTGTCTCTGTCCTGTCTCTGTCTCTGTCACTGCCTCTGTCTCTGTCTGTGGCTCTGTCTTTGTCTCAGTATTTGTCTCTGTCTGTGTCTCCATCTTTGTCTCCGTCTTTGTCTCCGTCTTTGCCACCCTCTTTGTCTCCGTATTTGTCTCCGTCTGTGTCGCCATCTTTGCCTCCGCCTTTGTCTCCGTCTTTGTCTCCGTCGCCGTCTTCCTCTTCGTGTCCGTCTTTGTCTCCGTCTTTGTCACCGTCTTTGTCTCCGTCTTTGTCTCCGTCCGTGTCTCCTGACCCTCTGTTTCTGTCGCTCTCTCTGTCTCTCTCTGTGTCTCTGTCTCCGTCTCTGTCTCTGTCTCTGTCCCTGTCTCTGTCTCTGTCTCTGTCTCTGTCTCTGTCTCTGTCTCTGTCTCTGTCCCTGTCTCTGTCTCCGTATCCGCCGCTGTCTCTGTCTCTGTGTCCATCTCTGTCTCTGTCCTGTCTCTGTCTCTGTCACTGCCTCTGTCTCTGTCTGTGGCTCTGTCTTTGTCTCCGTATTTGTCTCTGTCTGTGTCTCCATCTTTGTCTCCGTCTTTGTCTCCGTCTTTGCCACCCTCTTTGTCTCCGTATTTGTCTCCGTCTGTGTCGCCATCTTTGCCTCCGCCTTTGTCTCCGTCTTTGTCTCCGTCGCCGTCTTCCTCTTCGTGTCCGTCTTTGTCTCCGTCTTTGTCACCGTCTTTGTCTCCGTCTTTGTCTCCGTCCGTGTCTCCTGACCCTCTGTTTCTGTCGCTCTCTCTGTCTCTCTCTGTGTCTCTGTCTCCGTCTCTGTCTCTGTCTCTGTCCCTGTCTCTGTCTCTGTCTCTGTCTCTGTCTCTGTCTCTGTCTCTGTCTCTGTCTCTGTCCCTGTCTCTGTCACCGTATCCGCCTCTGTCTCTGTCTCTGTGTCCATCTCTGTCTCTGTCTCAGTCTCTGTCTCTGTCTCTGTCTCTGTCTGTGTCTCCATCTCTGTCTCTGTCTCTGTCTCTGTCTCTGTCTCTGTCTCTGTCTCTGCCTCTGTCTCTGTCTCTGTCTCTGTCTCTGTCTCTGTCTCTGTCTCTGTCTCTGTCTCTGTCTCTGTCTCTGTCTCTGTCTCTGTCTCTGTCTCTGTCTCTGTCTCTGTCCTGTCTCTGTCTCTGTCTCTGCCTCTGTCTCTGTCTCTGTCTCTGTCTCTGTCTCTGTCTCTGTCTCTGTCTCTATCTCTGTCTCCGTCTCTGTCTCTGTCTCTGTCTCTGTCTCTGTCTCTGTCTCTGTCTCTGTCTCTGTCCTGTGTCTGTCTCTGTCTCTGCCTCTGTCTCTGTCTGTGGCTCTGTCTTTGTCTCTTGCGCCTCTGTCTTTGTCTCTGTCCGTGTCTCTGTGTGTGCCTCTGTCTCTGTCTCTGTTTCCGTCTCTCTCGCTGCCTCTGTCTCTGTCTCCGTCTCTCTCTCTTTTCCTGTCTCTGTCTCTGTCTCTGCCTCTGTCCCTGTCTCTGTCTCCGTCTCCGTCTCTGTCTCTGTCTCTGTCATTGGCTCCATCTCGGTCTCTGTCTCAGTCTCTGTCTCTGTCTCCGTCTCCGTCTCTGTCTCTGTTTCTGTCTCTGTCTCTGTCTCTGTCTCTGCCTCTGTCTCTGTCTCTGTCTCTGTTCCTGTCTCTGTCTCTGTCTCTGTCTCTGTCTCTGTCTCTGTCTCTGTCTCTGTCCTGTCTCTGTCTCTGTCTCTGTCTCTGTCCCTGTATCTGTCTCTGCCTCTGTCTCTGTCTCTCTCTCAGTCTCCGTCTCCGCCGCTGTCTCTGTCTCTGTCTCTGTGTCCATCTCTGTCTCTGTCTCAGTCTCTGTCTCTGTCTCTGTCTCTGTCTCTGACTCTGTCTCTGTCTCTGACTCTGTCTCTGTCTCTGTCCTGTCTCTGTCTCTGTCTCTGTCACTGCCTCTGTGTCTGTCTGTGGCTCTGTCTTTGTCTCCGTATTTGTCTCTGTCTGTGTCTCCATCTTTGCCTCCGTCTTTGTCTCCGTCTTTGCCACCCTCTTTGTCTCCGTATTTGTCTCCGTCTGTGTCGCCATCTTTGCCTCCGCCTTTGTCTCCGTCTTGTCTCCGTCGCCGTCTTCCTCTTCGTGTCCGTCTTTGTCTCCGTCTCTGTCACCGTCTTTGTCTCCGTCTTTGTCTCCGTCCGTGTCTCCTGCCCCTCTGTTTCTGTCTCTGTCCCTGTCTCTGTCTCTGTCTCTGTCTCTGTCTCTGTCTCTGTCCCTGTCTCTGTCTCCGTATCCGCCGCTGTCTCTGTCTCTGTGTCCATCTCTGTCTCTGTCTCAGTCTCTGTCTCTGTCTCTGTCTCTGTCTGTGTCTCCATCTCTGTCTCTGTCTCTGTCTCTGTCTCTGTCCCTGTCTCTGTCACTGTCTCTGCCTCTGTCTCTGTCCCTGTCTCTGTCTCCGTCTCCATCTCTGTCTCTGTCTCTGTCATTGGCTCCATCTCTGTCTCTGTCTCTGTTTCTGTCTCTGTCTCTGTCTCTGCCTCTGTCTCTGTCTCTGTCTCTGTTTCTGTCTCTGTCCCTGTATCTGTCTCTGCCTCTGTCTCTGTCCCTGTCTCTGTCTCCGTCTCCGCCGCTGTCTCTGTCTCTGTCTCTGACTCTGTCTCTGTCTCTGACTCTGTCTCTGTCTCTGTCTCTGTCTCTGTCTCTGTCTCTGTCTCTGCCCGGTCTCTGCCTCTGTCTCTGTCCCTGTCCCTGTCTCTGTCTCTGTCTCTGTCTCTGTCCCTGTATCTGTCTCTGCCTCTGTCTCTGTCCCTGTCTCTGTCTCCGTCTCCGCCGCTGTCTCTGTCTCTGTCTCTGTGTCCATTTCTGTCTCTGTCTCAGTCTCTGTCTCTGTCTCTGTCTCTGTCTCTGTCCCTGTCTCTGTCCCTGTCTCTGTCTCTGTATCCGTCTCTGTCTCTGTCCCTGTCTCTGTCTCCGTCTACGCCGCTGTCTCTGTATCTGTGTCCATCTCTGTCTCTGTCTCTGTCTCTGTCTCTGTCTCTGTCTGTGTTTCTGTCTCTGCCTCCGTCTCTGTCCCTGTCTCCGTCTCTGTCTCTGTCTCTGTCTCTGTTTCTGTCTCTGCCTCTGTCTCTGTGTCTGTCTCTGTCTCTGTCTCTGTCTCTGTCTCTGTCTCTGCCTCTGTCTCTGTCTGTAGCTCTGTCTTTGTCTCATGCGCCTCTGTCTTTGTCTCTGTCCGTGTCTCTGTCTGTGCCTCTGTCTCTGTCTCTGTTTCCGTCTCTGTCGCTGCCTCTGTCTCTGTCTCCGTCTCTCTCTCTTTTCCTGTCTCTGTCTCTGTCTCTGTCTCTGTCCCTGTCTCTGTCTCTGTCTCTGTCTCCGTCTCTGTCTCTGTCATTGGCTCCATCTCGGTCTCTGTCTCAGTCTCTGTCCCTGTATCTGTCTCTGCCTCTGTCTCTGTCCCTGTCTCTGTCTCCGTCTCCGCCGCTGTCTCTGTCTCTGTCTCTGTGTCCATTTCTGTCTCCGTCTCCGTCTCTGTCTCTGTCTCTGTCATTGGCTCCATCTCGGTCTCTGTCTCAGTCTCTGTCTCTGTCTCTGTCTCTGTCTCCGTCTCTGTCTCTGTCTCTGTCTCTGACTCTGTCTCTGCCTCTGTCTCTGTTCCTGTCTCTGTCTCTGTCTCTGTCTCTGTCTCTGTCTCTGTCTCTGTCAGTGGCTCTGTCTTTGTCTCATGCGCCTCTGTCTTTGTCTCTGTCTGTGTCTCTGTCTGTGCCTCTGTCTCTGTCTCTGTTTCCGTCTCTGTCGCTGCCTCTGTCCCTGACTCCGTCTCTCTCTCTTTTCCTGTCTCTGTCTCTGTCTCTGTCTCTGTCCCTGTCTCTGTCTCTGTCATTGGCTCCATCTCTGTCTCTCTCTCAGTCTCCGTCTCCGTCTCTGTCTCTGTCTCTGTCTCTGTCTCTGTCTCTGTTTCTGTTTCTGTCTCTGTCGCGGTCCCTGTCTCTGTCTCTGTCTATGTCTCTGTCAGTGTCTCTGCCTCCGTCTCCGTCTCTGTCTCTGTCTCTGTCTCTGTCTCTGTCTCCATCTCTGTCTCTGTCTCTGTCTCTGTCTCTGTCTCTGTATCTGTCCTGTCTCTGCCTCTGTCTCTGTCCCTGTCCCTGTCTCTGTCTCTGTCTCTGTCTCTGTCCCTGTATCTGTCTCTGCCTCTGTCTCTGTCCCTGTCCCTGTCTCTGTCTCCGTCTCCGCCGCTGTCTCTGTCTCTGTCTCTGTGTGCATCTCTGTCTCTGTCTCTGTCTCTGTCTCTGTCTCTGTCTCTGTCTCTGTCTCTGTCTCTGTCCCTGTCTCTGTCTCTGTCTCTGTCTCTGTATCCGTCTCTGTCTCTGTCCCTGTCTCTGTCTCCGTCTCCGCCGCTGTCTCTGTCTCTGTGTCCATCTCTGTCTCTGTCTCTGTCTCTGTCTCTGTCTCCGTCTCTGTCTCTGTCTCTGTCTCTGTCTCTGTCTCTGTCTCTGTCTCTGTCTCTGTCTCTGTCTCTGTCTCTGTCTCTGTCTCTGTCTCTGTCTCTGTCTCTGTCTCTGTCTCTGTCTCTGTCTCTGTCTCTGTCTCTGTCTCTGTCTCTGTCTCTGTCCTGTCTCTGTCTCTGTCTCTGCCTCTGTCTCTGTCTGTGGCTCTGTCTTTGTCTCTTGCGCCTCTGTCTTTGTCTCTGTCCGTGTCTCTGTGTGTGCCTCTGTCTCTGTCTCTGTTTCCGTCTCTGTCGCTGCCTCTGTCTCTGTCTCTGTCTCTCTCTCTTTTCCTGTCTCTGTCTCTGTCTCTGCCTCTGTCCCTGTCTCTGTCTTCGTCTCCGTCTCTGTCTCTGTCTCTGTCATTGGCTCCATCTCGGTCTCTGTCTCAGTCTCTGTCTCTGTCTCCGTCTCCGTCTCTGTCTCTGTCTCTGTCATTGGCTCCATCTCGGTCTCTGTCTCAGTCTCTGTCTCTGTCTCTGTCTCTGTCTCTGTCTCTGTCTCCGTCTCTGCCTCTGTCTCTGTTCCTGTCTCTGTCTCTGTCTCTGTCTCTGTCTCTGTCTCTGTCTCTGTCTCTGTCTCTGTCTCTGTCTCTGTCTCTGTCCCTGTCTCTGTCTCCGTATCCGCCGCTGTCTCTGTCTCTGTGTCCATCTCTGTCTCTGTCTCAGTCTCTGTCTCTGTCTCTGTCTCTGCCTCTGTCTCTGTCCCTGTCTCTGTCTCCGTCTCCGTCTCTGTCTCTGTCTCTGTCATTCGCTCCATCTCTGTCTCTGTCTCTGTTTCTGTCTCTGTCTCTGTCTCTGCCTCTGTCTCTGTCTCTGTCTCTGTCTCTGTTTCTGTCTCTGTCTCTGTCTCTGTCTCTGTCTCTGTCTCTGTCTCTGTCTCTGTCTCTGTCTCTGTCTCTGTCTCTGTCTCTGTCTCTGTCTCTGTCTCTGTCTCTGTCCCTGTCTCTGTCTCCGTATCCGCCGCTGTCTCTGTCTCTGTGTCCATCTCTGTCTCTGTCTCAGCCTCTGTCTCTGTCTCTGTCTCTGTCTGTGTCTCCATCTCTGTCTCTGTCTCTGTCTCTGCCTCTGTCTCTGTCTCTGTCTCTGTTTCTGTCTCTGTCTCTGTCTCTGTCTCTGTCTCTGTCTCTGTCTCTGTCTCTGTCTCTGTCTCTGTCTCTGTCTCTGTCTCTGTCTCTGTCTCTGTCTCTGTCTCTGTCTCTGTCTCTGTCTCTGTCTCTGTCTCTGCCTCTGTCTCTGTCTCTGTCTCTGTCTCTGTCTCTGTCTCTGTCTCGGTCTCTGTCTCTGTCTCTGTCTCTGTCTCTGTCTCTGTCTCTGTCTCTGTCTCTGTCTCTGTCTCTGTCTCTGTCTCTGTCTCTGTCCTGTCTCTGTCTCTGTCTCTGCCTCTGTCTCTGTCCGTGGCTCTGTCTTTGTCTCTTGCGCCTCTGTCTTTGTCTCTGTCCGTGTCTCTGTGTGTGCCTCTGTCTCTGTCTCTGTTTCCGTCTCTGTCGCTGCCTCTGTCTCTGTCTCCGTCTCCCTCCCTTTTCCTGTCTCTGTCTCTGTCTCTGCCTCTGTCCCTGTCTCTGTCTCCGTCTCCGTCTCTGTCTCTGTCTCTGTCATTGGCTCCATCTCGGTCTCTGTCTCAGTCTCTGTCTCTGTCTCCGTCTCCGTCTCTGTCTCTGTCTCTGTCGTTGGCTCCATCTCGGTCTCTGTCTCAGTCTCTGTCTCTGTCTCTGTCTCTGTCTCTGTCTCTGTCTCTGTCTCTGTCTCTGTCTCTGTCTCTGCCTCTGTCTCTGTTCCTGTCTCTGTCTCTGTCTCTGTCTCTGTCTCTGTCTCTGTCTCTGTCTCTGTCCTGTCTCTGTCTCTGTCACTGCCTCTGTCTCTGTCTGTGGCTCTGTCTTTGTCTCCGTATTTGTCTCTGTCTGTGTCTCCATCTTTGCCTCCGTCTTTGTCTCCGTCTTTGCCACCCTCTTTGTCTCCGTATTTGTCTCCGTCTGTGTCGCCATCTTTGCCTCCGCCTTTGTCTCCGTCTTTGTCTCCGTCGCCGTCTTCCTCTTCGTGTCCGTCTTTGTCTCCGTCTTTGTCACCGTCTTTGTCTCCGTCTTTGTCTCCGTCCGTGTCTCCTGACCCTCTGTTTCTGTCGCTCTCTCTGTCTCTCTCTGTGTCTCAGTCTCCGTCTCTGTCTCTGTCTCTGTCTCTGTCTCTGTCTCTGTCTCTGTCTCTGTCTCTGTCTCTCTCTCTGTCCCTGTCTCTGTCTCCGTATCCGCCGCTGTCTCTGTCTCTGTGTCCATCTCTGTCTCTGTCCTGTCTCTGTCTCTGTCACTGCCTCTGTCTCTGTCTGTGGCTGTGTCTTTGTCTCCGTATTTGTCTCTGTCTGTGTCTCCATCTTTGTCTCCGTCTTTGTCTCCGTCTTTGCCACCCTCTTTGTCTCCGTATTTGTCTCCGTCTGTGTCGCCATCTTTGCCTCCGCCTTTGTCTCCGTCTTTGTCTCCGTCGCCGTCTTCCTCTTCGTGTCCGTCTTTGTCTCCGTCTTTGTCACCGTCTTTGTCTCCGTCTTTGTCTCCGTCCGTGTCTCTTGACCCTCTGTTTCTGTCGCTCTCTCTGTCTCTCTCTGTGTCTCTGTTCCTGTCTCTGTCTCTGTCCCTGTCTCTGTCTCTGTCTCTGTCTCTGTCCCTGTATCTGTCTCTGCCTCTGTCTCTGTCCCTGTCTCTGTCTCCGTCTCCGCCGCTGTCTCTGTATCTGTGTCCATCTCTGACTCTGTCTCCATCTCTGTCTCTGTCTCTGTCTCTGTCTCTGTCTCTGTCTCTGCCTCTGTCTCTGTCTCTCTCTCTGTCTCTGTCTCTGTCTCTGTCTCTGTCTCTGTCTCTGTCTCTGTCTCTGTCACTGTCTCTGTCTCTGTTTCTGTCTCTGTCTCTGTCTCTGTCTCTGTCTCTGTCTCTGTCTCTGTCTCTGTCTCTGTCTCTGTCTCTGTCTCTGTCTCTGTCTCTGTCTCTGTCTCTGTCTCTGTCTCTGTCTCTGTCTCTGTCTCTGTCTCTGTCTCTGTCTCTGTCTCTGTCTCTGTCTCTGTCCTGTCTCTGTCTCTGTCTCTGCCTCTGTCTCTGTCTGTGGCTCTGTCTTTGTCTCTTGCGCCTCTGTCTTTGTCTCTGTCCGTGTCTCTGTGTGTGCCTCTGTCTCTGTCTCTGTTTCCGTCTCTGTCGCTGCCTCTGTCTCTGTCTCCGTCTCTCTCTCTTTTCCTGTCTCTGTCTCTGTCTCTGCCTCTGTCCCTGTCTCTGTCTCCGTCTCCGTCTCTGTCTCTGTCTCTGTCATTGGCTCCATCTCGGTCTCTGTCTCAGTCTCTGTCTCTGTCTCTGTCTCTGTCTCTGCCTCTGTCTCTGTCTCTGTCTCTGTTTCTGTCTCTGTCTCTGTCTCTGTCTCTGTATCTGTCTCTGTCTCTGTCTCTGTCTCTGTCTCTGTCTCTGTCTCTGCCTCTGTCTCTGTCTCTGTCTCTGTCTCTGTCTCTGTCTCTGTCTCTGTCTCTGTCTCTGTCTCTGTCTCTGTCTCTGTCTCTGTCTCTGTCTCTGTCTCTGTCTCTGTCTCTGTCTCTGTCTCTGTCTCTGTCCTGTCTCTGTCTCTGTCTCTGTCTCTGCCTCTGTCTCTGTCTCTGTCTCTGTCTCTGTCTCTGTCTCTGTCTCTGTCTCTGTCTCTGTCTCTGTCTCTGTCTCTGTCTCTGTCTCTGTCTCTGTCCTGTCTCTGTCTCTGTCTCTGCCTCTGTCTCTGTCTGTGGCTCTGTCTTTGTCTCTTGCGCCTCTGTCTTTGTCTCTGTCCGTGTCTCTGCGTGTGCCTCTGTCTCTGTCTCTGTCTCTGTCTCTGTCCTGTCTCTGTCTCTGTCTCTGTCTCTGCCTCTGTCTCTGTCTCTGTCTCTGTCTCTGTCTCTGTCTCTGCCTCTGTCTCTGTCTCCGTCTCTCTCTCTTTTCCTGTGTCTGTCTCTGTCTCTGCCTCTGTCCCTGTCTCTGTCTCCGTCTCCGTCTCTGTCTCTGTCTCTGTCTCTGCCTCTGTCTCTGTCTCTGTCTCTGTCTCTGTCTCTGTCTCTGTCTCTGTCTCTGTCTCTGTCTCTGTCTCTGTCTCTGTCTCTGTCTCTGTCTCTGTCTCTGTCTCTGTCTCTGTCTCTGTCTCTGTCTCTGTCTCTGTCTCTGTCTCTGTCTCTGTCCTGTCTCTGTCTCTGTCTCTGTCTCTGCCTCTGTCTCTGTCTCTGTCTCTGTCTCTGTCTCTGTCTCTGTCTCTGTCTCTGTCTCTGTCTCTGTCTCTGTCTCTGTCTCTGTCTCTGTCTCTGTCTCTGTCCTGTCTCTGTCTCTGTCTCTGCCTCTGTCTCTGTCTGTGGCTCTGTCTTTGTCTCTTGCGCCTCTGTCTTTGTCTCTGTCCGTGTCTCTGCGTGTGCCTCTGTCTCTGTCTCTGTTTCCGTCTCTGTCGCTGCCTCTGTCTCTGTCTCCGTCTCTCTCTCTTTTCCTGTGTCTGTCTCTGTCTCTGCCTCTGTCCCTGTCTCTGTCTCCGTCTCCGTCTCTGTCTCTGTCTCTGTCATTGGCTCCATCTCGGTCTCTGTCTCAGTCTCTGTCTTTGTCTCCGTCTCCGTCTCAGTCTCTGTCTCTGTCATTGGCTCCATCTCGGTCTCTGTCTCAGTCTCTGTCTCTGTCTCTGTCTCTGTCCCTGTCTCTGTCTCTGTCTCTGTCTCTGTCTCTGTCTCTGTCTCTGTCTCTGTCTCTGTCCCTGTCTCTGTCTCCGTATCCGCCGCTGTCTCTGTCTCTGTGTCCATCTCTGTCTCTGTCTCAGTCTCTGTCTCTGTCTCTGTCTCTGTCTGTGTCTCCATCTCTGTCTCTGTCTCTGTCTCTGTCTCTGTCTCTGTCTCTGTCTCTGCCTCTGTCTCTGTCCCTGTCTCTGTCTCCGTCTCCGTCTCTGTCTCTGTTTCTGTCTCTGTCTCTGTCTCTGCCTCTGTCTCTGTCTCTGTCTCTGTCTCTGTCTCTGTCTCTGTCTCTGTCCTGTCTCTGTCTCTGTCACTGCCTCTGTCTCTGTCTGTGGCTCTGTCTTTGTCTCATGCGCCTCTGTCTTTGTCTCTGTCTGTGTCTCTGTCTGTGCCTCTGTCTCTGTCTCTGTTTCCGTCTCTGTCGCTGCCTCTGTCCCTGACTCCGTCTCTCCCTCTTTTCCTGTCTCTGTCTCTGTCTCTGTCTCTGTCTCTGTCTCTGTCTCTGCCCCTGTCTCTGTCTCTGTCTCCATCTCTGTCTCTGTCTCTGTCTCTGTCTCTGTCTCTGTCTCTGTCTCTGTCTCTGTCTCTGTCTCTGTCTCTGTCTCCGTCTTTGCATCCCTCTTTGTCTCCGTATTTGTCTCCGTCTGAGTCGCCATCTTTGCCTCCATCTTTGTCTCCGTCTTTGTCTCCGTCTTTGTCTCCGTCCTTGTCTCCGTCCGTGTCTCCTGCCCCTGTGTTTCTGTCGCTCTCTCTGTCTCTGTCTGTGTCTCTGTCTCTGTCTCTGTCCCTGTCTCTGTCTCCGTATCCGCCGCTGTCTCTTTCTCTGTCTCCGTCTCCGTCTCTGTCTCTGTCTCTGTTTGTGTCTCCATCTCTGTCTCTGTCTCTGTCTCTGTCTCTGTCTCTGTCTCTGTCTCCGTCTCCGTCTCTGTCTCTGTCTCTGTCATTGGCTCCATCTCTGTCTCTGTCTCTGTTTCTGTCTCTGTCTCTGTCTCTGCCTCTGTCTCTGTCTCTGTCTCTGTCAAAGTCTCTGTCTCTGTCTCTGTCTCTGTCTCTGTCTCTGTCTCTGTCGCTGCCTCTGTCTCTGTCTCCGTCTCTCTCTCTTTTCCTGTCTCTGTCTCTGTCTCTGTCTCTGTCTCAGTCTCTGCCTCTGTCTCCGTCTCCGTCTCTGTCTCTGTCTCTGTCATTGGCTCTATCTCGGTCTCTGTCTCAGTCTCTGTCTCTGTCTCTGTCTCTGTCTCTGTCTCTGTCTCTGTCTCTGTCTCTGTCTCTGCCTCTGTCTCTGTTCCTGTCTCTGTCTCTGTCTCTGTCTCTGACTCTGTCTCTGTCTCTGTCTCTGTCCTGTCTCTGTCTCTGTCACTGCCTCTGTCTCTGTCTGTGGCTCTGTCTTTGTTTCCGTATTTGTCTCTGTCTGTGTCTCCATCTTTGTCTCCGTCTTTGTCTCCGTCTTTGCCACCCTCTTTGTCTCCGTGTTTGTCTCCGTCTGTGTCGCCATCTTTGCCTCCGCCTTTGTCTCCGTCTTTGTCTCCGTCGCCGTCTTCCTCTTCGTGTCCGTCTTTGTCTCCGTCTTTGTCACCGTCTTTGTCTCCGTCTTTGTCTCCGTCCGTGTCTCCTGCCCCTCTGTTTCTGTCGCTCTCTCTGTCTCTCTCTGTGTCTCTGTCTCCGTCTCTGTCTCTGTCTCTGTCCCTGTCTCTGTCCCTGTCTCTGTCCCTGTCTCTGTCTCCGTATCCGCCGCTGTCTCTGTCTCTGTGTCCATCTCTGTCTCTGTCTCAGTCTCTGTCTCTGTCTCTGTCTCTGTCTCTGTCACTGTCTCTGTCTCTGTCTCTGCCTCTGTCTCTGTCCCTGTCTCTGTCTCCGTCTCCGTCTCTGTCTCTGTCTCTGACTCTGTCTCTGTCTCTGTCTCTGTCCCTGTCTCTGTCTCTGTCTCTGACTCTGTCTCTGTCTCTGACTCTGTCTCTGTCTCTGTCTCTGTCCCTGTCTCTGTCTCTGTCTCTGTGTCCATCTCTGTCTCTGTCTCTTTCTCTGTCTCTGTCTCTGTCTCTGTCTGTGTCTCTGTCTCTGCCTCTGTCTCTGTCTCTGTCTCTGTCTCTGTCTCTGTCTCTGTCTCCATCTCTGTCTCTGTCTCTGTCTCTGTCGCTGTCTCTGTCTCTGTCTCTGCCTCTGTCTCTGCCTCTGTCTCTGTCCCTGTCTCTGTCTCTGTCTCTGTATCCGCCTCTGTCTCTGTCCCTGTCTCTGTCTCCGTCTCCGCCGCTGTCTCTGTCTCTGTGTCCATCTCTGTCTCTGTCTCTGTCTCTGTCTCTGTCTCTGTCTCTGTCTCTGTTTCTGTCTCTGCCTCTGTCTCTGTCTCTGTTTCTGTCTCTGTCTCTGTCTCTGTCTCTGTCTCTGTCTCTGTCTCTGTCTCTGCCTCTGTCTCTGTCTGTAGCTCTGTCTTTGTCTCATGCGCCTCTGTCTTTGTCTCTGTCCGTGTCTCTGTCTGTGCCTCTGTCTCTGTCTCTGTTTCCGTCTCTGTCGCTGCATCTGTCTCTGTCTCCGTCTCTCTCTCTTTTCCTGTCTCTGTCCCTGTCTCTGTCTCTGTCTCTGTCCCTGTCTCTGTCTCCGTCTCTCACTCTTTTCCTGTCTCTGTCCCTGTCTCTGTCTCTGTCCCTGTCCCTGTCTCTGTCTCCGTCTCCGTCTCTGTCCCTGTCTCTGTCATTGGTTCCATCTCGGTCTCTGTCTCAGTCTCTGTCTCTGTCTCTGTCTCTGTCTCTGTCTCTGTCTCTGTCTCTGTTTCTGTCTCTGTGTCTGTCTCTGTCTCTGCCTCTGTCTCTGTCTCTGTCTCTGTCTCTGTCTCTGTCTCTGTCTCTGTCTCTGTCTCTGTCTCTGTCTCTGTCTCTGTCTCTGTCTCTGTCTGTGTCTGTGTCTCTGTCTCTGTCTCTGTATCGGACTCTGTCTCCGTCTTTGTCTCTGTCTTTGTCTCCGTATTTGTCTCTGTCTGTGTCTCCATCTTTGTCTCCGTCTTTGTCTCCGTCTTTGCCACCCTCTTTGTCTCCGTATTTGTCTCCGTCTGTGTCGCCATCTTTGCCTCCGCCTTTGTCTCCGTCTTTGTCTCCGTCGCCGTCTTCCTCTTCGTGTCCGTCTTTGTCTCCGTCTTTGTCACCGTCTTTGTCTCCGTCTTTGTCTCCGTCCGTGTCTCCTGCCCCTCTGTTTCTGTCGCTCTCTCTGTCTCTCTCTGTGTCTCTGTCTCCGTCTCTGTCTCTGTCTCTGTCCCTGTCTCTGTCTCTGTCTCTGTCTTTGTCTCTGTCTCTGTCTCTGTCTCTGTCTCTGTCTCTGTCCCTGTCTCTGTCTCCTTATCCGCCGCTGTCTCTGTCTCTGTGTCCATCTCTGTCTCTGTCTCTGTCTCTGTCTCTGTCTCTGTCTCTGTCTCTGTCTCCATCTCTGTCTCTGTCTCTGTCTCTGTCGCTGTCTCTGTCTCTGTCTCTTTTCCTGTCTCTGTCCCTGTCTCTGTCTCTGTCTCTGTCCCTGTCTCTGTCTCCGTCTCTCACTCTTTTCCTGTCTCTGTCCCTGTCTCTGTCTCTGTCCCTGTCCCTGTCTCTGTCTCCGTCTCCGTCTCTGTCCCTGTCTCTGTCATTGGTTCCATCTCGGTCTCTGTCTCAGTCTCTGTCTCTGTCTCTGTCTCTGTCTCTGTCTCTGTCTCTGTCTCTGTCTCTGTCTCTGTCTCTGTCTCTGTCTCTGTCTCTGTTTCTGTCTCTGTGTCTGTCTCTGTCTCTGCCTCTGTCTCTGTCTCTGTCTCTGTCTCTGTCTCTGTCTCTGTCTCTGTCTCTGTCTCTGTCTCTGTCTCTGTCTCTGTCTCTGTCTCTGTCTCTGTCTCTGTCTCTGTCTCTGTCTCTGTCTCTGTCTCTGTCTCTGTCTCTGTCTCTGTCTCTGTCTCTGTCTGTGTCTGTGTCTCTGTCTCTGTCTCTGTATCGGACTCTGTCTCCGTCTTTGTCTCTGTCTTTGTCTCCGTATTTGTCTCTGTCTGTGCCTCCATCTTTGTCTCCGTCTTTGTCTCCGTCTTTGCCACCCTCTTTGTCTCCGTATTTGTCTCCGTCTGTGTCGCCATCTTTGCCTCCGCCTTTGTCTCCGTCTTTGTCTCCGTCGCCGTCTTCCTCTTCGTGTCCGTCTTTGTCTCCGTCTTTGTCACCGTCT
The DNA here is from genome assembly GCA_945859595.2 of Megachile willughbiella. Classification (NCBI taxonomy): domain Eukaryota; kingdom Metazoa; phylum Arthropoda; class Insecta; order Hymenoptera; family Megachilidae; genus Megachile; species Megachile willughbiella. The sequence continues at coordinate 453,402 of CAMAOD020000206.1, read as the reverse complement.
TTGTCTCCGTCTTTGTCTCCGTCCGTGTCTCCTGCCCCTCTGTTTCTGTCGCTCTCTCTGTCTCTCTCTGTGTCTCTGTCTCCGTCTCTGTCTCTGTCTCTGTCCCTGTCTCTGTCTCTGTCTCTGTCTTTGTCTCTGTCTCTGTCTCTGTCTCTGACTCTGTCCCTGTCTCTGTCTCCTTATCCGCCGCTGTCTCTGTCTCTGTGTCCATCTCTGTCTCTGTCTCAGTCTCTGTCTCTGTCTCTGTCTCTGTCTGTGTCTCCATCTCTGTCTCTGTCTCTGTCTCTGTCTCTGTCTCTGTCTCTGTCTCTGCCTCTGTCTCTGTCCCTGTCTCTGTCTTGGTCTCCGTCTCTGTCTCTGTCTCTGTCTCTGTCATTGGCTCCATCTCTGTCTCTGTCTCAGTCTCTGTCTCTGTTTTTGTCTCTGTCTCTGTCTCTGCCTCTGTCTCTGTCTCTGTCTCTGTTTCTGTTTCTGTCTCTGTCTCTGTCTCTGTCTCTGTCTCTGTCTCTGTCTCTGTCTCTGTCTCTGTCTCTGTCTCTGTCTCTGTCTCTGTCTCTGTCTCTGTCTCTGTCTCTGTCTCTGTCTCTGTCTCTGTCTCTGTCTCTGTCTCTGTCTCTGTCTCTGTCTCTGTCTCTGTCTCTGTCTCTGTCTCTGTCTCTGTCTCTGTCTCTGTCTCTGTCTCTGTCCTGTCTCTGTCTCTGCCTCTGCCTCTGTCTCTGTCTGTGGCTCTGTCTTTGACTCTTGCACCTCTGTTTTTGTCTCTGTCCGTGTCTCTGTCTGTGCCTCTGTCTCTGTCTCCGTCTCCGTCTCTGTCTCTGTCTCTGTCTCTGTCTCTGTCTCTGTCTCTGTCTCTGTCTCTGTCTCTGTCTCTGCCTCTGTCTCTGTCTCTGTCTCTGTCTCTGTCTCTGTCTCTGTCTCTGCCTCTGTCTCTGTCTGTAGCTCTGTCTTTGTCTCATGCGCCTCTGTCTTTGTCTCTGTCCGTGTCTCTGTCTGTGCCTCTGTCTCTGTCTCTGTTTCCGTCTCTGTCGCTGCCTCTGTCTCTGTCTCCGTCTCTCTCTCTTTTCCTGTCTCTGTCTCCGTCTCTGTCTCTGTCTCTGTCCCTGTCTCTGTCTCTGTCTCTGTCTCTGTCTCTGTCTCTGTCTCTGTCCCTGTCTCTGTCTCCTTATCCGCCGCTGTCTCTGTCTCTGTGTCCATCTCTGTCTCTGTCTCTGTCTCTGTCTCTGTCTCCTTATCCGCCGCTGTCTCTGTCTCTGTGTCCATCTCTGTCTCTGTCTCTGTCTCTGTCTCTGTCCCTGTCTCTGTCTCTGTCTCTGTATCCGTCTCTGTCTCTGTCCCTGTCTCTGTCTCCGTCTCCGCCGCTGTCTCTGTCTCTGTGTCCATCTCTGTCTCTGTCTCTGTCTCTGTCTCTGTCTCTGTCTCTGTCTCTGTCTCTGCCTCTGTCTCTGTCTGTAGCTCTGTCTTTGTCTCATGCGCCTCTGTCTTTGTCTCTGTCCGTGTCTCTGTCTGTGCCTCTGCCTCTGTCTCTGTTTCCGTCGCTGTCGCTGCCTCTGTCTCTGTCTCCGTCTCTCTCTCTTTTCCTGTCTCTGTCTCCGTCTCTGTCTCTGTCTCTGTCTCTGTCCCTGTCTCTGTCTCCTTATCCGCCGCTGTCTCTGTCTCTGTGTCCATCTCTGTCTCTGTCTCTGTCTCTGTCCCTGTCTCTGTCTCTGTCTCTGTATCCGTCTCTGTCTCTGTCCCTGTCTCTGTCTCCGTCTCCGCCGCTGTCTCTGTCTCTGTGTCCATCTCTGTCTCTGTCTCTGTCTCTGTCTCTGTTTCTGTCTCTGTGTCTGTCTCTGTCTCTGCCTCTGTCTCTGTCTCTGTCTCTGTCTCTGTCTCTGTCTCTGTCTCTGTCTCTGTCTCTGTCTCTGTCTCTGTCTCTGTCTCTGTCTCTGTCTCTGTCTCTGTCTCTGTCTGTGTCTGTGTCTCTGTCTCTGTCTCTGTATCGGACTCTGTCTCCGTCTTTGTCTCTGTCTTTGTCTCCGTATTTGTCTCTGTCTGTGTCTCCATCTTTGTCTCCGTCTTTGTCTCCGTCTTTGCCACCCTCTTTGTCTCCGTATTTGTCTCCGTCTGTGTCGCCATCTTTGCCTCCGCCTTTGTCTCCGTCTTTGTCTCCGTCGCCGTCTTCCTCTTCGTGTCCGTCTTTGTCTCCGTCTTTGTCACCGTCTTTGTCTCCGTCTTTGTCTCCGCCCGTGTCTCCTGCCCCTCTGTTTCTGTCGCTCTCTCTGTCTCTCTCTGTGTCTCTGTCTCCGTCTCTGTCTCTGTCTCTGTCCCTGTCTCTGTCTCTGTCTCTGTCTTTGTCTCTGTCTCTGTCTCTGTCTCTGTCTCTGTCCCTGTCTCTGTCTCCTTATCCGCCGCTGTCTCTGTCTCTGTGTCCATCTCTGTCTCTGTCTCAGTCTCTGTCTCTGTCTCTGTCTCTGTCTGTGTCTCCATCTCTGTCTCTGTCTCTGTCTCTGTCTCTGTCTCTGTCTCTGTCTCTGTCTCTGCCTCTGTCTCTGTCCCTGTCTCTGTCTTGGTCTCCGTCTCTGTCTCTGTCTCTGTCTCTGTCATTGGCTCCATCTCTGTCTCTGTCTCAGTCTCTGTCTCTGTTTTTGTCTCTGTCTCTGTCTCTGCCTCTGTCTCTGTCTCTGTCTCTGTTTCTGTTTCTGTCTCTGTCTCTGTCTCTGTCTCTGTCTCTGTCTCTGTCTCTGTCTCTGTCTCTGTCTCTGTCTCTGTCCCTGTCTCTGTCTCCGTATCCGCCGCTGTCTCTGTCTCTGTGTCCATCTCTGTCTCTGTCTCAGTCTCTGTCTCTGTCTCTGTCTCTGTCTCTGTCACTGTCTCTGTCTCTGTCTCTGCCTCTGTCTCTGTCCCTGTCTCTGTCTCCGTCTCCGTCTCTGTCTCTGTCTCTGTCTCTGTCATTGGCTCCATCTCTGTCTCTGTCTCTGTTTCTGTCTCTGTCTCTGTCTCTGCCTCTGTCTCTGTCTCTGTCTCTGTTTCTGTCTCTCTCCCTGTATCTGTCTCTGCCTCTGTCTCTGTCCCTGTCTCTGTCTCCGTCTCCACCGCTGTCCTTGTCTCTGTCTCTGACTCTGTCTCTGTCCCTGACTCTGTCTCTGTCTCTGTCTCTGTCTCTGTCTCTGTCTCTGTCTCTGTCTCTGTCTCTGTCTCTGTCTCTGTCTCTGTCTCTGTCTCTGTCTCTGTCTCTGTCTCTGTCTCTGTCTCTGTCTCTGTCTCTGTCTGTGTCTGTGTCTCTGTATCTGTCTCTGTATCGGACTCTGTCTCCGTCTTTGTCTCTGTCTTTGTCACCGTCTTTTTCTCCGTCTTTGTCTCCGTCCGTGTCTCCTGCCCCTCTGTTTCTGTCGCTCTCTCTGTCTCTCTCTGTGTCTCTCTCTCCGTCTCTGTCTCTGTCTCTGTCCCTGTCTCTGTCTCTGTATCTGTCTCTGTCTCTGTCTCTGTCCCTGTCTCTGTCTCCGTATCCGCCGCTCTCTCTTTCTCTGTCTCCGTCTCCGTCTCTGTTTCTGTCTCTGTTTGTGTCTCCATCTCTGTCTCTGTCTCTGTCTCTGTCTCTGTCTCTGTCTCTGTCTCTGCCTCTGTCTCTGTCCCTGTCTCTGTCTCCGTCTCCGTCTCTGTCTCTGTCTCTGTCATTGGCTCCATCTCTGTCTCTGTCTCTGTTTCTGTCTCTGTCTCTGTCTCTGCCTCTGTCTCTGTCTCTGTCTCTGTCAAAGTCTCTGTCTCTGTCTCTGTCTCTGTCTCTGTCTCTGTCTCTGTCGCTGCCTCTGTCTCTGTCTCCGTCTCTCTCTCTTTTCCTGTCTCTGTCTCTGTCTCTGTCTCTGTCTCTGCCTCTGTCTCTGTCTCTGTCTCTGTCTCTGTCTCTGTCTCTGTCTCTGTCTCTGTCTCTGTCTCTGTCTCTGTCTCTGTCTCTGTCTCTGTCTCTGTCTCTGCCTCTGTCTCTGTCCCTGTCTCTGTCTTGGTCTCCGTCTCTGTCTCTGTCTCTGTCTCTGTCATTGGCTCCATCTCTGTCTCTGTCTCAGTCTCTGTCTTTGTTTTTGTCTCTGTCTCTGTCTCTGCCTCTGTCTCTGTCTCTGTCTCTGTTTCTGTTTCTGTCTCTGTCTCTGTCTCTGTCTCTGTCTCTGTCTCTGTCTCTGTCTCTGTCTCTGTCTCTGTCTCTGTCTCTGTCTCTGTCTCTGTCTCTGTCTCTGTCTCTGTCTCTGTCTCTGTCTCTGTCTCTGTCTCTGTCTCCGTCTCTGTCTCTGTCCCTGTCTCTGTCCCTGTCTCTGTCTCTGTCTCTGTCTCTGTCCCTGTCTCTGTCTCCGTATCCGCCGCTGTCTCTGTCTCTGTCCCTGTCTCTGTCTCTGTCTCTGTATCCGTCTCTGTCTCTGTCCCTGTCTCTGTCTCCGTCTCCGCCGCTGTCTCTGTCTCTGTGTCCATCTCTGTCTCTGTCTCTGTCTCTGTCTCTGTCTCTGTCTCTGTCTCTGTTTCTGTCTCTGCCTCTGTCTCTGTCTCTGTCTCTGTCTCTGTCTCTGTCTCTGTCTCTGTCTCTGTCTCTGTCTCTGTCTCTGTCTCTGCCTCTGTCTCTGTCTGTAGCTCTGTCTTTGCCTCATGCGCCTCTGTCTTTGTCTCTGTCCGTGTCTCTGTCTGTGCCTCTGTCTCTGTCTCTGTTTCCGTCTCTGTCGCTGCATCTGTCTCTGTCTCCGTCTCTCTCTCTTTTCCTGTCTCTGTCCCTGTCTCTGTCTCTGTCTCTGTCCCTGTCTCTGTCTCCGTCTCTCACTCTTTTCCTGTCTCTGTCCCTGTCTCTGTCTCTGTCCCTGTCCCTGTCTCTGTCTCCGTCTCCGTCTCTGTCCCTGTCTCTGTCATTGGTTCCATCTCGGTCTCTGTCTCAGTCTCTGTCTCTGTCTCTGTCTCTGTCTCTGTCTCTGTCTCTGTCTCTGTTTCTGTCTCTGTGTCTGTCTCAGTCTCTGCCTCTGTCTCTGTCTCTGTCTCTGTCTCTGTCTCTGTCTCTGTCTCTGTCTCTGTCTCTGTCTCTGTCTCTGTCTCTGTCTCTGTCTCTGTCTCTGTCTGTGTCTGTGTCTCTGTCTCTGTCTCTGTATCGGACTCTGTCTCCGTCTTTGTCTCTGTCTTTGTCTCCGTATTTGTCTCTGTCTGTGTCTCCATCTTTGTCTCCGTCTTTGTCTCCGTCTTTGCCACCCTCTTTGTCTCCGTATTTGTCTCCGTCTGTGTCGCCATCTTTGCCTCCGCCTTTGTCTCCGTCTTTGTCTCCGTCGCCGTCTTCCTCTTCGTGTCCGTCTTTGTCTCCGTCTTTGTCACCGTCTTTGTCTCCGTCTTTGTCTCCGTCCGTGTCTCCTGCCCCTCTGTTTCTGTCGCTCTCTCTGTCTCTCTCTGTGTCTCTGTCTCCGTCTCTGTCTCTGTCTCTGTCCCTGTCTCTGTCTCTGTCTCTGTCTTTGTCTCTGTCTCTGTCTCTGTCTCTGTCTCTGTCCCTGTCTCTGTCTCCTTATCCGCCGCTGTCTCTGTCTCTGTGTCCATCTCTGTCTCTGTCTCAGTCTCTGTCTCTGTCTCTGTCTCTGTCTGTGTCTCCATCTCTGTCTCTGTCTCTGTCTCTGTCTCTGTCTCTGTCTCTGTCTCTGCCTCTGTCTCTGTCCCTGTCTCTGTCTTGGTCTCCGTCTCCGTCTCTGTCTCTGTCTCTGTCATTGGCTCCATCTCTGTCTCTGTCTCAGTCTCTGTCTCTGTTTTTGTCTCTGTCTCTGTCTCTGCCTCTGTCTCTGTCTCTGTCTCTGTTTCTGTTTCTGTCTCTGTCTCTGTCTCTGTCTCTGTCTCTGTCTCTGTCTCTGTCTCTGTCTCTGTCTCTGTCCCTGTCTCTGTCTCCGTATCCGCCGCTGTCTCTGTCTCTGTGTCCATCTCTGTCTCTGTCTCAGTCTCTGTCTCTGTCTCTGTCTCTGTCTCTGTCACTGTCTCTGTCTCTGTCTCTGCCTCTGTCTCTGTCCCTGTCTCTGTCTCCGTCTCCGTCTCTGTCTCTGTCTCTGTCTCTGTCATTGGCTCCATCTCTGTCTCTGTCTGTGTTTGTGTCTCTGTCTCTGTCTCTGTATCGGACTCTGTCTCCGTCACTGTCTTCGCCTTGTCTCCGTCTTTGTCTCTGTCTTTGTCTCCGTATTTGTCTCTGTCTGTGTCTCCATCTTTGTCTCCGTCTTTGTCTCCGTCTTTGCATCCCTCTTTGTCTCCGTATTTGTCTCCGTCTGTGTCGCCATCTTTGCCTCCATCTTTGTCTCCGTCTTTGTCTCCGTCTTTGTCTCCGTCTTTGTCTCCGTCCGTGTCTCCTGCCCCTGTGTTTCTGTCGCTCTCTCTGTCTCTGTCTGTGTCTCTGTCTCCGTCTCTGTCTCTGTCTCTGTCTCTGTCTGTGTCTCTGTCTCCGTCTCTTTCTCTGTCTCTGTCTCTGTGTCTGTCTGTGTCTCTGTCTCTGCCTCTGTCTCTGTCTCTGTCTCTGTCTCTGTCTCTGTCTCTGTCTCTGTCTCTGTCTCCATCTCTGTCTCTGTCTCTGTCTCTGTCGCTGTCTCTGTCTCTGTCTCTGCCTCTGTCTCTGTCCCTTTCGCTGTCACCGCCTCCGTCTCCGTCTCTGTCTCTGTCATTGGCTCCATCTCTGTCTCTGTCTTTGTCTCTGTCTCTGTCTCTGTCTCTGACTCTGTCTCTGTCTCTGACTCTGTCTCTGTCTCTGTCTCTGTCTCTGTCTCTGTCTCTGTCTCTGTCTCTGTCTCTGTCCCTGTCTCTGTCTCTGTCTCTGTGTCCATCTCTGTCTCTGTCTCTGCCTCTGTCTCTGTCTCTGTCTCTGTCTCTGTCCCTGTCTCTGTCTCTGTCTCTGTATCCGTCTCTGTCTCTGTCCCTGTCTCTGTCTCCGCCTCCGCCGCTGTCTCTGTCTCTGTGTCCATCTCTGTCTCTGTCTCTGTCTCTGTCTCTGTCTCTGTCTCTGTCTCTGTCTCTGTCTCTGTTTCTGTCTCTGCCTCTGTCTCTGTCTCTGTCTCTGTCTCTGTCTCTGTCATTGGCTCCATCTCGGTCTCTGTCTCAGTCTCTGTCTCTGTCTCTGTCTCTGTCTCTGTCTCTGTCTCTGTCTCTGTCTCTGCCTCTGTCCTGTCTCTGTCTCTGTCTCTGCCTCTGTCTCTGTCTGTGGCTCTGTCTTTGTCTCTTGCGCCTCTGTCTTTGTCTCTGTCCGTGTCTCTGTGTGTGCCTCTGTCTCTGTCTCTGTTTCCGTCTCTGTCGCTGCCTCTGTCTCTGTCTCCGTCTCTCCCTCTTCTCCTGTCTCTGTCTCTGTCTCTGCCTCTGTCCCTGTCTCTGTCTCCGTCTCCGTCTCTGTCTCTGTCTCTGTCATTGGCTCCATCTCGGTCTCTGTCTCAGTCTCTGCCTCTGTCTCCGTCTCCGTCTCTGTCTCTGTCTCTGTCATTGGCTCCATCTCGGTCTCTGTCTCTGTCACTGCCTCTGTCTCTGTCTGTGGCTCTGTCTTTGTTTCCGTATTTGTCTCTGTCTGTGTCTCCATCTTTGTCTCCGTCTTTGTCTCCGTCTTTGCCACACTCTTTGTCTCCGTATTTGTCTCCGTCTGTGTCGCCATCTTTGCCTCCGCCTTTGTCTCCGTCTTTGTCTCCGTCGCCGTCTTCCTCTTCGTGTCCGTCTTTGTCTCCGTCTTTGTCACCGTCTTTGTCTCCGTCTTTGTCTCCGTCCGTGTCTCCTGCCCCTCTGTTTCTGTCGCTCTCCCTGTCTCTCTCTGTGTCTCTGTCTCCGTCTCTGTCTCTGTCTCTGTCCCTGTCTCTGTCCCTGTCTCTGTCTCTGTCTCTGTCTCTGTCCCTGTCTCTGTCTCCGTATCCGCCGCTGTCTCTGTCTCTGTGTCCATCTCTGTCTCTGTCTCAGTCTCTGTCTCTGTCTCTGTCTCTGTCTCTGTCTCTGTCACTGTCTCTGTCTCTGTCTCTGCCTCTGTCTCTGTCCCTGTCTCTGTCTCCGTCTCCGTCTCTGTCTCTGTCTCTGTCATTGGCTCCATCTCTGTCTCTGTCTCTGTTTCTGTCTCTGTCTCTGTCTCTGCCTCTGTCTCTGTCTCTGTCTCTGTTTCTGTCTCTCTCCCTGTATCTGTCTCTGCCTCTGTCTCTGTCCCTGTCTCTGTCTCCGTCTCCACCGCTGTCACTGTCTCTGTCTCTGACTCTGTCTCTGTCCCTGACTCTGTCTCTGTCTCTGTCTCTGTCTCTGTCTCTGTCTCTGTCTCTGTCTCTGTCTCTGTCTCTGTCTCTGTCTCTGTCTCTGTCTCTGTCTGTGTCTGTGTCTCTGTCTCTGTCTCTGTATCGGACTCTGTCTCCGTCTTTGTCTCCGTCTTTGTCACCGTCTTTGTCTCCGTCTTTGTCTCCGTCCGTGTCTCCTGCCCCTCTGTTTCTGTCGCTCTCTCTGTCTCTCTCTGTGTCTCTGTCTCCGTCTCTGTCTCTGTCTCTGTCCCTGTCTCTGTCCCTGTCTCTGTCCCTGTCTCTGTCTCCGTATCCGCCGCTGTCTCTGTCTCTGTGTCCATCTCTGTCTCTGTCTCAGTCTCTGTCTCTGTCTCTGTCTCTGTCTCTGTCACTGTCTCTGTCTCTGTCTCTGCCTCTGTCTCTGTCCCTGTCTCTGTCTCCGTCTCCGTCTCTGTCTCTGTCTCTGACTCTGTCTCTGTCTCTGTCTCTGTCCCTGTCTCTGTCTCTGTCTCTGACTCTGTCTCTGTCTCTGACTCTGTCTCTGTCTCTGTCTCTGTCCCTGTCTCTGTCTCTGTCTCTGTGTCCATCTCTGTCTCTGTCTCTTTCTCTGTCTCTGTCTCTGTCTCTGTCTGTGTCTCTGTCTCTGCCTCTGTCTCTGTCTCTGTCTCTGTCTCTGTCTCTGTCTCTGTCTCTGTCTCCATCTCTGTCTCTGTCTCTGTCTCTGTCGCTGTCTCTGTCTCTGTCTCTTTTCCTGTCTCTGTCCCTGTCTCTGTCTCTGTCTCTGTCCCTGTCTCTGTCTCCGTCTCTCACTCTTTTCCTGTCTCTGTCCCTGTCTCTGTCTCTGTCCCTGTCCCTGTCTCTGTCTCCGTCTCCGTCTCTGTCCCTGTCTCTGTCATTGGTTCCATCTCGGTCTCTGTCTCAGTCTCTGTCTCTGTCTCTGTCTCTGTCTCTGTCTCTGTCTCTGTCTCTGTCTCTGTTTCTGTCTCTGTGTCTGTCTCTGTCTCTGCCTCTGTCTCTGTCTCTGTCTCTGTCTCTGTCTCTGTCTCTGTCTCTGTCTCTGTCTCTGTCTCTGTCTCTGTCTCTGTCTCTGTCTGTGTCTGTGTCTCTGTCTCTGTCTCTGTATCGGACTCTGTCTCCGTCTTTGTCTCTGTCTTTGTCTCCGTATTTGTCTCTGTCTGTGTCTCCATCTTTGTCTCCGTCTTTGTCTCCGTCTTTGCCACCCTCTTTGTCTCCGTATTTGTCTCCGTCTGTGTCGCCATCTTTGCCTCCGCCTTTGTCTCCGTCTTTGTCTCCGTCGCCGTCTTCCTCTTCGTGTCCGTCTTTGTCTCCGTCTTTGTCACCGTCTTTGTCTCCGTCTTTGTCTCCGTCCGTGTCTCCTGCCCCTCTGTTTCTGTCGCTCTCTCTGTCTCTCTCTGTGTCTCTGTCTCCGTCTCTGTCTCTGTCTCTGTCCCTGTCTCTGTCTCTGTCTCTGTCTTTGTCTCTGTCTCTGTCTCTGTCTCTGTCTCTGTCTCTGTCTCTGTCCCTGTCTCTGTCTCCTTATCCGCCGCTGTCTCTGTCTCTGTGTCCATCTCTGTCTCTGTCTCAGTCTCTGTCTCTGTCTCTGTCTCTGTCTGTGTCTCCATCTCTGTCTCTGTCTCTGTCTCTGTCTCTGTCTCTGTCTCTGTCTCTGTCTCTGCCTCTGTCTCTGTCCCTGTCTCTGTCTTGGTCTCCGTCTCTGTCTCTGTCTCTGTCTCTGTCATTGGCTCCATCTCTGTCTCTGTCTCAGTCTCTGTCTCTGTTTTTGTCTCTGTCTCTGTCTCTGCCTCTGTCTCTGTCTCTGTCTCTGTTTCTGTTTCTGTCTCTGTCTCTGTCTCTGTCTCTGTCTCTGTCTCTGTCTCTGTCTCTGTCTCTGTCTCTGTCTCTGTCTCTGTCTCTGTCTCTGCTCTGTCTCTGTCTCTGTCTCTGTCTCTGTCTCTGTCTCCGTCTCTGTCTCTGTCCCTGTCTCTGTCCCTGTCTCTGTCTCTGTCTCTGTCTCTGTCCCTGTCTCTGTCTCCGTATCCGCCGCTGTCTCTGTCTCTGTCCCTGTCTCTGTCTCTGTCTCTGTATCCGTCTCTGTCTCTGTCCCTGTCTCTGTCTCCGTCTCCGCCGCTGTCTCTGTCTCTGTGTCCATCTCTGTCTCTGTCTCTGTCTCTGTCTCTGTCTCTGTCTCTGTCTCTGTTTCTGTCTCTGCCTCTGTCTCTGTCTCTGTCTCTGTCTCTGTCTCTGTCTCTGTCTCTGTCTCTGTCTCTGTCTCTGTCTCTGTCTCTGTCTCTGCCTCTGTCTCTGTCTGTAGCTCTGTCTTTGTCTCATGCGCCTCTGTCTTTGTCTCTGTCCGTGTCTCTGTCTGTGCCTCTGTCTCTGTCTCTGTTTCCGTCTCTGTCGCTGCATCTGTCTCTGTCTCCGTCTCTCTCTCTTTTCCTGTCTCTGTCCCTGTCTCTGTCTCTGTCTCTGTCCCTGTCTCTGTCTCCGTCTCTCACTCTTTTCCTGTCTCTGTCCCTGTCTCTGTCTCTGTCCCTGTCCCTGTCTCTGTCTCCGTCTCCGTCTCTGTCCCTGTCTCTGTCATTGGTTCCATCTCGGTCTCTGTCTCAGTCTCTGTCTCTGTCTCTGTCTCTGTCTCTGTCTCTGTCTCTGTCTCTGTTTCTGTCTCTGTGTCTGTCTCTGTCTCTGCCTCTGTCTCTGTCTCTGTCTCTGTCTCTGTCTCTGTCTCTGTCTCTGTCTCTGTCTCTGTCTCTGTCTCTGTCTCTGTCTCTGTCTCTGTCTCTGTCTCTGTCTCTGTCTGTGTCTGTGTCTCTGTCTCTGTCTCTGTATCGGACTCTGTCTCCGTCTTTGTCTCTGTCTTTGTCTCCGTATTTGTCTCTGTCTGTGTCTCCATCTTTGTCTCCGTCTTTGTCTCCGTCTTTGCCACCCTCTTTGTCTCCGTATTTGTCTCCGTCTGTGTCGCCATCTTTGCCTCCGCCTTTGTCTCCGTCTTTGTCTCCGTCGCCGTCTTCCTCTTCGTGTCCGTCTTTGTCTCCGTCTTTGTCACCGTCTTTGTCTCCGTCTTTGTCTCCGTCCGTGTCTCCTGCCCCTCTGTTTCTGTCGCTCTCTCTGTCTCTCTCTGTGTCTCTGTCTCCGTCTCTGTCTCTGTCTCTGTCCCTCTCTGTCTCTGTCTCTGTCTTTGTCTCTGTCTCTGTCTCTGTCTCTGTCTCTGTCCCTGTCTCTGTCTCCTTATCCGCCGCTGTCTCTGTCTCTGTGTCCATCTCTGTCTCTGTCTCAGTCTCTGTCTCTGTCTCTGTCTCTGTCTGTGTCTCCATCTCTGTCTCTGTCTCTGTCTCTGTCTCTGTCTCTGTCTCTGTCTCTGCCTCTGTCTCTGTCCCTGTCTCTGTCTTGGTCTCCGTCTCTGTCTCTGTCTCTGTCTCTGTCATTGGCTCCATCTCTGTCTCTGTCTCAGTCTCTGTCTCTGTTTTTGTCTCTGTCTCTGTCTCTGCCTCTGTCTCTGTCTCTGTCTCTGTTTCTGTTTCTGTCTCTGTCTCTGTCTCTGTCTCTGTCTCTGTCTCTGTCTCTGTCTCTGCCTCTGTCTCTGTCCCTGTCTCTGTCTCCGTATCCGCCGCTGTCTCTGTCTCTGTGTCCATCTCTGTCTCTGCCTCAGTCTCTGTCTCTGTCTCTGTCTCTGTCTCTGTCACTGTCTCTGTCTCTGTCTCTGCCTCTGTCTCTGTCCCTGTCTCTGTCTCCGTCTCCGTCTCTGTCTCTGTCTCTGTCTCTGTCATTGGCTCCATCTCTGTCTCTGTCTCTGTTTCTGTCTCTGTCTCTGTCTCTGCCTCTGTCTCTGTCTCTGTCTCTGTTTCTGTCTCTCTCCCTGTATCTGTCTCTGCCTCTGTCTCTGTCCCTGTCTCTGTCTCCGTCTCCACCGCTGTCTCTGTCTCTGTCTCTGACTCTGTCTCTGTCCCTGACTCTGTCTCTGTCTCTGTCTCTGTCTCTGTCTCTGTCTCTGTCTCTGTCTCAGTCTCTGTCTCTGCCTCTGTCTCTGTCTCTGTCTCTGTTTCTGTCTCTCTCCCTGTATCTGTCTCTGCCTCTGTCTCTGTCCCTGTCTCTGTCTCCGTCTCCACCGCTGTCTCTGTCTCTGCCTCTGTCTCTGTCTCTGTCTCTGTCTCTGTCTCTGTCTCTGTCTCTGTCTCTGCCTCTGTCTCTGTCTGTAGCTCTGTCTTTGTCTCATGCGCCTCTGTCTTTGTCTCTGTCCGTGTCTCTGTCTGTGCCTCTGCCTCTGTCTCTGTTTCCGTCGCTGTCGCTGCCTCTGTCTCTGTCTCCGTCTCTCTCTCTTTTCCTGTCTCTGTCTCCGTTTCTGTCTCTGTCTCTGTCTCTGTCCCTGTCTCTGTCTCCTTATCCGCCGCTGTCTCTGCCTCTGTGTCCATCTCTGTCTCTGTCTCTGTCTCTGTCCCTGTCTCTGTCTCTGTCTCTGTATCCGTCTCTGTCTCTGTCCCTGTCTCTGTCTCCGTCTCCGCCGCTGTCTCTGTCTCTGTGTCCATCTCTGTCTCTGTCTCTGTCTCTGTCTCTGTCTCTGTCTCAGTCTCTGTCTCTGTCTCTGTCTCTGTCTCTGTCTCTGTCTCTGTCTCTGTCCTGTCTCTGTCTCTGTCTCTGTCTCTGTCACTGCCTCTGTCTCTGTCTGTGGCTCTGTCTTTGTTTCCGTATTTGTCTCTGTCTGTGTCTCCATCTTTGTCTCCGTCTTTGTCTCCGTCTTTGCCACCCTCTTTGTCTCCGTATTTGTCTCCGTCTGTGTCGCCATCTTTGCCTCCGCCTTTGTCTCCGTCTTTGTCTCCGTCGCCGTCTTCCTCTTCGTGTCCGTCTTTGTCTCCATCTTTGTCACCGTCTTTGTCTCCGTCTTTGTCTCCGTCCGTGTCTCCTGCCCCTCTGTTTCTGTCGCTCTCTCTGTCTCTCTCTGTGTCTCTGTCTCCGTCTCTGTCTCTGTCTCTGTCCCTGTCTCTGTCCCTGTCTCTGTCCCTGTCTCTGTCTCCGTATCCGCCGCTGTCTCTGTCTCTGTGTCCATCTCTGTCTCTGTCTCAGTCTCTGTCTCTGTCTCTGTCTCTGTCTCTGTCACTGTCTCTGTCTCTGTCTCTGCCTCTGTCTCTGTCCCTGTCTCTGTCTCCGTCTCCGTCTCTGTCTCTGTCTCTGACTCTGTCTCTGTCTCTGTCTCTGTCCCTGTCTCTGTCTCTGTCTCTGACTCTGTCTCTGTCTCTGACTCTGTCTCTGTCTCTGCCTCTGTCCCTGTCTCTGTCTCTGTCTCTGTGTCCATCTCTGTCTCTGTCTCTTTCTCTGTCTCTGTCTCTGTCTCTGTCTGTGTCTCTGTCTCTGCCTCTGTCTCTGTCTCTGTCTCTGTCTCTGTCTCTGTCTCCATCTCTGTCTCTGTCTCTGTCTCTGTCGCTGTCTCTGTCTCTGTCTCTTTTCCTGTCTCTGTCCCTGTCTCTGTCTCTGTCTCTGTCCCTGTCTCTGTCTCCGTCTCTCACTCTTTTCCTGTCTCTGTCCCTGTCTCTGTCTCTGTCCCTGTCCCTGTCTCTGTCTCCGTCTCCGTCTCTGTCCCTGTCTCTGTCATTGGTTCCATCTCGGTCTCTGTCTCAGTCTCTGTCTCTGTCTCTGTCTCTGTCTCTGTCTCTGTCTCTGTCTCTGTTTCTGTCTCTGTGTCTGTCTCTGTCTCTGCCTCTGTCTCTGTCTCTGTCTCTGTCTCTGTCTCTGTCTCTGTCTCTGTCTCTGTCTCTGTCTCTGTCTCTGTCTCTGTCTGTGTCTGTGTCTCTGTCTCTGTCTCTGTATCGGACTCTGTCTCCGTCTTTGTCTCTGTCTTTGTCTCCGTATTTGTCTCTGTCTGTGTCTCCATCTTTGTCTCCGTCTTTGTCTCCGTCTTTGCCACCCTCTTCGTCTCCGTATTTGTCTCCGTCTGTGTCGCCATCTTTGCCTCCGCCTTTGTCTCCGTCTTTGTCTCCGTCGCCGTCTTCCTCTTCGTGTCCGTCTTTGTCTCCGTCTTTGTCACCGTCTTTGTCTCCGTCTTTGTCTCCGTCCGTGTCTCCTGCCCCTCTGTTTCTGTCGCTCTCTCTGTCTCTCTCTGTGTCTCTGTCTCCGTCTCTGTCTCTGTCTCTGTCCCTGTCTCTGTCTCTGTCTCTGTCTTTGTCTCTGTCTCTGTCTCTGTCTCTGTCTCTGTCTCTGTCCCTGTCTCTGTCTCCTTATCCGCCGCTGTCTCTGTCTCTGTGTCCATCTCTGTCTCTGTCTCAGTCTCTGTCTCTGTCTCTGTCTCTGTCTGTGTCTCCATCTCTGTCTCTGTCTCTGTCTCTGTCTCTGTCTCTGTCTCTGTCTTTGTCTCTGTCTCTGTCTCTGTCTCTGTCTCTGTCTCTGTCCCTGTCTCTGTCTCCTTATCCGCCGCTGTCTCTGTCTCTGTGTCCATCTCTGTCTCTGTCTCAGTCTCTGTCTCTGTCTCTGTCTCTGTCTGTGTCCTCCATCTCTGTCTCTGTCTCTGTCTCTGTCTCTGTCTCTGTCTCTGTCTCTGCCTCTGTCTCTGTCCCTGTCTCTGTCCTTGGTCTCCGTCTCTGTCTCTGTCTCTGTCTCTGTCATTGGCTCCATCTCTGTCTCTGTCTCAGTCTCTGTCTCTGTTTTTGTCTCTGTCTCTGTCTCTGTCCCTGTCTCTGTCTCTGTCTCTGTGTCCATCTCTGTCTCTGTCTCTTTCTCTGTCTCTGTCTCTGTCTCTGTCTGTGTCTCTGTCTCTGCCTCTGTCTCTGTCTCTGTCTCTGTCTCTGTCTCTGTCTCTGTCTCTGTCTCCATCTCTGTCTCTGTCTCTGTCTCTGTCGCTGTCTCTGTCTCTGTCTCTTTTCCTGTCTCTGTCCCTGTCTCTGTCTCTGTCTCTGTCCCTGTCTCTGTCTCCGTCTCTCACTCTTTTTCCTGTCTCTGTCCCCTGTCTCTGTCTCTGTCCCTGTCCCTGTCTCTGTCTCCGTCTCCGTCTCTGTCCCTGTCTCTGTCATTGGTTCCATCTCGGTCTCTGTCTCAGTCTCTGTCTCTGTCTCTGTCTCTGTCCTCTGTCTCTGTCTCTGTCTCTGTTTCTGTCTCTGTGTCTGTCTCTGTCTCTGCCTCTGTCTCTGTCTATGTCTCTGTCTCTGTCTCTGTCTCTGTCTCTGTCTCTGTCTCTGTCTCTGTCTCTGTCTCTGTCTCTGTCTGTGTCTGTGTCTCTGTCTCTGTCTCTGTATCGGACTCTGTCTCCGTCTTTGTCTCTGTCTTTGTCTCCGTATTTGTCTCTGTCTGTGTCTCCATCTTTGTCTCCGTCTTTGTCTCCGTCTTTGCCACCCTCTTTGTCTCCGTATTTGTCTCCGTCTGTGTCGCCATCTTTGCCTCCGCCTTTGTCTCCGTCTTTGTCTCCGTCGCCGTCTTCCTCTTCGTGTCCGTCTTTGTCTCCGTCTTTGTCACCGTCTTTGTCTCCGTCTTTGTCTCCGTCCGTGTCTCCTGCCCCTCTGTTTCTGTCGCTCTCTCTGTCTCTCTCTGTGTCTCTGTCTCCGTCTCTGTCCTCTGTCTCTGTCCCTGTCTCTGTCTCTGTCTCTGTCTTTGTCTCTGTCTCTGTCTCTGTCTCTGTCTCTGTCTCTGTCCCTGTCTCTGTCTCCTTATCCGCCGCTGTCTCTGTCTCTGTGTCCATCTCTGTCTCTGTCTCAGTCTCTGTCTCTGTCTCTGTCTCTGTCTGTGTCTCCATCTCTGTCTCTGTCTCTGTCTCTGTCTCTGTCTCTGTCTCTGCCTCTGTCTCTGTCCCTGTCCTCTGTCTTGGTCTCCGTCTCTGTCTCTGTCTCTGTCTCTGTCATTGGCTCCATCTCTGTCTCTGTCTCAGTCTCTGTCTCTGTTTTTGTCTCTGTCTCTGTCTCTGCCTCTGTCTCTGTCTCTGTCTCTGTTTCTGTTTTCTGTCTCTGTCTCTGTCTCTGTCTCTGTCTCTGTCTCTGTCTCTGTCTCTGTCTCTGTCTCTGTCTCTGTCTCTGTCTCTGTCCCTGTCTCTGTCTCCGTATCCGCCGCTGTCTCTGTCTCTGTGTCCATCTCTGTCTCTGTCTCAGTCTCTGTCACTGTCTCTGTCTCTGTCTCTGCCTCTGTCTCTGTCTCTGTCTCTGTCCTCTGTCTCTGTCCTGTCTCTGTCTCTGTCACTGCCTCTGTCTCTGTCTGTGGCTCTGTCTTTGTTTCCGTATTTGTCTCTGTCTGTGTCTCCATCTTTGTCTCCGTCTTTGTCTCCGTCTTTGCCACCCTCTTTGTCTCCGTATTTGTCTCCGTCTGTGTCGCCATCTTTGCCTCCGCCTTTGTCTCCGTCTTTGTCTCCGTCGCCGTCTTCCTCTTCGTGTCCGTCTTTGTCTCCGTCTTTGTCACCGTCTTTGTCTCCGTCTTTGTCTCCGTCCGTGTCTCCTGCCCCTCTGTTTCTGTCGCTCTCTCTGTCTCTCTCTGTGTCTCTGTCTCCGTCTCTGTCTCTGTCTCTGTCCCTGTCTCTGTCCCTGTCTCTGTCCCTGTCTCTGTCTCCGTATCCGCCGCTGTCTCTGTCTCTGTGTCCATCTCTGTCTCTGTCTCAGTCTCTGTCTCTGTCTCTGTCTCTGTCTCTGTCACTGTCTCTGTCTCTGTCTCTGCCTCTGTCTCTGTCCCTGTCTCTGTCTCCGTCTCCGTCTCTGTCTCTGTCTCTGACTCTGTCTCTGTCTCTGTCTCTGTCCCTGTCTCTGTCTCTGTCTCTGACTCTGTCTCTGTCTCTGTCTCTGACTCTGTCTCTGTCTCTGTCTCTGTCCCTGTCTCTGTCTCTGTCTCTGTGTCCATCTCTGTCTCTGTCTCTTTCTCTGTCTCTGTCTCTGTCTCTGTCTGTGTCTCTGTCTCTGCCTCTGTCTCTGTCTCTGTCTCTGTCTCTGTCTCCATCTCTGTCTCTGTCGCTGTCTCTGTCTCTGTCTCTTTTCCTGTCTCTGTCCCTGTCTCTGTCTCTGTCTCTGTCCCTGTCTCTGTCTCCGTCTCTCACTCTTTTCCTGTCTCTGTCTCTGTCCCTGTCCCTGTCTCTGTCTCCGTCTCCGTCTCTGTCCCTGTCTCTGTCATTGGTTCCATCTCGGTCTCTGTCTCAGTCTCTGTCTCTGTCTCTGTCTCTGTCTCTGTCTCTGTCTCTGTCTCTGTTTCTGTCTCTGTGTCTGTCTCTGTCTCTGCCTCTGTCTCTGTCTCTGTCTCTGTCTCTGTCTCTGTCTCTGTCTCTGTCTCTGTCTCTGTCTCTGTCTCTGTCTCTGTCTCTGTCTCTGTCTCTGTCTGTGTCTGTGTCTCTGTCTCTGTCTCTGTATCGGACTCTGTCTCCGTCTTTGTCTCTGTCTTTGTCTCCGTATTTGTCTCTGTCTGTGTCTCCATCTTTGTCTCCGTCTTTGTCTCCGTCTTTGCCACCCTCTTTGTCTCCGTATTTGTCTCCGTCTTTGTCACCGTCTTTGTCTCCGTCTTTGTCTCCGTCCGTGTCTCCTGCCCCTCTGTTTCTGTCGCTCTCTCTGTCTCTCTCTGTGTCTCTGTCTCCGTCTCTGTCTCTGTCTCTGTCCCTCTCTGTCTCTGTCTCTGTCTTTGTCTCTGTCTCTGTCTCTGTCTCTGTCTCTGTCCCTGTCTCTGTCTCCTTATCCGCCGCTGTCTCTGTCTCTGTGTCCATCTCTGTCTCTGTCTCAGTCTCTGTCTCTGTCTCTGTCTCTGTCTGTGTCTCCATCTCTGTCTCTGTCTCTGTCTCTGTCTCTGTCTCTGTCTCTGTCTCTGCCTCTGTCTCTGTCCCTGTCTCTGTCTTGGTCTCCGTCTCTGTCTCTGTCTCTGTCTCTGTCATTGGCTCCATCTCTGTCTCTGTCTCAGTCTCTGTCTCTGTTTTTGTCTCTGTCTCTGTCTCTGCCTCTGTCTCTGTCTCTGTCTCTGTTTCTGTTTCTGTCTCTGTCTCTGTCTCTGTCTCTGTCTCTGTCTCTGTCTCTGCCTCTGTCTCTGTCTCTGTCCCTGTCTCTGTCTCCGTATCCGCCGCTGTCTCTGTCTCTATGTCCATCTCTGTCTCTGCCTCAGTCTCTGTCTCTGTCTCTGTCTCTGTCTCTGTCACTGTCTCTGTCTCTGTCTCTGCCTCTGTCTCTGTCCCTGTCTCTGTCTCCGTCTCCGTCTCTGTCTCTGTCTCTGTCTCTGTCATTGGCTCCATCTCTGTCTCTGTCTCTGTTTCTGTCTCTGTCTCTGTCTCTGCCTCTGTCTCTGTCTCTGTCTCTGTTTCTGTCTCTCTCCCTGTATCTGTCTCTGCCTCTGTCTCTGTCCCTGTCTCTGTCTCCGTCTCCACCGCTGTCTCTGTCTCTGTCTCTGACTCTGTCTCTGTCCCTGACTCTGTCTCTGTCTCTGTCTCTGTCTCTGTCTCTGTCTCTGTCTCAGTCTCTGTCTCTGCCTCTGTCTCTGTCTCTGTCTCTGTTTCTGTCTCTCTCCCTGTATCTGTCTCTGCCTCTGTCTCTGTCCCTGTCTCTGTCTCCGTCTCCACCGCTGTCTCTGTCTCTGCCTCTGTCTCTGTCTCTGTCTCTGTCTCTGTCTCTGTCTCTGTCTCTGCCTCTGTCTCTGTCTGTAGCTCTGTCTTTGTCTCATGCGCCTCTGTCTTTGTCTCTGTCCGTGTCTCTGTCTGTGCCTCTTCCTCTGTCTCTGTTTCCGTCGCTGTCGCTGCCTCTGTCTCTGTCTCCGTCTCTCTCTCTTTTCCTGTCTCTGTCTCCGTTTCTGTCTCTGTCTCTGTCTCTGTCCCTGTCTCTGTCTCCTTATCCGCCGCTGTCTCTGTCTCTGTGTCCATCTCTGTCTCTGTCTCTGTCTCTGTCCCTGTCTCTGTCTCTGTCTCTGTATCCGTCTCTGTCTCTGTCCCTGTCTCTGTCTCCGTCTCCGCCGCTGTCTCTGTCTCTGTGTCCATCTCTGTCTCTGTCTCTGTCTCTGTCTCTGTCTCTGTCTCAGTCTCTGTCTCTGTCTCTGTCTCTGTCTCTGTCTCTGTCTCTGTCTCTGTCCTGTCTCTGTCTCTGTCTCTGTCTCTGTCACTGCCTCTGTCTCTGTCTGTGGCTCTGTCTTTGTTTCCGTATTTGTCTCTGTCTGTGTCTCCATCTTTGTCTCCGTCTTTGTCTCCGTCTTTGCCACCCTCTTTGTCTCCGTATTTGTCTCCGTCTGTGTCGCCATCTTTGCCTCCGCCTTTGTCTCCGTCTTTGTCTCCGTCGCCGTCTTCCTCTTCGTGTCCGTCTTTGTCTCCATCTTTGTCACCGTCTTTGTCTCCGTCTTTGTCTCCGTCCGTGTCTCCTGCCCCTCTGTTTCTGTCGCTCTCTCTGTCTCTCTCTGTGTCTCTGTCTCCGTCTCTGTCTCTGTCTCTGTCCCTGTCTCTGTCCCTGTCTCTGTCCCTGTCTCTGTCTCCGTATCCGCCGCTGTCTCTGTCTCTGTGTCCATCTCTGTCTCTGTCTCAGTCTCTGTCTCTGTCTCTGTCTCTGTCTCTGTCACTGTCTCTGTCTCTGTCTCTGCCTCTGTCTCTGTCCCTGTCTCTGTCTCCGTCTCCGTCTCTGTCTCTGTCTCTGACTCTGTCTCTGTCTCTGTCTCTGTCCCTGTCTCTGTCTCTGTCTCTGACTCTGTCTCTGTCTCTGACTCTGTCTCTGTCTCTGTCTCTGTCCCTGTCTCTGTCTCTGTCTCTGTGTCCATCTCTGTCTCTGTCTCTTTCTCTGTCTCTGTCTCTGTCTCTGTCTGTGTCTCTGTCTCTGCCTCTGTCTCTGTCTCTGTCTTTGTCTCTGTCTCTGTCTCCATCTCTGTCTCTGTCTCTGTCTCTGTCGCTGTCTCTGTCTCTGTCTCTTTTCCTGTCTCTGTCCCTGTCTCTGTCTCTGTCTCTGTCCCTGTCTCTGTCTCCGTCTCTCACTCTTTTCCTGTCTCTGTCCCTGTCTCTGTCTCTGTCCCTGTCCCTGTCTCTGTCTCCGTCTCCGTCTCTGTCCCTGTCTCTGTCATTGGTTCCATCTCGGTCTCTGTCTCAGTCTCTGTCTCTGTCTCTGTCTCTGTCTCTGTCTCTGTCTCTGTCTCTGTTTCTGTCTCTGTGTCTGTCTCTGTCTCTGCCTCTGTCTCTGTCTCTGTCTCTGTCTCTGTCTCTGTCTCTGTCTCTGTCTCTGTCTCTGTCTCTGTCTCTGTCTCTGTCTGTGTCTGTGTCTCTGTCTCTGTCTCTGTATCGGACTCTGTCTCCGTCTTTGTCTCTGTCTTTGTCTCCGTATTTGTCTCTGTCTGTGTCTCCATCTTTGTCTCCGTCTTTGTCTCCGTCTTTGCCACCCTCTTTGTCTCCGTATTTGTCTCCGTCTGTGTCGCCATCTTTGCCTCCGCCTTTGTCTCCGTCTTTGTCTCCGTCGCCGTCTTCCTCTTCGTGTCCGTCTTTGTCTCCGTCTTTGTCACCGTCTTTGTCTCCGTCTTTGTCTCCGTCCGTGTCTCCTGCCCCTCTGTTTCTGTCGCTCTCTCTGTCTCTCTCTGTGTCTCTGTCTCCGTCTCTGTCTCTGTCTCTGTCTCTGTCTCTGTCTCTGTCCCTGTCTCTGTCTCCTTATCCGCCGCTGTCTCTGTCTCTGTGTCCATCTCTGTCTCTGTCTCAGTCTCTGTCTCTGTCTCTGTCTCTGTCTGTGTCTCCATCTCTGTCTCTGTCTCTGTCTCTGTCTCTGTCTCTGTCTCTGTCTCTGCCTCTGTCTCTGTCCCTGTCTCTGTCTTGGTCTCCGTCTCTGTCTCTGTCTCTGTCTCTGTCATTGGCTCCATCTCTGTCTCTGTCTCAGTCTCTGTCTCTGTTTTTGTCTCTGTCTCTGTCTCTGCCTCTGTCTCTGTCTCTGTCTCTGTTTCTGTTTCTGTCTCTGTCTCTGTCTCTGTCTCTGTCTCTGTCTCTGTCTCTGTCTCTGTCTCTGTCTCTGTCTCTGTCCCTGTCTCTGTCTCCGTATCCGCCGCTGTCTCTGTCTCTGTGTCCATCTCTGTCTCTGTCTCAGTCTCTGTCACTGTCTCTGTCTCTGTCTCTGCCTCTGTCTCTGTCTCTGTCTCTGTCTCTGTCTCTGTCCTGTCTCTGTCTCTGTCACTGCCTCTGTCTCTGTCTGTGGCTCTGTCTTTGTTTCCGTATTTGTCTCTGTCTGTGTCTCCATCTTTGTCTCCGTCTTTGTCTCCGTCTTTGCCACCCTCTTTGTCTCCGTATTTGTCTCCGTCTGTGTCGCCATCTTTGCCTCCGCCTTTGTCTCCGTCTTTGTCTCCGTCGCCGTCTTCCTCTTCGTGTCCGTCTTTGTCTCCGTCTTTGTCACCGTCTTTGTCTCCGTCTTTGTCTCCGTCCGTGTCTCCTGCCCCTCTGTTTCTGTCGCTCTCTCTGTCTCTCTCTGTGTCTCTGTCTCCGTCTCTGTCTCTGTCTCTGTCCCTGTCTCTGTCCCTGTCTCTGTCCCTGTCTCTGTCTCCGTATCCGCCGCTGTCTCTGTCTCTGTGTCCATCTC
Source organism: Megachile willughbiella (assembly GCA_945859595.2). NCBI lineage: Eukaryota > Metazoa > Arthropoda > Insecta > Hymenoptera > Megachilidae > Megachile > Megachile willughbiella. Next base: position 431,771 of record CAMAOD020000206.1, on the reverse strand, counting down.
TGTCTCTGTCTCAGTCTCTGTCTCTGTCTCTGTCTCTGTCTCTGTCACTGTCTCTGTCTCTGTCTCTGCCTCTGTCTCTGTCCCTGTCTCTGTCTCCGTCTCCGTCTCTGTCTCTGTCTCTGACTCTGTCTCTGTCTCTGTCTCTGTCCCTGTCTCTGTCTCTGTCTCTGACTCTGTCTCTGTCTCTGACTCTGTCTCTGTCTCTGTCTCTGTCCCTGTCTCTGTCTCTGTCTCTGTGTCCATCTCTGTCTCTGTCTCTTTCTCTGTCTCTGTCTCTGTCTCTGTCTGTGTCTCTGTCTCTGCCTCTGTCTCTGTCTCTGTCTCTGTCTCTGTCTCTGTCTCTGTCTCTGTCTCCATCTCTGTCTCTGTCTCTGTCTCTGTCGCTGTCTCTGTCTCTGTCTCTTTTCCTGTCTCTGTCCCTGTCTCTGTCTCTGTCTCTGTCCCTGTCTCTGTCTCCGTCTCTCACTCTTTTCCTGTCTCTGTCCCTGTCTCTGTCTCTGTCCCTGTCCCTGTCTCTGTCTCCGTCTCCGTCTCTGTCCCTGTCTCTGTCATTGGTTCCATCTCGGTCTCTGTCTCAGTCTCTGTCTCTGTCTCTGTCTCTGTCTCTGTCTCTGTCTCTGTCTCTGTTTCTGTCTCTGTGTCTGTCTCTGTCTCTGCCTCTGTCTCTGTCTCTGTCTCTGTCTCTGTCTCTGTCTCTGTCTCTGTCTCTGTCTCTGTCTCTGTCTCTGTCTCTGTCTGTGTCTGTGTCTCTGTCTCTGTCTCTGTATCGGACTCTGTCTCCGTCTTTGTCTCTGTCTTTGTCTCCGTATTTGTCTCTGTCTGTGTCGCCATCTTTGCCTCCGCCTTTGTCTCCGTCTTTGTCTCCGTCGCCGTCTTCCTCTTCGTGTCCGTCTTTGTCTCCATCTTTGTCACCGTCTTTGTCTCCGTCTTTGTCTCCGTCCGTGTCTCCTGCCCCTCTGTTTCTGTCGCTCTCTCTGTCTCTCTCTGTGTCTCTGTCTCCGTCTCTGTCTCTGTCTCTGTCCCTGTCTCTGTCCCTGTCTCTGTCCCTGTCTCTGTCTCCGTATCCGCCGCTGTCTCTGTCTCTGTGTCCATCTCTGTCTCTGTCTCAGTCTCTGTCTCTGTCTCTGTCTCTGTCTCTGTCACTGTCTCTGTCTCTGTCTCTGCCTCTGTCTCTGTCCCTGTCTCTGTCTCCGTCTCCGTCTCTGTCTCTGTCTCTGACTCTGTCTCTGTCTCTGTCTCTGTCCCTGTCTCTGTCTCTGTCTCTGACTCTGTCTCTGTCTCTGACTCTGTCTCTGTCTCTGTCTCTGTCCCTGTCTCTGTCTCTGTCTCTGTGTCCATCTCTGTCTCTGTCTCTTTCTCTGTCTCTGTCTCTGTCTCTGTCTGTGTCTCTGTCTCTGCCTCTGTCTCTGTCTCTGTCTCTGTCTCTGTCTCTGTCTCTGTCTCTGTCTCCATCTCTGTCTCTGTCTCTGTCTCTGTCGCTGTCTCTGTCTCTGTCTCTTTTCCTGTCTCTGTCCCTGTCTCTGTCTCTGTCTCTGTCCCTGTCTCTGTCTCCGTCTCTCACTCTTTTCCTGTCTCTGTCCCTGTCTCTGTCTCTGTCCCTGTCCCTGTCTCTGTCTCCGTCTCCGTCTCTGTCCCTGTCTCTGTCATTGGTTCCATCTCGGTCTCTGTCTCAGTCTCTGTCTCTGTCTCTGTCTCTGTCTCTGTCTCTGTCTCTGTCTCTGTTTCTGTCTCTGTGTCTGTCTCTGTCTCTGCCTCTGTCTCTGTCTCTGTCTCTGTCTCTGTCTCTGTCTCTGTCTCTGTCTCTGTCTCTGTCTCTGTCTCTGTCTCTGTCTGTGTCTGTGTCTCTGTCTCTGTCTCTGTATCGGACTCTGTCTCCGTCTTTGTCTCTGTCTTTGTCTCCGTATTTGTCTCCGTCTGTGTCGCCATCTTTGCCTCCGCCTTTGTCTCCGTCTTTGTCTCCGTCGCCGTCTTCCTCTTCGTGTCCGTCTTTGTCTCCGTCTTTGTCACCGTCTTTGTCTCCGTCTTTGTCTCCGTCCGTGTCTCCTGCCCCTCTGTTTCTGTCGCTCTCTCTGTCTCTCTCTGTGTCTCTGTCTCCGTCTCTGTCTCTGTCTCTGTCCCTGTCTCTGTCTCTGTCTCTGTCTTTGTCTCTGTCTCTGTCTCTGTCTCTGTCTCTGTCTCTGTCCCTGTCTCTGTCTCCTTATCCGCCGCTGTCTCTGTCTCTGTGTCCATCTCTGTCTCTGTCTCAGTCTCTGTCTCTGTCTCTGTCTCTGTCTGTGTCTCCATCTCTGTCTCTGTCTCTGTCTCTGTCTCTGTCTCTGTCTCTGTCTCTGCCTCTGTCTCTGTCCCTGTCTCTGTCTTGGTCTCCGTCTCTGTCTCTGTCTCTGTCTCTGTCATTGGCTCCATCTCTGTCTCTGTCTCAGTCTCTGTCTCTGTTTTTGTCTCTGTCTCTGTCTCTGCCTCTGTCTCTGTCTCTGTCTCTGTTTCTGTTTCTGTCTCTGCCTCAGTCTCTGTCTCTGTCTCTGTCTCTGTCTCTGTCACTGTCTCTGTCTCTGTCTCTGCCTCTGTCTCTGTCCCTGTCTCTGTCTCCGTCTCCGTCTCTGTCTCTGTCTCTGTCTCTGTCATTGGCTCCATCTCTGTCTCTGTCTCTGTTTCTGTCTCTGTCTCTGTCTCTGCCTCTGTCTCTGTCTCTGTCTCTGTTTCTGTCTCTCTCCCTGTATCTGTCTCTGCCTCTGTCTCTGTCCCTGTCTCTGTCTCCGTCTCCACCGCTGTCTCTGTCTCTGTCTCTGACTCTGTCTCTGTCCCTGACTCTGTCTCTGTCTCTGTCTCTGTCTCTGTCTCTGTCTCTGTCTCAGTCTCTGTCTCTGCCTCTGTCTCTGTCTCTGTCTCTGTTTCTGTCTCTCTCCCTGTATCTGTCTCTGCCTCTGTCTCTGTCCCTGTCTCTGTCTCCGTCTCCACCGCTGTCTCTGTCTCTGCCTCTGTCTCTGTCTCTGTCTCTGTCTCTGTCTCTGTCTCTGTCTCTGTCTCTGCCTCTGTCTCTGTCTGTAGCTCTGTCTTTGTCTCATGCGCCTCTGTCTTTGTCTCTGTCCGTGTCTCTGTCTGTGCCTCTGCCTCTGTCTCTGTTTCCGTCGCTGTCGCTGCCTCTGTCTCTGTCTCCGTCTCTCTCTCTTTTCCTGTCTCTGTCTCCGTTTCTGTCTCTGTCTCTGTCTCTGTCCCTGTCTCTGTCTCCTTATCCGCCGCTGTCTCTGTCTCTGTGTCCATCTCTGTCTCTGTCTCTGTCTCTGTCCCTGTCTCTGTCTCTGTCTCTGTATCCGTCTCTGTCTCTGTCCCTGTCTCTGTCTCCGTCTCCGCCGCTGTCTCTGTCTCTGTGTCCATCTCTGTCTCTGTCTCTGTCTCTGTCTCTGTCTCTGTCTCAGTCTCTGTCTCTGTCTCTGTCTCTGTCTCTGTCTCTGTCTCTGTCTCTGTCCTGTCTCTGTCTCTGTCTCTGTCTCTGTCACTGCCTCTGTCTCTGTCTGTGGCTCTGTCTTTGTTTCCGTATTTGTCTCTGTCTGTGTCTCCATCTTTGTCTCCGTCTTTGTCTCCGTCTTTGCCACCCTCTTTGTCTCCGTATTTGTCTCCGTCTGTGTCGCCATCTTTGCCTCCGCCTTTGTCTCCGTCTTTGTCTCCGTCGCCGTCTTCCTCTTCGTGTCCGTCTTTGTCTCCATCTTTGTCACCGTCTTTGTCTCCGTCTTTGTCTCCGTCCGTGTCTCCTGCCCCTCTGTTTCTGTCGCTCTCTCTGTCTCTCTCTGTGTCTCTGTCTCCGTCTCTGTCTCTGTCTCTGTCCCTGTCTCTGTCCCTGTCTCTGTCCCTGTCTCTGTCTCCGTATCCGCCGCTGTCTCTGTCTCTGTGTCCATCTCTGTCTCTGTCTCAGTCTCTGTCTCTGTCTCTGTCTCTGTCTCTGTCACTGTCTCTGTCTCTGTCTCTGCCTCTGTCTCTGTCCCTGTCTCTGTCTCCGTCTCCGTCTCTGTCTCTGTCTCTGACTCTGTCTCTGTCTCTGTCTCTGTCCCTGTCTCTGTCTCTGTCTCTGACTCTGTCTCTGTCTCTGACTCTGTCTCTGTCTCTGCCTCTGTCCCTGTCTCTGTCTCTGTCTCTGTGTCCATCTCTGTCTCTGTCTCTTTCTCTGTCTCTGTCTCTGTCTCTGTCTGTGTCTCTGTCTCTGCCTCTGTCTCTGTCTCTGTCTCTGTCTCTGTCTCTGTCTCTGTCTCTGTCTCCATCTCTGTCTCTGTCTCTGTCTCTGTCGCTGTCTCTGTCTCTGTCTCTTTTCCTGTCTCTGTCCCTGTCTCTGTCTCTGTCTCTGTCCCTGTCTCTGTCTCCGTCTCTCACTCTTTTCCTGTCTCTGTCCCTGTCTCTGTCTCTGTCCCTGTCCCTGTCTCTGTCTCCGTCTCCGTCTCTGTCCCTGTCTCTGTCATTGGTTCCATCTCGGTCTCTGTCTCAGTCTCTGTCTCTGTCTCTGTCTCTGTCTCTGTCTCTGTCTCTGTCTCTGTTTCTGTCTCTGTGTCTGTCTCTGTCTCTGCCTCTGTCTCTGTCTCTGTCTCTGTCTCTGTCTCTGTCTCTGTCTCTGTCTCTGTCTCTGTCTCTGTCTCTGTCTCTGTCTCTGTCTGTGTCTGTGTCTCTGTCTCTGTCTCTGTATCGGACTCTGTCTCCGTCTTTGTCTCTGTCTTTGTCTCCGTATTTGTCTCTGTCTGTGTCTCCATCTTTGTCTCCGTCTTTGTCTCCGTCTTTGCCACCCTCTTCGTCTCCGTATTTGTCTCCGTCTGTGTCGCCATCTTTGCCTCCGCCTTTGTCTCCGTCTTTGTCTCCGTCGCCGTCTTCCTCTTCGTGTCCGTCTTTGTCTCCGTCTTTGTCACCGTCTTTGTCTCCGTCTTTGTCTCCGTCCGTGTCTCCTGCCCCTCTGTTTCTGTCGCTCTCTCTGTCTCTCTCTGTGTCTCTGTCTCCGTCTCTGTCTCTGTCTCTGTCCCTGTCTCTGTCTCTGTCTCTGTCTTTGTCTCTGTCTCTGTCTCTGTCTCTGTCTCTGTCTCTGTCCCTGTCTCTGTCTCCTTATCCGCCGCTGTCTCTGTCTCTGTGTCCATCTCTGTCTCTGTCTCAGTCTCTGTCTCTGTCTCTGTCTCTGTCTGTGTCTCCATCTCTGTCTCTGTCTCTGTCTCTGTCTCTGTCTCTGTCTCTGTCTCTGCCTCTGTCTCTGTCCCTGTCTCTGTCTTGGTCTCCGTCTCTGTCTCTGTCTCTGTCTCTGTCATTGGCTCCATCTCTGTCTCTGTCTCAGTCTCTGTCTCTGTTTTTGTCTCTGTCTCTGTCTCTGCCTCTGTCTCTGTCTCTGTCTCTGTTTCTGTTTCTGTCTCTGTCTCTGTCTCTGTCTCTGTCTCTGTCTCTGTCTCTGTCTCTGTCTCTGTCTCTGTCTCTGTCCCTGTCTCTGTCTCCGTATCCGCCGCTGTCTCTGTCTCTGTGTCCATCTCTGTCTCTGTCTCAGTCTCTGTCACTGTCTCTGTCTCTGTCTCTGCCTCTGTCTCTGTCTCTGTCTCTGTCTCTGTCTCTGTCCTGTCTCTGTCTCTGTCACTGCCTCTGTCTCTGTCTGTGGCTCTGTCTTTGTTTCCGTATTTGTCTCTGTCTGTGTCTCCATCTTTGTCTCCGTCTTTGTCTCCGTCTTTGCCACCCTCTTTGTCTCCGTATTTGTCTCCGTCTGTGTCGCCATCTTTGCCTCCGCCTTTGTCTCCGTCTTTGTCTCCGTCGCCGTCTTCCTCTTCGTGTCCGTCTTTGTCTCCGTCTTTGTCACCGTCTTTGTCTCCGTCTTTGTCTCCGTCCGTGTCTCCTGCCCCTCTGTTTCTGTCGCTCTCTCTGTCTCTCTCTGTGTCTCTGTCTCCGTCTCTGTCTCTGTCTCTGTCCCTGTCTCTGTCCCTGTCTCTGTCCCTGTCTCTGTCTCCGTATCCGCCGCTGTCTCTGTCTCTGTGTCCATCTCTGTCTCTGTCTCAGTCTCTGTCTCTGTCTCTGTCTCTGTCTCTGTCACTGTCTCTGTCTCTGTCTCTGCCTCTGTCTCTGTCCCTGTCTCTGTCTCCGTCTCCGTCTCTGTCTCTGTCTCTGACTCTGTCTCTGTCTCTGTCTCTGTCCCTGTCTCTGTCTCTGTCTCTGACTCTGTCTCTGTCTCTGACTCTGTCTCTGTCTCTGTCTCTGTCCCTGTCTCTGTCTCTGTCTCTGTGTCCATCTCTGTCTCTGTCTCTTTCTCTGTCTCTGTCTCTGTCTCTGTCTGTGTCTCTGTCTCTGCCTCTGTCTCTGTCTCTGTCTCTGTCTCTGTCTCTGTCTCTGTCTCTGTCTCTGTCTCTGTCTCCATCTCTGTCTCTGTCTCTGTCTCTGTCGCTGTCTCTGTCTCTGTCTCTTTTCCTGTCTCTGTCCCTGTCTCTGTCTCTGTCTCTGTCCCTGTCTCTGTCTCCGTCTCTCACTCTTTTCCTGTCTCTGTCCCTGTCTCTGTCTCTGTCCCTGTCCCTGTCTCTGTCTCCGTCTCCGTCTCTGTCCCTGTCTCTGTCATTGGTTCCATCTCGGTCTCTGTCTCAGTCTCTGTCTCTGTCTCTGTCTCTGTCTCTGTCTCTGTCTCTGTCTCTGTCTCTGTTTCTGTCTCTGTGTCTGTCTCTGTCTCTGCCTCTGTCTCTGTCTCTGTCTCTGTCTCTGTCTCTGTCTCTGTCTCTGTCTCTGTCTCTGTCTCTGTCTGTGTCTGTGTCTCTGTCTCTGTCTCTGTATCGGACTCTGTCTCCGTCTTTGTCTCTGTCTTTGTCTCCGTATTTGTCTCTGTCTGTGTCTCCATCTTTGTCTCCGTCTTTGTCTCCGTCTTTGCCACCCTCTTTGTCTCCGTATTTGTCTCCGTCTGTGTCGCCATCTTTGCCTCCGCCTTTGTCTCCGTCTTTGTCTCCGTCGCCGTCTTCCTCTTCGTGTCCGTCTTTGTCTCCGTCTTTGTCACCGTCTTTGTCTCCGTCTTTGTCTCCGTCCGTGTCTCCTGCCCCTCTGTTTCTGTCGCTCTCTCTGTCTCTCTCTGTGTCTCTGTCTCCGTCTCTGTCTCTGTCTCTGTCCCTGTCTCTGTCTCTGTCTCTGTCTTTGTCTCTGTCTCTGTCTCTGTCTCTGTCTCTGTCTCTGTCCCTGTCTCTGTCTCCTTATCCGCCGCTGTCTCTGTCTCTGTGTCCATCTCTGTCTCTGTCTCTGTCTCAGTCTCTGTCTCTGTCTCTGTCTCTGTCTGTGTCTCCATCTCTGTCTCTGTCTCTGTCTCTGTCTCTGTCTCTGTCTCTGTCTCTGCCTCTGTCTCTGTCCCTGTCTCTGTCTTGGTCTCCGTCTCTGTCTCTGTCTCTGTCTCTGTCATTGGCTCCATCTCTGTCTCTGTCTCAGTCTCTGTCTCTGTTTTTGTCTCTGTCTCTGTCTCTGTCCCTGTCTCTGTCTCTGTCTCTGTGTCCATCTCTGTCTCTGTCTCTTTCTCTGTCTCTGTCTCTGTCTCTGTCTGTGTCTCTGTCTCTGCCTCTGTCTCTGTCTCTGTCTCTGTCTCTGTCTCTGTCTCTGTCTCTGTCTCCATCTCTGTCTCTGTCTCTGTCTCTGTCGCTGTCTCTGTCTCTGTCTCTTTTCCTGTCTCTGTCCCTGTCTCTGTCTCTGTCTCTGTCCCTGTCTCTGTCTCCGTCTCTCACTCTTTTCCTGTCTCTGTCCCTGTCTCTGTCTCTGTCCCTGTCCCTGTCTCTGTCTCCGTCTCCGTCTCTGTCCCTGTCTCTGTCATTGGTTCCATCTCGGTCTCTGTCTCAGTCTCTGTCTCTGTCTCTGTCTCTGTCTCTGTCTCTGTCTCTGTCTCTGTTTCTGTCTCTGTGTCTGTCTCTGTCTCTGCCTCTGTCTCTGTCTCTGTCTCTGTCTCTGTCTCTGTCTCTGTCTCTGTCTCTGTCTCTGTCTCTGTCTCTGTCTCTGTCTCTGTCTGTGTCTGTGTCTCTGTCTCTGTCTCTGTATCGGACTCTGTCTCCGTCTTTGTCTCTGTCTTTGTCTCCGTATTTGTCTCTGTCTGTGTCTCCATCTTTGTCTCCGTCTTTGTCTCCGTCTTTGCCACCCTCTTTGTCTCCGTATTTGTCTCCGTCTGTGTCGCCATCTTTGCCTCCGCCTTTGTCTCCGTCTTTGTCTCCGTCGCCGTCTTCCTCTTCGTGTCCGTCTTTGTCTCCGTCTTTGTCACCGTCTTTGTCTCCGTCTTTGTCTCCGTCCGTGTCTCCTGCCCCTCTGTTTCTGTCGCTCTCTCTGTCTCTCTCTGTGTCTCTGTCTCCGTCTCTGTCTCTGTCTCTGTCCCTGTCTCTGTCTCTGTCTCTGTCTTTGTCTCTGTCTCTGTCTCTGTCTCTGTCTCTGTCTCTGTCCCTGTCTCTGTCTCCTTATCCGCCGCTGTCTCTGTCTCTGTGTCCATCTCTGTCTCTGTCTCAGTCTCTGTCTCTGTCTCTGTCTCTGTCTGTGTCTCCATCTCTGTCTCTGTCTCTGTCTCTGTCTCTGTCTCTGTCTCTGCCTCTGTCTCTGTCCCTGTCTCTGTCTTGGTCTCCGTCTCTGTCTCTGTCTCTGTCTCTGTCATTGGCTCCATCTCTGTCTCTGTCTCAGTCTCTGTCTCTGTTTTTGTCTCTGTCTCTGTCTCTGCCTCTGTCTCTGTCTCTGTCTCTGTTTCTGTTTCTGTCTCTGTCTCTGTCTCTGTCTCTGTCTCTGTCTCTGTCTCTGTCTCTGTCTCTGTCTCTGTCTCTGTCTCTGTCCCTGTCTCTGTCTCCGTATCCGCCGCTGTCTCTGTCTCTGTGTCCATCTCTGTCTCTGTCTCAGTCTCTGTCACTGTCTCTGTCTCTGTCTCTGCCTCTGTCTCTGTCTCTGTCTCTGTCTCTGTCTCTGTCCTGTCTCTGTCTCTGTCACTGCCTCTGTCTCTGTCTGTGGCTCTGTCTTTGTTTCCGTATTTGTCTCTGTCTGTGTCTCCATCTTTGTCTCCGTCTTTGTCTCCGTCTTTGCCACCCTCTTTGTCTCCGTATTTGTCTCCGTCTGTGTCGCCATCTTTGCCTCCGCCTTTGTCTCCGTCTTTGTCTCCGTCGCCGTCTTCCTCTTCGTGTCCGTCTTTGTCTCCGTCTTTGTCACCGTCTTTGTCTCCGTCTTTGTCTCCGTCCGTGTCTCCTGCCCCTCTGTTTCTGTCGCTCTCTCTGTCTCTCTCTGTGTCTCTGTCTCCGTCTCTGTCTCTGTCTCTGTCCCTGTCTCTGTCCCTGTCTCTGTCCCTGTCTCTGTCTCCGTATCCGCCGCTGTCTCTGTCTCTGTGTCCATCTCTGTCTCTGTCTCAGTCTCTGTCTCTGTCTCTGTCTCTGTCTCTGTCACTGTCTCTGTCTCTGTCTCTGCCTCTGTCTCTGTCCCTGTCTCTGTCTCCGTCTCCGTCTCTGTCTCTGTCTCTGACTCTGTCTCTGTCTCTGTCTCTGTCCCTGTCTCTGTCTCTGTCTCTGACTCTGTCTCTGTCTCTGTCTCTGACTCTGTCTCTGTCTCTGTCTCTGTCCCTGTCTCTGTCTCTGTCTCTGTGTCCATCTCTGTCTCTGTCTCTTTCTCTGTCTCTGTCTCTGTCTCTGTCTGTGTCTCTGTCTCTGCCTCTGTCTCTGTCTCTGTCTCTGTCTCTGTCTCCATCTCTGTCTCTGTCGCTGTCTCTGTCTCTGTCTCTTTTCCTGTCTCTGTCCCTGTCTCTGTCTCTGTCTCTGTCCCTGTCTCTGTCTCCGTCTCTCACTCTTTTCCTGTCTCTGTCCCTGTCTCTGTCTCTGTCCCTGTCCCTGTCTCTGTCTCCGTCTCCGTCTCTGTCCCTGTCTCTGTCATTGGTTCCATCTCGGTCTCTGTCTCAGTCTCTGTCTCTGTCTCTGTCTCTGTCTCTGTCTCTGTCTCTGTCTCTGTTTCTGTCTCTGTGTCTGTCTCTGTCTCTGCCTCTGTCTCTGTCTCTGTCTCTGTCTCTGTCTCTGTCTCTGTCTCTGTCTCTGTCTCTGTCTCTGTCTCTGTCTCTGTCTCTGTCTCTGTCTCTGTCTGTGTCTGTGTCTCTGTCTCTGTCTCTGTATCGGACTCTGTCTCCGTCTTTGTCTCTGTCTTTGTCTCCGTATTTGTCTCTGTCTGTGTCTCCATCTTTGTCTCCGTCTTTGTCTCCGTCTTTGCCACCCTCTTTGTCTCCGTATTTGTCTCCGTCTTTGTCACCGTCTTTGTCTCCGTCTTTGTCTCCGTCCGTGTCTCCTGCCCCTCTGTTTCTGTCGCTCTCTCTGTCTCTCTCTGTGTCTCTGTCTCCGTCTCTGTCTCTGTCTCTGTCCCTCTCTGTCTCTGTCTCTGTCTTTGTCTCTGTCTCTGTCTCTGTCTCTGTCTCTGTCCCTGTCTCTGTCTCCTTATCCGCCGCTGTCTCTGTCTCTGTGTCCATCTCTGTCTCTGTCTCAGTCTCTGTCTCTGTCTCTGTCTCTGTCTGTGTCTCCATCTCTGTCTCTGTCTCTGTCTCTGTCTCTGTCTCTGTCTCTGTCTCTGCCTCTGTCTCTGTCCCTGTCTCTGTCTTGGTCTCCGTCTCTGTCTCTGTCTCTGTCTCTGTCATTGGCTCCATCTCTGTCTCTGTCTCAGTCTCTGTCTCTGTTTTTGTCTCTGTCTCTGTCTCTGCCTCTGTCTCTGTCTCTGTCTCTGTTTCTGTTTCTGTCTCTGTCTCTGTCTCTGTCTCTGTCTCTGTCTCTGTCTCTGCCTCTGTCTCTGTCTCTGTCCCTGTCTCTGTCTCCGTATCCGCCGCTGTCTCTGTCTCTGTGTCCATCTCTGTCTCTGCCTCAGTCTCTGTCTCTGTCTCTGTCTCTGTCTCTGTCACTGTCTCTGTCTCTGTCTCTGCCTCTGTCTCTGTCCCTGTCTCTGTCTCCGTCTCCGTCTCTGTCTCTGTCTCTGTCTCTGTCATTGGCTCCATCTCTGTCTCTGTCTCTGTTTCTGTCTCTGTCTCTGTCTCTGCCTCTGTCTCTGTCTCTGTCTCTGTTTCTGTCTCTCTCCCTGTATCTGTCTCTGCCTCTGTCTCTGTCCCTGTCTCTGTCTCCGTCTCCACCGCTGTCTCTGTCTCTGTCTCTGACTCTGTCTCTGTCCCTGACTCTGTCTCTGTCTCTGTCTCTGTCTCTGTCTCTGTCTCTGTCTCAGTCTCTGTCTCTGCCTCTGTCTCTGTCTCTGTCTCTGTTTCTGTCTCTCTCCCTGTATCTGTCTCTGCCTCTGTCTCTGTCCCTGTCTCTGTCTCCGTCTCCACCGCTGTCTCTGTCTCTGCCTCTGTCTCTGTCTCTGTCTCTGTCTCTGTCTCTGTCTCTGTCTCTGTCTCTGCCTCTGTCTCTGTCTGTAGCTCTGTCTTTGTCTCATGCGCCTCTGTCTTTGTCTCTGTCCGTGTCTCTGTCTGTGCCTCTGCCTCTGTCTCTGTTTCCGTCGCTGTCGCTGCCTCTGTCTCTGTCTCCGTCTCTCTCTCTTTTCCTGTCTCTGTCTCCGTTTCTGTCTCTGTCTCTGTCTCTGTCCCTGTCTCTGTCTCCTTATCCGCCGCTGTCTCTGTCTCTGTGTCCATCTCTGTCTCTGTCTCTGTCTCTGTCCCTGTCTCTGTCTCTGTCTCTGTATCCGTCTCTGTCTCTGTCCCTGTCTCTGTCTCCGTCTCCGCCGCTGTCTCTGTCTCTGTGTCCATCTCTGTCTCTGTCTCTGTCTCTGTCTCTGTCTCTGTCTCAGTCTCTGTCTCTGTCTCTGTCTCTGTCTCTGTCTCTGTCTCTGTCTCTGTCCTGTCTCTGTCTCTGTCTCTGTCTCTGTCACTGCCTCTGTCTCTGTCTGTGGCTCTGTCTTTGTTTCCGTATTTGTCTCTGTCTGTGTCTCCATCTTTGTCTCCGTCTTTGTCTCCGTCTTTGCCACCCTCTTTGTCTCCGTATTTGTCTCCGTCTGTGTCGCCATCTTTGCCTCCGCCTTTGTCTCCGTCTTTGTCTCCGTCGCCGTCTTCCTCTTCGTGTCCGTCTTTGTCTCCATCTTTGTCACCGTCTTTGTCTCCGTCTTTGTCTCCGTCCGTGTCTCCTGCCCCTCTGTTTCTGTCGCTCTCTCTGTCTCTCTCTGTGTCTCTGTCTCCGTCTCTGTCTCTGTCTCTGTCCCTGTCTCTGTCCCTGTCTCTGTCCCTGTCTCTGTCTCCGTATCCGCCGCTGTCTCTGTCTCTGTGTCCATCTCTGTCTCTGTCTCAGTCTCTGTCTCTGTCTCTGTCTCTGTCTCTGTCACTGTCTCTGTCTCTGTCTCTGCCTCTGTCTCTGTCCCTGTCTCTGTCTCCGTCTCCGTCTCTGTCTCTGTCTCTGACTCTGTCTCTGTCTCTGTCTCTGTCCCTGTCTCTGTCTCTGTCTCTGACTCTGTCTCTGTCTCTGACTCTGTCTCTGTCTCTGTCTCTGTCCCTGTCTCTGTCTCTGTCTCTGTGTCCATCTCTGTCTCTGTCTCTTTCTCTGTCTCTGTCTCTGTCTCTGTCTGTGTCTCTGTCTCTGCCTCTGTCTCTGTCTCTGTCTCTGTCTCTGTCTCTGTCTCTGTCTCTGTCTCCATCTCTGTCTCTGTCTCTGTCTCTGTCGCTGTCTCTGTCTCTGTCTCTTTTCCTGTCTCTGTCCCTGTCTCTGTCTCTGTCTCTGTCCCTGTCTCTGTCTCCGTCTCTCACTCTTTTCCTGTCTCTGTCCCTGTCTCTGTCTCTGTCCCTGTCCCTGTCTCTGTCTCCGTCTCCGTCTCTGTCCCTGTCTCTGTCATTGGTTCCATCTCGGTCTCTGTCTCAGTCTCTGTCTCTGTCTCTGTCTCTGTCTCTGTCTCTGTCTCTGTCTCTGTTTCTGTCTCTGTGTCTGTCTCTGTCTCTGCCTCTGTCTCTGTCTCTGTCTCTGTCTCTGTCTCTGTCTCTGTCTCTGTCTCTGTCTCTGTCTCTGTCTCTGTCTCTGTCTGTGTCTGTGTCTCTGTCTCTGTCTCTGTATCGGACTCTGTCTCCGTCTTTGTCTCTGTCTTTGTCTCCGTATTTGTCTCTGTCTGTGTCTCCATCTTTGTCTCCGTCTTTGTCTCCGTCTTTGCCACCCTCTTTGTCTCCGTATTTGTCTCCGTCTGTGTCGCCATCTTTGCCTCCGCCTTTGTCTCCGTCTTTGTCTCCGTCGCCGTCTTCCTCTTCGTGTCCGTCTTTGTCTCCGTCTTTGTCACCGTCTTTGTCTCCGTCTTTGTCTCCGTCCGTGTCTCCTGCCCCTCTGTTTCTGTCGCTCTCTCTGTCTCTCTCTGTGTCTCTGTCTCCGTCTCTGTCTCTGTCTCTGTCTCTGTCTCTGTCTCTGTCCCTGTCTCTGTCTCCTTATCCGCCGCTGTCTCTGTCTCTGTGTCCATCTCTGTCTCTGTCTCAGTCTCTGTCTCTGTCTCTGTCTCTGTCTGTGTCTCCATCTCTGTCTCTGTCTCTGTCTCTGTCTCTGTCTCTGTCTCTGTCTCTGCCTCTGTCTCTGTCCCTGTCTCTGTCTTGGTCTCCGTCTCTGTCTCTGTCTCTGTCTCTGTCATTGGCTCCATCTCTGTCTCTGTCTCAGTCTCTGTCTCTGTTTTTGTCTCTGTCTCTGTCTCTGCCTCTGTCTCTGTCTCTGTCTCTGTTTCTGTTTCTGTCTCTGTCTCTGTCTCTGTCTCTGTCTCTGTCTCTGTCTCTGTCTCTGTCTCTGTCTCTGTCTCTGTCCCTGTCTCTGTCTCCGTATCCGCCGCTGTCTCTGTCTCTGTGTCCATCTCTGTCTCTGTCTCAGTCTCTGTCACTGTCTCTGTCTCTGTCTCTGCCTCTGTCTCTGTCTCTGTCTCTGTCTCTGTCTCTGTCCTGTCTCTGTCTCTGTCACTGCCTCTGTCTCTGTCTGTGGCTCTGTCTTTGTTTCCGTATTTGTCTCTGTCTGTGTCTCCATCTTTGTCTCCGTCTTTGTCTCCGTCTTTGCCACCCTCTTTGTCTCCGTATTTGTCTCCGTCTGTGTCGCCATCTTTGCCTCCGCCTTTGTCTCCGTCTTTGTCTCCGTCGCCGTCTTCCTCTTCGTGTCCGTCTTTGTCTCCGTCTTTGTCACCGTCTTTGTCTCCGTCTTTGTCTCCGTCCGTGTCTCCTGCCCCTCTGTTTCTGTCGCTCTCTCTGTCTCTCTCTGTGTCTCTGTCTCCGTCTCTGTCTCTGTCTCTGTCCCTGTCTCTGTCCCTGTCTCTGTCCCTGTCTCTGTCTCCGTATCCGCCGCTGTCTCTGTCTCTGTGTCCATCTCTGTCTCTGTCTCAGTCTCTGTCTCTGTCTCTGTCTCTGTCTCTGTCACTGTCTCTGTCTCTGTCTCTGCCTCTGTCTCTGTCCCTGTCTCTGTCTCCGTCTCCGTCTCTGTCTCTGTCTCTGACTCTGTCTCTGTCTCTGTCTCTGTCCCTGTCTCTGTCTCTGTCTCTGACTCTGTCTCTGTCTCTGACTCTGTCTCTGTCTCTGTCTCTGTCCCTGTCTCTGTCTCTGTCTCTGTGTCCATCTCTGTCTCTGTCTCTTTCTCTGTCTCTGTCTCTGTCTCTGTCTGTGACTCTGTCTCTGCCTCTGTCTCTGTCTCTGTCTCTGTCTCTGTCTCTGTCTCTGTCTCTGTCTCCATCTCTGTCTCTGTCTCTGTCTCTGTCGCTGTCTCTGTCTCTGTCTCTTTTCCTGTCTCTGTCCCTGTCTCTGTCTCTGTCTCTGTCCCTGTCTCTGTCTCCGTCTCTCACTCTTTTCCTGTCTCTGTCCCTGTCTCTGTCTCTGTCCCTGTCCCTGTCTCTGTCTCCGTCTCCGTCTCTGTCCCTGTCTCTGTCATTGGTTCCATCTCGGTCTCTGTCTCAGTCTCTGTCTCTGTCTCTGTCTCTGTCTCTGTCTCTGTCTCTGTCTCTGTTTCTGTCTCTGTGTCTGTCTCTGTCTCTGCCTCTGTCTCTGTCTCTGTCTCTGTCTCTGTCTCTGTCTCTGTCTCTGTCTCTGTCTCTGTCTCTGTCTCTGTCTCTGTCTCTGTCTGTGTCTGTGTCTCTGTCTCTGTCTCTGTATCGGACTCTGTCTCCGTCTTTGTCTCTGTCTTTGTCTCCGTATTTGTCTCTGTCTGTGTCGCCATCTTTGCCTCCGCCTTTGTCTCCGTCTTTGTCTCCGTCGCCGTCTTCCTCTTCGTGTCCGTCTTTGTCTCCATCTTTGTCACCGTCTTTGTCTCCGTCTTTGTCTCCGTCCGTGTCTCCTGCCCCTCTGTTTCTGTCGCTCTCTCTGTCTCTCTCTGTGTCTCTGTCTCCGTCTCTGTCTCTGTCTCTGTCCCTGTCTCTGTCCCTGTCTCTGTCCCTGTCTCTGTCTCCGTATCCGCCGCTGTCTCTGTCTCTGTGTCCATCTCTGTCTCTGTCTCAGTCTCTGTCTCTGTCTCTGTCTCTGTCTCTGTCACTGTCTCTGTCTCTGTCTCTGCCTCTGTCTCTGTCCCTGTCTCTGTCTCCGTCTCCGTCTCTGTCTCTGTCTCTGACTCTGTCTCTGTCTCTGTCTCTGTCCCTGTCTCTGTCTCTGTCTCTGACTCTGTCTCTGTCTCTGACTCTGTCTCTGTCTCTGTCTCTGTCCCTGTCTCTGTCTCTGTCTCTGTGTCCATCTCTGTCTCTGTCTCTTTCTCTGTCTCTGTCTCTGTCTCTGTCTGTGTCTCTGTCTCTGCCTCTGTCTCTGTCTCTGTCTCTGTCTCTGTCTCTGTCTCTGTCTCTGTCTCCATCTCTGTCTCTGTCTCTGTCTCTGTCGCTGTCTCTGTCTCTGTCTCTTTTCCTGTCTCTGTCCCTGTCTCTGTCTCTGTCTCTGTCCCTGTCTCTGTCTCCGTCTCTCACTCTTTTCCTGTCTCTGTCCCTGTCTCTGTCTCTGTCCCTGTCCCTGTCTCTGTCTCCGTCTCCGTCTCTGTCCCTGTCTCTGTCATTGGTTCCATCTCGGTCTCTGTCTCAGTCTCTGTCTCTGTCTCTGTCTCTGTCTCTGTCTCTGTCTCTGTCTCTGTTTCTGTCTCTGTGTCTGTCTCTGTCTCTGCCTCTGTCTCTGTCTCTGTCTCTGTCTCTGTCTCTGTCTCTGTCTCTGTCTCTGTCTCTGTCTCTGTCTCTGTCTCTGTCTGTGTCTGTGTCTCTGTCTCTGTCTCTGTATCGGACTCTGTCTCCGTCTTTGTCTCTGTCTTTGTCTCCGTATTTGTCTCTGTCTGTGTCTCCATCTTTGTCTCCGTCTTTGTCTCCGTCTTTGCCACCCTCTTTGTCTCCGTATTTGTCTCCGTCTGTGTCGCCATCTTTGCCTCCGCCTTTGTCTCCGTCTTTGTCTCCGTCGCCGTCTTCCTCTTCGTGTCCGTCTTTGTCTCCGTCTTTGTCACCGTCTTTGTCTCCGTCTTTGTCTCCGTCCGTGTCTCCTGCCCCTCTGTTTCTGTCGCTCTCTCTGTCTCTCTCTGTGTCTCTGTCTCCGTCTCTGTCTCTGTCTCTGTCCCTGTCTCTGTCTCTGTCTCTGTCTTTGTCTCTGTCTCTGTCTCTGTCTCTGTCTCTGTCTCTGTCCCTGTCTCTGTCTCCTTATCCGCCGCTGTCTCTGTCTCTGTGTCCATCTCTGTCTCTGTCTCAGTCTCTGTCTCTGTCTCTGTCTCTGTCTGTGTCTCCATCTCTGTCTCTGTCTCTGTCTCTGTCTCTGTCTCTGTCTCTGTCTCTGTCTCTGCCTCTGTCTCTGTCCCTGTCTCTGTCTTGGTCTCCGTCTCTGTCTCTGTCTCTGTCTCTGTCATTGGCTCCATCTCTGTCTCTGTCTCAGTCTCTGTCTCTGTTTTTGTCTCTGTCTCTGTCTCTGCCTCTGTCTCTGTCTCTGTCTCTGTTTCTGTTTCTGTCTCTGTCTCTGTCTCTGTCTCTGTCTCTGTCTCTGTCTCTGTCTCTGTCTCTGTCTCTGTCTCTGTCCCTGTCTCTGTCTCCGTATCCGCCGCTGTCTCTGTCTCTGTGTCCATCTCTGTCTCTGTCTCAGTCTCTGTCACTGTCTCTGTCTCTGTCTCTGCCTCTGTCTCCGTCTCTGTCTCTGTCTCTGTCTCTGTCCTGTCTCTGTCTCTGTCACTGCCTCTGTCTCTGTCTGTGGCTCTGTCTTTGTTTCCGTATTTGTCTCTGTCTGTGTCTCCATCTTTGTCTCCGTCTTTGTCTCCGTCTTTGCCACACTCTTTGTCTCCGTATTTGTCTCCGTCTGTGTCGCCATCTTTGCCTCCGCCTTTGTCTCCGTCTTTGTCTCCGTCGCCGTCTTCCTCTTCGTGTCCGTCTTTGTCTCCGTCTTTGTCACCGTCTTTGTCTCCGTCTTTGTCTCCGTCCGTGTCTCCTGCCCCTCTGTTTCTGTCGCTCTCCCTGTCTCTCTCTGTGTCTCTGTCTCCGTCTCTGTCTCTGTCTCTGTCCCTGTCTCTGTCCCTGTCTCTGTCTCTGTCTCTGTCTCTGTCCCTGTCTCTGTCTCCGTATCCGCCGCTGTCTCTGTCTCTGTGTCCATCTCTGTCTCTGTCTCAGTCTCTGTCTCTGTCTCTGTCTCTGCCTCTGTCTCTGTCACTGTCTCTGTCTCTGTCTCTGCCTCTGTCTCTGTCCCTGTCTCTGTCTCCGTCTCCGTCTCTGTCTCTGTCTCTGTCATTGGCTCCATCTCTGTCTCTGTCTCTGTTTCTGTCTCTGTCTCTGTCTCTGCCTCTGTCTCTGTCTCTGTCTCTGTTTCTGTCTCTCTCCCTGTATCTGTCTCTGCCTCTGTCTCTGTCCCTGTCTCTGTCTCCGTCTCCACCGCTGTCACTGTCTCTGTCTCTGACTCTGTCTCTGTCCCTGACTCTGTCTCTGTCTCTGTCTCTGTCTCTGTCTCTGTCTCTGTCTCTGTCTCTGTCTCTGTCTCTGTCTCTGTCTCTGTCTCTGTCTCTGTCTCTGTCTGTGTCTGTGTCTCTGTCTCTGTCTCTGTATCGGACTCTGTCTCCGTCTTTGTCTCTGTCTTTGTCACCGTCTTTGTCTCCGTCTTTGTCTCCGTCCGTGTCTCCTGCCCCTCTGTTTCTGTCGCTCTCTCTGTCTCTCTCTGTGTCTCTCTCTCCGTCTCTGTCTCTGCCTCTGTCCCTGTCTCTGTCTCTGTCTCTGTCTCTGTCTCTGTCTCTGTCCCTGTCTCTGTCTCCGTATCCGCCGCTGTCTCTTTCTCTGTCTCCGTCTCCGTCTCTGTCTCTGTCTCTGTTTGTGTCTCCATCTCTGTCTCTGTCTCTGTCTCTGTCTCTGTCTCTGTCTCTGTCTCCGTCTCCGTCTCTGTCTCTGTCTCTGTCATTGGCTCCATCTCTGTCTCTGTCTCTGTTTCTGTCTCTGTCTCTGTCTCTGCCTCTGTCTCTGTCTCTGTCTCTGTCAAAGTCTCTGTCTCTGTCTCTGTCTCTGTCAAAGTCTCTGTCGCTGCCTCTGTCTCTGTCTCCGTCTCTCTCTCTTTTCCTGTCTCTGTCCCTGTCTCTGTCTCTGTCTCAGTCTCTGCCTCTGTCTCCGTCTCCGTCTCTGTCTCTGTCTCTGTCATTGGCTCTATCTCGGTCTCTGTCTCAGTCTCTGTCTCTGTCTCTGTCTCTGTCTCTGTCTCTGTCTCTGTCTCTGTCCCTGCCTCTGTCTCTGTTCCTGTCTCTGTCTCTGTCTCTGTCTCTGTCTCTGTCTCTGTCTCTGTCTCTGTCCTGTCTCTGTCTCTGTCACTGCCTCTGTCTCTGTCTGTGGCTCTGTCTTTGTTTCCGTATTTGTCTCTGTCTGTGTCTCCATCTTTGTCTCCGTCTTTGTCTCCGTCTTTGCCACCCTCTTTGTCTCCGTATTTGTCTCCGTCTGTGTCGCCATCTTTGCCTCCGCCTTTGTCTCCGTCTTTGTCTCCGTCGCCGTCTTCCTCTTCGTGTCCGTCTTTGTCTCCGTCTTTGTCACCGTCTTTGTCTCCGTCTTTGTCTCCGTCCGTGTCTCCTGCCCCTCTGTTTCTGTCGCTCTCTCTGTCTCTCTCTGTGTCTCTGTCTCCGTCTCTGTCTCTGTCTCTGTCCCTGTCTCTGTCCCTGTCTCTGTCCCTGTCTCTGTCTCCGTATCCGCCGCTGTCTCTGTCTCTGTGTCCATCTCTGTCTCTGTCTCAGTCTCTGTCTCTGTCTCTGTCTCTGTCTCTGTCACTGTCTCTGTCTCTGTCTCTGCCTCTGTCTCTGTCCCTGTCTCTGTCTCCGTCTCCGTCTCTGTCTCTGTCTCTGACTCTGTCTCTGTCTCTGTCTCTGTCCCTGTCCCTGTCTCTGTCTCTGACTCTGTCTCTGTCTCTGACTCTGTCTCTGTCTCTGTCTCTGTCCCTGTCTCTGTCTCTGTCTCTGTGTCCATCTCTGTCTCTGTCTCTTTCTCTGTCTCTGTCTCTGTCTCTGTCTGTGTCTCTGTCTCTGCCTCTGTCTCTGTCTCTGTCTCTGTCTCTGTCTCTGTCTCTGTCTCTGTCTCTGTCTCCATCTCTGTCTCTGTCTCTGTCTCTGTCGCTGTCTCTGTCTCTGTCTCTTTTCCTGTCTCTGTCCCTGTCTCTGTCTCTGTCTCTGTCCCTGTCTCTGTCTCCGTCTCTCACTCTTTTCCTGTCTCTGTCCCTGTCTCTGTCTCTGTCCCTGTCCCTGTCTCTGTCTCCGTCTCCGTCTCTGTCCCTGTCTCTGTCATTGGTTCCATCTCGGTCTCTGTCTCAGTCTCTGTCTCTGTCTCTGTCTCTGTCTCTGTCTCTGTCTCTGTCTCTGTTTCTGTCTCTGTGTCTGTCTCTGTCTCTGCCTCTGTCTCTGTCTCTGTCTCTGTCTCTGTCTCTGTCTCTGTCTCTGTCTCTGTCTCTGTCTCTGTCTCTGTCTCTGTCTCTGTCTCTGTCTCTGTCTGTGTCTGTGTCTCTGTCTCTGTCTCTGTATCGGACTCTGTCTCCGTCTTTGTCTCTGTCTTTGTCTCCGTATTTGTCTCTGTCTGTGTCTCCATCTTTGTCTCCGTCTTTGTCTCCGTCTTTGCCACCCTCTTTGTCTCCGTATATGTCTCCGTCTGTGTCGCCATCTTTGCCTCCGCCTTTGTCTCCGTCTTTGTCTCCGTCGCCGTCTTCCTCTTCGTGTCCGTCTTTGTCTCCGTCTTTGTCACCGTCTTTGTCTCCGTCTTTGTCTCCGTCCGTGTCTCCTGCCCCTCTGTTTCTGTCGCTCTCTCTGTCTCTCTCTGTGTCTCTGTCTCCGTCTCTGTCTCTGTCTCTGTCCCTGTCTCTGTCTCTGTCTCTGTCTTTGTCTCTGTCTCTGTCTCTGTCTCTGTCTCTGTCTCTGTCCCTGTCTCTGTCTCCTTATCCGCCGCTGTCTCTGTCTCTGTGTCCATCTCTGTCTCTGTCTCAGTCTCTGTCTCTGTCTCTGTCTCTGTCTGTGTCTCCATCTCTGTCTCTGTCTCTGTCTCTGTCTCTGTCTCTGTCTCTGTCTCTGCCTCTGTCTCTGTCCCTGTCTCTGTCTTGGTCTCCGTCTCTGTCTCTGTCTCTGTCTCTGTCATTGGCTCCATCTCTGTCTCTGTCTCAGTCTCTGTCTCTGTTTTTGTCTCTGTCTCTGTCTCTGTCCCTGTCTCTGTCTCTGTCTCTGTGTCCATCTCTGTCTCTGTCTCTTTCTCTGTCTCTGTCTCTGTCTCTGTCTGTGTCTCTGTCTCTGCCTCTGTCTCTGTCTCTGTCTCTGTCTCTGTCTCTGTCTCTGTCTCTGTCTCCATCTCTGTCTCTGTCTCTGTCTCTGTCGCTGTCTCTGTCTCTGTCTCTTTTCCTGTCTCTGTCCCTGTCTCTGTCTCTGTCTCTGTCCCTGTCTCTGTCTCCGTCTCTCACTCTTTTCCTGTCTCTGTCCCTGTCTCTGTCTCTGTCCCTGTCCCTGTCTCTGTCTCCGTCTCCGTCTCTGTCCCTGTCTCTGTCATTGGTTCCATCTCGGTCTCTGTCTCAGTCTCTGTCTCTGTCTCTGTCTCTGTCTCTGTCTCTGTCTCTGTCTCTGTTTCTGTCTCTGTGTCTGTCTCTGTCTCTGCCTCTGTCTCTGTCTCTGTCTCTGTCTCTGTCTCTGTCTCTGTCTCTGTCTCTGTCTCTGTCTCTGTCTCTGTCTCTGTCTGTGTCTGTGTCTCTGTCTCTGTCTCTGTATCGGACTCTGTCTCCGTCTTTGTCTCTGTCTTTGTCTCCGTATTTGTCTCTGTCTGTGTCTCCATCTTTGTCTCCGTCTTTGTCTCCGTCTTTGCCACCCTCTTTGTCTCCGTATTTGTCTCCGTCTGTGTCGCCATCTTTGCCTCCGCCTTTGTCTCCGTCTTTGTCTCCGTCGCCGTCTTCCTCTTCGTGTCCGTCTTTGTCTCCGTCTTTGTCACCGTCTTTGTCTCCGTCTTTGTCTCCGTCCGTGTCTCCTGCCCCTCTGTTTCTGTCGCTCTCTCTGTCTCTCTCTGTGTCTCTGTCTCCGTCTCTGTCTCTGTCTCTGTCCCTGTCTCTGTCTCTGTCTCTGTCTTTGTCTCTGTCTCTGTCTCTGTCTCTGTCTCTGTCTCTGTCCCTGTCTCTGTCTCCTTATCCGCCGCTGTCTCTGTCTCTGTGTCCATCTCTGTCTCTGTCTCAGTCTCTGTCTCTGTCTCTGTCTCTGTCTGTGTCTCCATCTCTGTCTCTGTCTCTGTCTCTGTCTCTGTCTCTGTCTCTGTCTCTGCCTCTGTCTCTGTCCCTGTCTCTGTCTTGGTCTCCGTCTCTGTCTCTGTCTCTGTCTCTGTCATTGGCTCCATCTCTGTCTCTGTCTCAGTCTCTGTCTCTGTTTTTGTCTCTGTCTCTGTCTCTGCCTCTGTCTCTGTCTCTGTCTCTGTTTCTGTTTCTGTCTCTGTCTCTGTCTCTGTCTCTGTCTCTGTCTCTGTCTCTGTCTCTGTCTCTGTCTCTGTCTCTGTCTCTGTCTCTGTCTCTGTCTCTGTCCCTGTCTCTGTCTCCGTATCCGCCGCTGTCTCTGTCTCTGTGTCCATCTCTGTCTCTGTCTCAGTCTCTGTCACTGTCTCTGTCTCTGTCTCTGCCTCTGTCTCTGTCTCTGTCTCTGTCTCTGTCTCTGTCCTGTCTCTGTCTCTGTCACTGCCTCTGTCTCTGTCTGTGGCTCTGTCTTTGTTTCCGTATTTGTCTCTGTCTGTGTCTCCATCTTTGTCTCCGTCTTTGTCTCCGTCTTTGCCACCCTCTTTGTCTCCGTATTTGTCTCCGTCTGTGTCGCCATCTTTGCCTCCGCCTTTGTCTCCGTCTTTGTCTCCGTCGCCGTCTTCCTCTTCGTGTCCGTCTTTGTCTCCGTCTTTGTCACCGTCTTTGTCTCCGTCTTTGTCTCCGTCCGTGTCTCCTGCCCCTCTGTTTCTGTCGCTCTCTCTGTCTCTCTCTGTGTCTCTGTCTCCGTCTCTGTCTCTGTCTCTGTCTCTGTCCCTGTCTCTGTCCCTGTCTCTGTCCCTGTCTCTGTCTCCGTATCCGCCGCTGTCTCTGTCTCTGTGTCCATCTCTGTCTCTGTCTCAGTCTCTGTCTCTGTCTCTGTCTCTGTCTCTGTCACTGTCTCTGTCTCTGTCTCTGCCTCTGTCTCTGTCCCTGTCTCTGTCTCCGTCTCCGTCTCTGTCTCTGTCTCTGACTCTGTCTCTGTCTCTGTCTCTGTCCCTGTCTCTGTCTCTGTCTCTGACTCTGTCTCTGTCTCTGACTCTGTCTCTGTCTCTGTCTCTGTCCCTGTCTCTGTCTCTGTCTCTGTGTCCATCTCTGTCTCTGTCTCTTTCTCTGTCTCTGTCTCTGTCTCTGTCTGTGTCTCTGTCTCTGCCTCTGTCTCTGTCTCTGTCTCTGTCTCTGTCTCCATCTCTGTCTCTGTCTCTGTCTCTGTCGCTGTCTCTGTCTCTGTCTCTTTTCCTGTCTCTGTCCCTGTCTCTGTCTCTGTCTCTGTCCCTGTCTCTGTCTCCGTCTCTCACTCTTTTCCTGTCTCTGTCCCTGTCTCTGTCTCTGTCCCTGTCCCTGTCTCTGTCTCCGTCTCCGTCTCTGTCCCTGTCTCTGTCATTGGTTCCATCTCGGTCTCTGTCTCAGTCTCTGTCTCTGTCTCTGTCTCTGTCTCTGTCTCTGTCTCTGTCTCTGTTTCTGTCTCTGTGTCTGTCTCTGTCTCTGCCTCTGTCTCTGTCTCTGTCTCTGTCTCTGTCTCTGTCTCTGTCTCTGTCTCTGTCTCTGTCTCTGTCTCTGTCTCTGTCTCTGTCTCTGTCTCTGTCTCTGTCTGTGTCTGTGTCTCTGTCTCTGTCTCTGTATCGGACTCTGTCTCCGTCTTTGTCTCTGTCTTTGTCTCCGTATTTGTCTCTGTCTGTGTCTCCATCTTTGTCTCCGTCTTTGTCTCCGTCTTTGCCACCCTCTTTGTCTCCGTATTTGTCTCCGTCTGTGTCGCCATCTTTGCCTCCGCCTTTGTCTCCGTCTTTGTCTCCGTCGCCGTCTTCCTCTTCGTGTCCGTCTTTGTCTCCGTCTTTGTCACCGTCTTTGTCTCCGTCTTTGTCTCCGTCCGTGTCTCCTGCCCCTCTGTTTCTGTCGCTCTCTCTGTCTCTCTCTGTGTCTCTGTCTCCGTCTCTGTCTCTGTCTCTGTCCCTGTCTCTGTCTCTGTCTCTGTCTTTGTCTCTGTCTCTGTCTCTGTCTCTGTCTCTGTCCCTGTCTCTGTCTCCTTATCCGCCGCTGTCTCTGTCTCTGTGTCCATCTCTGTCTCTGTCTCAGTCTCTGTCTCTGTCTCTGTCTCTGTCTGTGTCTCCATCTCTGTCTCTGTCTCTGTCTCTGTCTCTGTCTCTGTCTCTGTCTCTGCCTCTGTCTCTGTCCCTGTCTCTGTCTTGGTCTCCGTCTCTGTCTCTGTCTCTGTCTCTGTCATTGGCTCCATCTCTGTCTCTGTCTCAGTCTCTGTCTCTGTTTTTG
Organism: Megachile willughbiella; assembly: GCA_945859595.2. NCBI lineage: Eukaryota > Metazoa > Arthropoda > Insecta > Hymenoptera > Megachilidae > Megachile > Megachile willughbiella. The sequence continues at coordinate 407,956 of CAMAOD020000206.1, read as the reverse complement.
TCTCTGTCTCTGTCTCTGCCTCTGTCTCTGTCTCTGTCTCTGTTTCTGTTTCTGTCTCTGTCTCTGTCTCTGTCTCTGTCTCTGTCTCTGTCTCTGTCTCTGTCTCTGTCTCTGTCTCTGTCTCTGTCTCTGTCTCTGTCTCTGTCTCTGTCTCTGTCTCTGTCTCCGTCTCTGTCTCTGTCTCTGTCTCTGTCCTGTCTCTGTCTCTGTCACTGCCTCTGTCTCTGTCTGTGGCTCTGTCTTTGTTTCCGTATTTGTCTCTGTCTGTGTCTCCATCTTTGTCTCCGTCTTTGTCTCCGTCTTTGCCACACTCTTTGTCTCCGTATTTGTCTCCGTCTGTGTCGCCATCTTTGCCTCCGCCTTTGTCTCCGTCTTTGTCTCCGTCGCCGTCTTCCTCTTCGTGTCCGTCTTTGTCTCCGTCTTTGTCACCGTCTTTGTCTCCGTCTTTGTCTCCGTCCGTGTCTCCTGCCCCTCTGTTTCTGTCGCTCTCCCTGTCTCTCTCTGTGTCTCTGTCTCCGTCTCTGTCTCTGTCTCTGTCCCTGTCTCTGTCCCTGTCTCTGTCTCTGTCTCTGTCTCTGTCCCTGTCTCTGTCTCCGTATCCGCCGCTGTCTCTGTCTCTGTGTCCATCTCTGTCTCTGTCTCAGTCTCTGTCTCTGTCTCTGTCTCTGCCTCTGTCTCTGTCACTGTCTCTGTCTCTGTCTCTGCCTCTGTCTCTGTCCCTGTCTCTGTCTCCGTCTCCGTCTCTGTCTCTGTCTCTGTCATTGGCTCCATCTCTGTCTCTGTCTCTGTTTCTGTCTCTGTCTCTGTCTCTGCCTCTGTCTCTGTCTCTGTCTCTGTTTCTGTCTCTCTCCCTGTATCTGTCTCTGCCTCTGTCTCTGTCCCTGTCTCTGTCTCCGTCTCCACCGCTGTCACTGTCTCTGTCTCTGACTCTGTCTCTGTCCCTGACTCTGTCTCTGTCTCTGTCTCTGTCTCTGTCTCTGTCTCTGTCTCTGTCTCTGTCTCTGTCTCTGTCTCTGTCTCTGTCTCTGTCTCTGTCTCTGTCTCTGTCTGTGTCTGTGTCTCTGTCTCTGTCTCTGTATCGGACTCTGTCTCCGTCTTTGTCTCTGTCTTTGTCACCGTCTTTGTCTCCGTCTTTGTCTCCGTCCGTGTCTCCTGCCCCTCTGTTTCTGTCGCTCTCTCTGTCTCTCTCTGTGTCTCTCTCTCCGTCTCTGTCTCTGCCTCTGTCCCTGTCTCTGTCTCTGTCTCTGTCTCTGTCTCTGTCTCTGTCCCTGTCTCTGTCTCCGTATCCGCCGCTGTCTCTTTCTCTGTCTCCGTCTCCGTCTCTGTCTCTGTCTCTGTTTGTGTCTCCATCTCTGTCTCTGTCTCTGTCTCTGTCTCTGTCTCTGTCTCTGTCTCCGTCTCCGTCTCTGTCTCTGTCTCTGTCATTGGCTCCATCTCTGTCTCTGTCTCTGTTTCTGTCTCTGTCTCTGTCTCTGCCTCTGTCTCTGTCTCTGTCTCTGTCAAAGTCTCTGTCTCTGTCTCTGTCTCTGTCTCTGTCTCTGTCGCTGCCTCTGTCTCTGTCTCCGTCTCTCTCTCTTTTCCTGTCTCTGTCTCTGTCTCTGTCTCTGTCTCAGTCTCTGCCTCTGTCTCCGTCTCCGTCTCTGTCTCTGTCTCTGTCATTGGCTCTATCTCGGTCTCTGTCTCAGTCTCTGTCTCTGTCTCTGTCTCTGTCTCTGTCTCTGTCTCTGTCTCTGTCTCTGCCTCTGTCTCTGTTCCTGTCTCTGTCTCTGTCTCTGTCTCTGTCTCTGTCTCTGTCTCTGTCTCTGTCCTGTCTCTGTCTCTGTCACTGCCTCTGTCTCTGTCTGTGGCTCTGTCTTTGTTTCCGTATTTGTCTCTGTCTGTGTCTCCATCTTTGTCTCCGTCTTTGTCTCCGTCTTTGCCACCCTCTTTGTCTCCGTATTTGTCTCCGTCTGTGTCGCCATCTTTGCCTCCGCCTTTGTCTCCGTCTTTGTCTCCGTCGCCGTCTTCCTCTTCGTGTCCGTCTTTGTCTCCGTCTTTGTCACCGTCTTTGTCTCCGTCTTTGTCTCCGTCCGTGTCTCCTGCCCCTCTGTTTCTGTCGCTCTCTCTGTCTCTCTCTGTGTCTCTGTCTCCGTCTCTGTCTCTGTCTCTGTCCCTGTCTCTGTCCCTGTCTCTGTCCCTGTCTCTGTCTCCGTATCCGCCGCTGTCTCTGTCTCTGTGTCCATCTCTGTCTCTGTCTCAGTCTCTGTCTCTGTCTCTGTCTCTGTCTCTGTCACTGTCTCTGTCTCTGTCTCTGCCTCTGTCTCTGTCCCTGTCTCTGTCTCCGTCTCCGTCTCTGTCTCTGTCTCTGACTCTGTCTCTGTCTCTGTCTCTGTCCCTGTCTCTGTCTCTGTCTCTGACTCTGTCTCTGTCTCTGACTCTGTCTCTGTCTCTGTCTCTGTCCCTGTCTCTGTCTCTGTCTCTGTGTCCATCTCTGTCTCTGTCTCTTTCTCTGTCTCTGTCTCTGTCTCTGTCTGTGTCTCTGTCTCTGCCTCTGTCTCTGTCTCTGTCTCTGTCTCTGTCTCTGTCTCTGTCTCTGTCTCTGTCTCCATCTCTGTCTCTGTCTCTGTCTCTGTCGCTGTCTCTGTCTCTGTCTCTTTTCCTGTCTCTGTCCCTGTCTCTGTCTCTGTCTCTGTCCCTGTCTCTGTCTCCGTCTCTCACTCTTTTCCTGTCTCTGTCCCTGTCTCTGTCTCTGTCCCTGTCCCTGTCTCTGTCTCCGTCTCCGTCTCTGTCCCTGTCTCTGTCATTGGTTCCATCTCGGTCTCTGTCTCAGTCTCTGTCTCTGTCTCTGTCTCTGTCTCTGTCTCTGTCTCTGTCTCTGTTTCTGTCTCTGTGTCTGTCTCTGTCTCTGCCTCTGTCTCTGTCTCTGTCTCTGTCTCTGTCTCTGTCTCTGTCTCTGTCTCTGTCTCTGTCTCTGTCTCTGTCTCTGTCTCTGTCTCTGTCTCTGTCTGTGTCTGTGTCTCTGTCTCTGTCTCTGTATCGGACTCTGTCTCCGTCTTTGTCTCTGTCTTTGTCTCCGTATTTGTCTCTGTCTGTGTCTCCATCTTTGTCTCCGTCTTTGTCTCCGTCTTTGCCACCCTCTTTGTCTCCGTATTTGTCTCCGTCTGTGTCGCCATCTTTGCCTCCGCCTTTGTCTCCGTCTTTGTCTCCGTCGCCGTCTTCCTCTTCGTGTCCGTCTTTGTCTCCGTCTTTGTCACCGTCTTTGTCTCCGTCTTTGTCGCCGTCCGTGTCTCCTGCCCCTCTGTTTCTGTCGCTCTCTCTGTCTCTCTCTGTGTCTCTGTCTCCGTCTCTGTCTCTGTCTCTGTCCCTGTCTCTGTCTCTGTCTCTGTCTCTGTCTTTGTCTCTGTCTCTGTCTCTGTCTCTGTCTCTGTCCCTGTCTCTGTCTCCTTATCCGCCGCTGTCTCTGTCTCTGTGTCCATCTCTGTCTCTGTCTCAGTCTCTGTCTCTGTCTCTGTCTCTGTCTGTGTCTCCATCTCTGTCTCTGTCTCTGTCTCTGTCTCTGTCTCTGTCTCTGTCTCTGCCTCTGTCTCTGTCCCTGTCTCTGTCTTGGTCTCCGTCTCTGTCTCTGTCTCTGTCTCTGTCATTGGCTCCATCTCTGTCTCTGTCTCAGTCTCTGTCTCTGTTTTTGTCTCTGTCTCTGTCTCTGCCTCTGTCTCTGTCTCTGTCTCTGTTTCTGTTTCTGTCTCTGTCTCTGTCTCTGTCTCTGTCTCTGTCTCTGTCTCTGTCACTGTCTCTGTCTCTGTCTCTGCCTCTGTCTCTGTCCCTGTCTCTGTCTCCGTCTCCGTCTCTGTCTCTGTCTCTGTCTCTGTCATTGGCTCCATCTCTGTCTCTGTCTCTGTTTCTGTCTCTGTCTCTGTCTCTGCCTCTGTCTCTGTCTCTGTCTCTGTTTCTGTCTCTCTCCCTGTATCTGTCTCTGCCTCTGTCTCTGTCCCTGTCTCTGTCTCCGTCTCCACCGCTGTCTCTGTCTCTGTCTCTGACTCTGTCTCTGTCCCTGACTCTGTCTCTGTCTCTGTCTCTGTCTCTGTCTCTGTCTCTGTCTCTGTCTCTGTCTCTGTCTCTGTCTCTGTCTCTGTCTCTGTCTCTGTCTCTGTCTCTGTCTCTGTCTCTGTCTCTGTCTCTGTCTCTGTCTGTGTCTGTGTCTCTGTATCTGTCTCTGTATCGGACTCTGTCTCCGTCTTTGTCTCTGTCTTTGTCACCGTCTTTTTCTCCGTCTTTGTCTCCGTCCGTGTCTCCTGCCCCTCTGTTTCTGTCGCTCTCTCTGTCTCTCTCTGTGTCTCTCTCTCCGTCTCTGTCTCTGTCTCTGTCCCTGTCTCTGTCTCTGTATCTGTCTCTGTCTCTGTCTCTGTCCCTGTCTCTGTCTCCGTATCCGCCGCTCTCTCTTTCTCTGTCTCCGTCTCCGTCTCTGTTTCTGTCTCTGTTTGTGTCTCCATCTCTGTCTCTGTCTCTGTCTCTGTCTCTGTCTCTGTCTCTGTCTCTGTCTCTGCCTCTGTCTCTGTCCCTGTCTCTGTCTCCGTCTCCGTCTCTGTCTCTGTCTCTGTCATTGGCTCCATCTCTGTCTCTGTCTCTGTTTCTGTCTCTGTCTCTGTCTCTGCCTCTGTCTCTGTCTCTGTCTCTGTCAAAGTCTCTGTCTCTGTCTCTGTCTCTGTCTCTGTCTCTGTCTCTGTCGCTGCCTCTGTCTCTGTCTCCGTCTCTCTCTCTTTTCCTGTCTCTGTCTCTGTCTCTGTCTCTGTCTCTGTCTCTGTCTCTGTCTCTGTCTCTGTCTCTGTCTCTGTCTCTGTCTCTGTCTCTGTCTCTGTCTCTGTCTCTGTCTCTGTCTCTGTATCTGTCTCTGTCTCTGTCTCTGTCTCTGTCTCTGTCTCTGTCTCTGTCTCTGTCTCTGTCTCTGTCTCTGTCTCTGTCCTGTCTCTGTCCCTGTCTCTGCCTCTGTCTCTGTCTGTGGCTCTGTCTTTGTCTCTTGCGCCTCTGTCTTTGTCTCTGTCCGTGTCTCTGTGTGTGCCTCTGTCTCTGTCTCTGTTTCCGTCTCTGTCGCTGCCTCTGTCTCTGTCTCCGTCTCTCTCCCTTTTCCTGTCTCTGTCTCTGCCTCTGTCTCTGTCTCTGTCTCTGTCTCTGTCTCTGTCTCTGTCTCTGTCTGTGTTTGTGTCTCTGTCTCTGTCTCTGTATCGGACTCTGTCTCCGTCACTGTCTTCGCCTTGTCTCCGTCTTTGTCTCTGTCTTTGTCTCCGTATTTGTCTCTGTCTGTGTCTCCATCTTTGTCTCCGTCTTTGTCTCCGTCTTTGCATCCCTCTTTGTCTCCGTATTTGTCTCCGTCTGTGTCGCCATCTTTGCCTCCATCTTTGTCTCCGTCTTTGTCTCCGTCTTTGTCTCCGTCTTTGTCTCCGTCCGTGTCTCCTGCCCCTGTGTTTCTGTCGCTCTCTCTGTCTCTGTCTGTGTCTCTGTCTCCGTCTCTGTCTCTGTCTCTGTCTCTGTCTGTGTCTCTGTCTCCGTCTCTTTCTCTGTCTCTGTCTCTGTGTCTGTCTGTGTCTCTGTCTCTGCCTCTGTCTCTGTCTCTGTCTCTGTCTCTGTCTCTGTCTCTGTCTCTGTCTCTGTCTCCATCTCTGTCTCTGTCTCTGTCTCTGTCGCTGTCTCTGTCTCTGTCTCTGCCTCTGTCTCTGTCCCTTTCGCTGTCTCCGCCTCCGTCTCCGTCTCTGTCTCTGTCATTGGCTCCATCTCTGTCTCTGTCTTTGTCTCTGTCTCTGTCTCTGTCTCTGACTCTGTCTCTGTCTCTGACTCTGTCTCTGTCTCTGTCTCTGTCTCTGTCTCTGTCTCTGTCTCTGTCTCTGTCCCTGTCTCTGTCTCTGTCTCTGTGTCCATCTCTGTCTCTGTCTCTGCCTCTGTCTCTGTCTCTGTCTCTGTCTCTGTCCCTGTCTCTGTCTCTGTCTCTGTATCCGTCTCTGTCTCTGTCCCTGTCTCTGTCTCCGCCTCCGCCGCTGTCTCTGTCTCTGTGTCCATCTCTGTCTCTGTCTCTGTCTCTGTCTCTGTCTCTGTCTCTGTCTCTGTCTCTGTCTCTGTTTCTGTCTCTGCCTCTGTCTCTGTCTCTGTCTCTGTCTCTGTCATTGGCTCCATCTCGGTCTCTGTCTCAGTCTCTGTCTCTGTCTCTGTCTCTGTCTGTGTCTCCATCTCTGTCTCTGTCTCTGTCTCTGTCTCTGTCTCTGTCTCTGTCTCTGCCTCTGTCTCTGTCCCTGTCTCTGTCTTGGTCTCCGTCTCTGTCTCTGTCTCTGTCTCTGTCATTGGCTCCATCTCTGTCTCTGTCTCAGTCTCTGTCTCTGTTTTTGTCTCTGTCTCTGTCTCTGCCTCTGTCTCTGTCTCTGTCTCTGTTTCTGTTTCTGTCTCTGTCTCTGTCTCTGTCTCTGTCTCTGTCTCTGTCTCTGTCTCTGTCTCTGTCTCTGTCTCTGTCTCTGTCTCTGTCTCTGTCTCTGTCTCTGTCTCTGTCTCTGTCTCTGTCTCTGTCTCTGTCTCTGTCTCTGGCTCTGTCTCTGTCTCTGTCTCTGTCCTGTCTCTGTCTCTGTCTCTGCCTCTGTCTCTGTCTGTGGCTCTGTCTTTGTCTCTTGCGCCTCTGTCTTTGTCTCTGTCCGTGTCTCTGTGTGTGCCTCTGTCTCTGTCTCTGTTTCCGTCTCTGTCGCTGCCTCTGTCTCTGTCTCCGTCTCTCTCCCTTTTCCTGTCTCTGTCTCTGCCTCTGTCTCTGTCTCTGTCTCTGTCTCTGTCTCTGTCTCTGTCTCTGTCTCTGTCTCTGTCTCTGTCTGTGTTTGTGTCTCTGTCTCTGTCTCTGTATCGGACTCTGTCTCCGTCACTGTCTTCGCCTTGTCTCCGTCTTTGTCTCTGTCTTTGTCTCCGTATTTGTCTCTGTCTGTGTCTCCATCTTTGTCTCCGTCTTTGTCTCCGTCTTTGCATCCCTCTTTGTCTCCGTATTTGTCTCCGTCTGTGTCGCCATCTTTGCCTCCATCTTTGTCTCCGTCTTTGTCTCCGTCTTTGTCTCCGTCTTTGTCTCCGTCCGTGTCTCCTGCCCCTGTGTTTCTGTCGCTCTCTCTGTCTCTGTCTGTGTCTCTGTCTCCGTCTCTGTCTCTGTCTCTGTCTCTGTCTGTGTCTCTGTCTCCGTCTCTTTCTCTGTCTCTGTCTCTGTGTCTGTCTGTGTCTCTGTCTCTGCCTCTGTCTCTGTCTCTGTCTCTGTCTCTGTCTCTGTCTCTGTCTCTGTCTCTGTCTCCATCTCTGTCTCTGTCTCTGTCTCTGTCGCTGTCTCTGTCTCTGTCTCTGCCTCTGTCTCTGTCCCTTTCGCTGTCTCCGTCTCCGTCTCCGTCTCTGTCTCTGTCATTGGCTCCATCTCTTTCTCTGTCTTTGTCTCTGTCTCTGTCTCTGTCTCTGACTCTGTCTCTGTCTCTGACTCTGTCTCTGTCTCTGTCTCTGTCTCTGTCTCTGTCTCTGTCTCTGTCTCTGTCTCTGTCCCTGTCTCTGTCTCTGTCTCTGTGTCCATCTCTGTCTCTGTCTCTGCCTCTGTCTCTGTCTCTGTCTCTGTCTCTGTCCCTGTCTCTGTCTCTGTCTCTGTATCCGTCTCTGTCTCTGTCCCTGTCTCTGTCTCCGCCTCCGCCGCTGTCTCTGTCTCTGTGTCCATCTCTGTCTCTGTCTCTGTCTCTGTCTCTGTCTCTGTCTCTGTCTCTGTCTCTGTCTCTGTTTCTGTCTCTGCCTCTGTCTCTGTCTCTGTCTCTGTCTCTGTCATTGGCTCCATCTCGGTCTCTGTCTCAGTCTCTGTCTCTGTCTCTGTCTCTGTCTCTGACTCTGTCTCTGTCTCTGACTCTGTCTCTGTCTCTGTCTCTGTCTCTGTCTCTGTCTCTGTCTCTGTCTCTGTCTCTGCCCGGTCTCTGCCTCTGTCTCTGTCCCTGTCCCTGTCTCTGTCTCTGTCTCTGTCTCTGTCCCTGTATCTGTCTCTGCCTCTGTCTCTGTCCCTGTCTCTGTCTCCGTCTCCGCCGCTGTCTCTGTCTCTGTCTCTGTGTCCATCTCTGTCTCTGTCTCAGTCTCTGTCTCTGTCTCTGTCTCTGTCTCTGTCCCTGTCTCTGTCTCTGTCTCTGTATCCGTCTCTGTCTCTGTCCCTGTCTCTGTCTCCGTCTCCGCCGCTGTCTCTGTCTCTGTGTCCATCTCTGTCTCTGTCTCTGTCTCTGTCTCTGTCTCTGTCTCTGTCTCTGTTTCTGTCTCTGCCTCTGTCTCTGTCTCTGTCTCTGTCTCTGTCTCTGTCTCTGTCTCTGTCTCTGTCTCTGTCTCTGTCTCTGTCTCTGCCTCTGTCTCTGTCTGTAGCTCTGTCTTTGTCTCATGCGCCTCTGTCTTTGTCTCTGTCCGTGTCTCTGTCTGTGCCTCTGTCTCTGTCTCTGTTTCCGTCTCTGTCGCTGCATCTGTCTCTGTCTCCGTCTCTCTCTCTTTTCCTGTCTCTGTCCCTGTCTCTGTCTCTGTCCCTGTCTCTGTCTCCGTCTCTCACTCTTTTCCTGTCTCTGTCCCTGTCGCTGTCTCTGTCCCTGTCCCTGTCTCTGTCTCCGTCTCCGTCTCTGTCCCTGTCTCTGTCATTGGTTCCATCTCGGTCTCTATCTCAGTCTCTGTCTCTGTCTCTGTCTCTGTCTCTGTCTCTGTCTCTGTCTCTGTTTCTGTCTCTGTCTCTGCCTCTGTCTCTGTCTCTGTCTCTGTCTCTGTCTCTGTCTCTGTCTCTGTCTCTGTCTCTGTCTCTGTCTCTGTCTCTGTCTGTGTCTGTGTCTCTGTCTCTGTCTCTGTATCGGACTCTGTCTCCGTCTTTGTCTCTGTCTTTGTCTCCGTATTTGTCTCTGTCTGTGTCTCCATCTTTGTCTCCGTCTTTGTCTCCGTCTTTGCCACCCTCTTTGTCTCCGTATTTGTCTCCGTCTGTGTCGCCATCTTTGCCTCCGCCTTTGTCTCCGTCTTTGTCTCCGTCGCCGTCTTCCTCTTCGTGTCCGTCTTTGTCTCCGTCTTTGTCACCGTCTTTGTCTCCGTCTTTGTCTCCGTCCGTGTTTCCTGCCCCTCTGTTTCTGTCGCTCTCTCTGTCTCTCTCTGTGTCTCTGTCTCCGTCTCTGTCTCTGTCTCTGTCCCTGTCTCTGTCTCTGTCTCTGTCTTTCTCTCTGTCTCTGTCTCTGTCTCTGACTCTGTCCCTGTCTCTGTCTCCTTATCCGCCGCTGTCTCTGTCTCTGTGTCCATCTCTGTCTCTGTCTCAGTCTCTGTCTCTGTCTCTGTCTCTGTCTGTGTCTCCATCTCTGTCTCTGTCTCTGTCTCTGTCTCTGTCTCTGTCTCTGCCTCTGTCTCTGTCCCTGTCTCTGTCTTGGTCTCGGTCTCTGTCTCTGTCTCTGTCTCTGTCATTGGCTCCATCTCTGTCTCTGTCTCAGTCTCTGTCTCTGTTTTTGTCTCTGTCTCTGTCTCTGCCTCTGTCTCTGTCTCTGTCTCTGTTTCTGTTTCTGTCTCTGTCTCTGTCTCTGTCTCTGTCTCTGTCTCTGTCTCTGTCTCTGTCTCTGTCTCTGACTCTGTCTCTGTCTCTGTCTCTGTCTCTGTCTCTGTCTCTGTCTCTGTCTCTGTCTCTGTCTCTGTCTCTGGCTCTGTCTCTGTCTCTGTCTCTGTCCTGTCTCTGTCTCTGCCTCTGCCTCTGTCTCTGTCTGTGGCTCTGTCTTTGACTCTTGCACCTCTGTCTTTGTCTCTGTCCGTGTCTCTGTCTGTGCCTCTGTCTCTGTCTCCGTCTCCGTCTCTGTCTCTGTCTCTGTCTCTGTCTCTGTCTCTGTCTCTGTCTCTGTCTCTGTCTCTGTCTCTGTCTCTGTCTCTGTCTCTGTCTCTGTTTCTGTCTCTGCCTCTGTCTCTGTCTCTGTCTCTGTCTCTGTCTCTGTCTCTGTCTCTGCCTCTGTCTCTGTCTGTAGCTCTGTCTTTGTCTCATGCGCCTCTGTCTTTGTCTCTGTCCGTGTCTCTGTCTGTGCCTCTGTCTCTGTCTCTGTTTCCGTCTCTGTCGCTGCCTCTGTCTCTGTCTCCGTCTCTCTCTCTTTTCCTGTCTCTGTCTCTGTCTCTGTCCCTGTCTCTGTCTCCGTCTCCGTCTCTGTCCCTGTCTCTGTCATTGGCTCCATCTCGGTCTCTGTCTCAGTCTCTGTCTCTGTCTCTGTCTCTGTCTCTGTCTCTGTCTCTGTCCTGTCTCTGTCTCTGTCTCTGCCTCTGTCTCTGTCTGTGGCTCTGTCTTTGCCTCATGCGCCTCTGTCTTTGTCTCTGTCTGTGTCTCTGTCTGTGCCTCTGTCTCTGTCTCTGCTTCCGTCTCTGTCGCTGCCTCTGTCTCTGTCTCCGTCTCTCTCTCTTTTCCTGTCTCTGTCTCTGTCTCTGTCTCTGTCCCTGTCTCTGTCTCCGTCTACGTCTCTGTCTTTGTCTCTGTCATTGGCTCCATCTCTGTCTCTGTCTCAGTCTCTGTCTCTGTCTCTGTCTCTGTCTCTGTATCTGTCTCTGCCTCTGTCTCTGTCTCTGTCTCTGTCTCTGTCTCTGTCTCTGTCTCTGTCTCTGTCTCTGTCTCTGCCTCTGTCTCTGTCTGTAGCTCTGTCTTTGTCTCATGCGCCTCTGTCTTTGTCTCTGTCCGTGTCTCGGTCTGTGCCTCTGTCTCTGTCTCTGTTTCCGTCTCTGTCGCTGCCTCTGTCTCTGTCTCCGTCTCTCTCTCTTTTCCTGTCTCTGTCCCTGTCTCTGTCTCTGTCCCTGTCTCTGTCTCCGCCTCCGTCTCTGTCCCTGTCTCTGTCATTGGCTCCATCTCGGTCTCTGTCTCAGTCTCTGTCTCTGTCTCTGTCTCTGTCTCTGTCTCTGTCTCTGACTCTGTCTCTGTCTCTGACTCTGTCTCTGTCTCTGTCTCTGTCTCTGTCTCTGTCTCTGTCTCTGTCTCTGTCTCTGTCTCTGTCTCTGTCTCTGCCCGGTCTCTGCCTCTGTCTCTGTCCCTGTCCCTGTCTCTGTCTCTGTCTCTGTCTCTGTCCCTGTATCTGTCTCTGCCTCTGTCTCTGTCCCTGTCTCTGTCTCCGTCTCCGCCGCTGTCTCTGTCTCTGTCTCTGTGTCCATCTCTGTCTCTGTCTCAGTCTCTGTCTCTGTCTCTGTCTCTGTCTCTGTCTCTGTCTCTGTCCCTGTCTCTGTCTCTGTCTCTGTCTCTGTATCCGTCTCTGTCTCTGTCACTGTCTCTGTCTCCGTCTCCGCCGCTGTCTCTGTCTCTGTGTCCATCTCTGTCTCTGTCTCTGTCTCTGTCTCTGTCTCTGTCTCTGTCTCTGTCTCTGTTTCTGTCTCTGCCTCTGTCTCTGTCTCTGTCTCTGTCTCTGTCTCTGTCTCTGTCTCTGTCTCTGTCTCTGCCTCTGTCTCTGTCTGTAGCTCTGTCTTTGTCTCATGCGCCTCTGTCTTTGTCTCTGTTCGTGTCTCTGTCTGTGCCTCTGTCTCTGTCTCTGTTTCCGTCTCTGTCTCTGCCTCTGTCTCTGTCTCCGTCTCTCTCTCTTTTCCTGTCTCTGTCTCCGTCTCTGTCTCTGTCTCTGTCCCTGTCTCTGTCTCTGTCTCTGTCTCTGTCTCTGTCTCTGTCCCTGTCTCTGTCTCCTTATCCGCCGCTGTCTCTGTCTCTGTGTCCATCTCTGTCTCTGTCTCTGTCTCTGTCCCTGTCTCTGTCTCTGTCTCTGTATCCGTCTCTGTCTCTGTCCCTGTCTCTGTCTCCGTCTCCGCCGCTGTCTCTGTCTCTGTGTCCATCTCGGTCTCTGTCTCTGTCTCTGTCTCTGTCTCTGTCTCTGTTTCTGTCTCTGCCTCTGTCTCTGTCTCTGTCTCTGTCTCTGTCTCTGTCTCTGTCTCTGTCTCTGCCTCTGTCTCTGTCTGTAGCTCTGTCTTTGTCTCATGCGCCTCTGTCTTTGTCTCTGTCCGTGTCTCTGTATGTGCCTCTGTCTCTGTCTCTGTTTCCGTCGCTGTCGCTGCCTCTGTCTCTGTCTCCGTCTCTCTCTCTTTTCCTGTCTCTGTCTCCGTCTCTGTCTCTGTCTCTGTCCCTGTCTCTGTCTCTGTCTCTGTCTCTGTCTCTGTCTCTGTCCCTGTCTCTGTCTCCTTATCCGCCGCTGTCTCTGTCTCTGTGTCCATCTCTGTCTCTGTCTCTGTCCCTGTCTCTGTCTCTGTCTCTGTCTCTGTCTCTGTTTCTGCCTCTGCCTCTGTCTCTGCCTCTGTCTCTGTCTCTGTCATTGGCTCCATCTCGGTCTCTGTCTCAGTCTCTGTCTCTGTCTCTGTCTCTGTCTCTGTCTCTGACTCTGTCTCTGTCTCTGACTCTGTCTCTGTCTCTTTCTCTGCCCGGTCTCTGCCTCTGTCTCTGTCCCTGTCCCTGTCTCTGTCTCTGTCTCTGTCTCTGTCCCTGTATCTGTCTCTGCCTCTGTCTCTGTCCCTGTCTCTGTCTCCGTCTCCGCCGCTGTCTCTGTCTCTGTCTCTGTGTCCATCTCTGTCTCTGTCTCAGTCTCTGTCTCTGTCTCTGTCTCTGTCTCTGTCCCTGTCTCTGTCTCTGTCTCTGTATCCGTCTCTGTCTCTGTCCCTGTCTCTGTCTCCGTCTCCGCCGCTGTCTCTGTCTCTGTGTCCATCTCTGTCTCTGTCTCTGTCTCTGTCTCTGTCTCTGTCTCTGTCTCTGTTTCTGTCTCTGCCTCTGTCTCTGTCTCTGTCTCTGTCTCTGTCTCTGTCTCTGTCTCTGTCTCTGTCTCTGTCTCTGTCTCTGTCCCTGTATCTGTCTCTGCCTCTGTCTCTGTCCCTGTCTCTGTCTCCGTCTCCGCCGCTGTCTCTGTCTCTGTCTCTGTGTCCATCTCTGTCTCTGTCTCTGTCTCTGTCTCTGTCTCTGTCTCTGTCCCTGTCTCTGTCTCTGTCTCTGTATCCGTCTCTGTCTCTGTCCCTGTCTCTGTCTCCGTCTCCGCCGCTGTCTCTGTCTCTGTGTCCATCTCTGTCTCTGTCTCTGTCTCTGTCTCTGTCTCTGTCTCTGTCTCTGTCTCTGTTTCTGTCTCTGCCTCTGTCTCTGTCTCTGTCTCTGTCTCTGTCTCTGTCTCTGTCTCTGTCTCTGTCTCTGTCTCTGTCTCTGTCTCTGTCTCTGTCTCTGCCTCTGTCTCTGTCTGTAGCTCTGTCTTTGTCTCATGCGCCTCTGTCTTTGTCTCTGTCCGTGTCTCTGTCTGTGCCTCTGTCTCTGTCTCTGTTTCCGTCTCTGTCGCTGCATCTGTCTCTGTCTCCGTCTCTCTCTCTTTTCCTGTCTCTGTCCCTGTCTCTGTCTCTGTCCCTGTCTCTGTCTCCGTCTCTCACTCTTTTCCTGTCTCTGTCCCTGTCTCTGTCTCTGTCCCTGTCCCTGTCTCTGTCTCCGTCTCTGTCCCTGTCTCTGTCATTGGCTCCATCTCGGTCTCTGTCTCAGTCTCTGTCTCTGTCTCTGTCTCTGTCTCTGTCTCTGTCTCTGTCTCTGTCTCTGTCTCTGTCTCTGTTTCTGTCTCTGTGTCTGTCTCTGTCTCTGCCTCTGTCTCTGTCTCTGTCTCTGTCTCTGTCTCTGTCTCTGTCTCTGTCTCTGTCTCTGTCTCTGTCTGTGTCTGTGTCTCTGTCTCTGTCTCTGTCTCTGTATCGGACTCTGTCTCCGTCTTTGTCTCTGTCTTTGTCTCCGTATTTGTCTCTGTCTGTGTCTCCATCTTTGTCTCCGTCTTTGTCTCCGTCTTTGCCACCCTCTTTGTCTCCGTATTTGTCTCCGTCTGTGTCGCCATCTTTGCCTCCGCCTTTGTCTCCGTCTTTGTCTCCGTCGCCGTCTTCCTCTTCGTGTCCGTCTTTGTCTCCGTCTTTGTCACCGTCTTTGTCTCCGTCTTTGTCTCCGTCCGTGTCTCCTGCCCCTCTGTTTCTGTCGCTCTCTCTGTCTCTCTCTGTGTCTCTGTCTCCGTCTCTGTCTCTGTCTCTGTCCCTGTCTCTGTCTCTGTCTCTGTCTCTGTCTCTGTCTCTGTCTCTGTCTCTGTCCCTGTCTCTGTCTCCTTATCCGCCGCTGTCTCTGTCTCTGTCTCTGTCTCTGTCTCTGTTTCTGTCTCTGCCTCTGTCTCTGTCTCTGTCTCTGTCTCTGTCTCTGTCTCTGTCTCTGTCTCTGTCTCTGTCTCTGTCTCTGTCTCTGTCTCTGTCTCTGCCTCTGTCTCTGTCTGTAGCTCTGTCTTTGTCTCATGCGCCTCTGTCTTTGTCTCTGTCCGTGTCTCTGTCTGTGCCTCTGTCTCTGTCTCTGTTTCCGTCTCTGTCGCTGCATCTGTCTCTGTCTCCGTCTCTCTCTCTTTTCCTGTCTCTGTCCCTGTCTCTGTCTCTGTCCCTGTCTCTGTCTCCGTCTCTCACTCTTTTCCTGTCTCTGTCCCTGTCTCTGTCTCTGTCCCTGTCCCTGTCTCTGTCTCCGTCTCTGTCCCTGTCTCTGTCATTGGCTCCATCTCGGTCTCTGTCTCAGTCTCTGTCTCTGTCTCTGTCTCTGTCTCTGTCTCTGTCTCTGTCTCTGTCTCTGTCTCTGTCTCTGTTTCTGTCTCTGTGTCTGTCTCTGTCTCTGCCTCTGTCTCTGTCTCTGTCTCTGTCTCTGTCTCTGTCTCTGTCTCTGTCTCTGTCTCTGTCTCTGTCTGTGTCTGTGTCTCTGTCTCTGTCTCTGTCTCTGTATCGGACTCTGTCTCCGTCTTTGTCTCTGTCTTTGTCTCCGTATTTGTCTCTGTCTGTGTCTCCATCTTTGTCTCCGTCTTTGTCTCCGTCTTTGCCACCCTCTTTGTCTCCGTATTTGTCTCCGTCTGTGTCGCCATCTTTGCCTCCGCCTTTGTCTCCGTCTTTGTCTCCGTCGCCGTCTTCCTCTTCGTGTCCGTCTTTGTCTCCGTCTTTGTCACCGTCTTTGTCTCCGTCTTTGTCTCCGTCCGTGTCTCCTGCCCCTCTGTTTCTGTCGCTCTCTCTGTCTCTCTCTGTGTCTCTGTCTCCGTCTCTGTCTCTGTCTCTGTCCCTGTCTCTGTCTCTGTCTCTGTCTCTGTCTCTGTCTCTGTCTCTGTCTCTGTCCCTGTCTCTGTCTCCTTATCCGCCGCTGTCTCTGTCTCTGTGTCCATCTCTGTCTCTGTCTCAGTCTCTGTCTCTGTCTCTGTCTCTGTCTGTGTCTCCATCTCTGTCTCTGTCTCTGTCTCTGTCTCTGTCTCTGTCTCTGTCTCTGCCTCTGTCTCTGTCCCTATCTCTGTCTTGGTCTCCGTCTCTGTCTCTGTCTCTGTCTCTGTCATTGGCTCCATCTCTGTCTCTGTCTCAGTCTCTGTCTCTGTTTTTGTCTCTGTCTCTGTCTCTGCCTCTGTCTCTGTCTCTGTCCCTGTTTCTGTTTCTGTCTCTCTCTCTGTCTCTGTCTCTGTCTCTGTCTCTGTCTCTGTCTCTGTCTCTGTCTCTGCCTCTGTCTCTGTCTCTGTCTCTGTCTCTGTCTCTGTCTCTGTCCCTGTCTCTGTCTCTGTCTCTGTCTCTGTCCTGTCTCTGTCTCTGTCTCTGCCTCTGTCTCTGTCTGTGGCTCTGTCTTTGACTCTTGCTCCTCTGTCTCTGTCTCTGCCTCTCTCTCTGTCTGTAGCTCTGTCTTTGTCTCATGCGCCTCTGTCTTTGTCTCTGTCCGTGTCTCTGTCTGTGCCTCTGTCTCCGTCTCTGTCTCTGTCTCTGTCCCTGTCTCTGTCTCTGTCTCTGTCTCTGTCTCTGTCTCTGTCCCTGTCTCTGTCTCCTTATCCGCCGCTGTCTCTGTCTCTGTGTCCCTCTCTGTCTCTGTCTCTGTCTCTGTCCCTGTCTCTGTCTCTGTCTCTGTATCCGTCTCTGTCTCTGTCCCTGTCTCTGTCTCCGTCTCCGCCGCTGTCTCTGTCTCTGTGTCCATCTCTGTCTCTGTCTCTGTCTCTGTCTCTGTCTCTGTCTCTGTCTCTGTTTCTGTCTCTGCCTCTGTCTCTGTCTCTGTCTCTGTCTCTGTCTCTGTCTCTGTCTCTGTCTCTGTCTGTGTCTGTGTCTCTGTCTCTGTCTCTGTATCGGACTCTGTCTCCGTCTTTGTCTCTGTCTTTGTCACCGTCTTTGTCTCCGTCTTTGTCTCCGTCCGTGTCTCCTGCCCCTCTGTTTCTGTCGCTCTCTCTGTCTCTCTCTGTGTCTCTCTCTCCGTCTCTGTCTCTGTCTCTGTCCCTGTCTCTGTCTCTGTCTCTGTCTCTGTCTCTGTCTCTGTCCCTGTCTCTGTCTCCGTATCCGCCGCTGTCTCTTTCTCTGTCTCCGTCTCCGTCTCTGTCTCTGTCTCTGTTTGTGTCTCCATCTCTGTCTCTGTCTCTGTCTCTGTCTCTGTCTCTGTCTCTGCCTCTGTCTCTGTCCCTGTCTCTGTCTCCGTCTCCGTCTCTGTCTCTGTCTCTGTCATTGGCTCCATCTCTGTCTCTGTCTCTGTTTCTGTCTCTGTCTCTGTCTCTGCCTCTGTCTCTGTCTCTGCCTCTGTCAAAGTCTCTGTCTCTGTCTCTGTCTCTGTCTCTGTCTCTGTCGCTGCCTCTGTCTCTGTCTCCGTCTCTCTCTCTTTTCCTGTCTCTGTCTCTGTCTCTGTCTCTGTCTCAGTCTCTGCCTCTGTCTCCGTCTCCGTCTCTGTCTCTGTCTCTGTCATTGGCTCCATCTCGGTCTCTGTCTCAGTCTCTGTCTCTGTCTCTGTCTCTGTCTCTGTCTCTGTCTCTGTCTCTGTCTCTGTCTCTGCCTCTGTCTCTGTCTCTGCCTCTGTCTCTGTCTGTGGCTCTGTCTTTGTCTCATGCGCCTCTGTCTCTGTCTCTGTCTCTGTCTCTGTCTCTGTCTCTGTCTCTGTCTCTGTCTCTGTCCCTGTCTCTGTCTCCTTATCCGCCGCTGTCTCTGTCTCTGTGTCCATCTCTGTCTCTGTCTCAGTCTCTGTCTCTGTCTCTGTCTCTGTCTGTGTCTCCATCTCTGTCTCTGTCTCTGTCTCTGTCTCTGTCTCTGTCTCTGTCTCTGTCTCTGTCTCTGTCTCTGCCTCTGTCTCTGTCCCTGTCTCTGTCTTGGTCTCCGTCTCTGTCTCTGTCTCTGTCTCTGTCATTGGCTCCATCTCTGTCTCTGTCTCAGTCTCTGTCTCTGTTTTTGTCTCTGTCTCTGTCTCTGCCTCTGTCTCTGTCTCTGTCTCTGTCTCTGTTTCTGTTTCTGTCTCTGTCTCTGTCTCTGTCTCTGTCTCTGTCTCTGTCTCTGTCTCTGTCTCTGTCTCTGTCTCTGTCTCTGTCTCTGTCGCTGTCTCTGTCTCTGTCTCTGTCTCTGTCTCTGTCTCTGTCTCTGTCTCTGTCTCTGTCTCTGTCTCTGTCTCTGTCCTGTCTCTGTCTCTGTCTCTGCCTCTGTCTCTGTCTGTGGCTCTGTCTTTGACTCTTGCACCTCTGTCTTTGTCTCTGTCCGTGTCTCTGTCTGTGCCTCTGCCTCTGTCTCCGTCTCCGTCTCTGTCTCTGTCTCTGTCTCTGTCTCTGTCTCTGTCTCTGTCTCTGTCTCTGTCTCTGTCTCTGCCTCTGTCTCTGTCTCTGTCTCTGTTTCTGTCTCTGCATCTGTCTCTGTCTCTGTCTCTGTCTCTGTCTCTGTCTCTGTCTCTGTCTCTGCCTCCGTCTCTGTCTGTAGCTCTGTCTTTGTCTCATGCGCCTCTGTCTTTGTCTCTGTCCGTGTCTCTGTCTGTGCCTCTGTCTCTGTCTCTGTTTCCGTCTCTGTCGCTGCCTCTGTCTCTGTCTCCGTCTCTCTCTCTTTTCCTGTCTCTGTCTCTGTCTCTGTCCCTGTCTCTGTCTCCGTCTCCGTCTCTGTCCCTGTCTCTGTCATTGGCTCCATCTCGGTCTCTGTCTCAGTCTCTGTCTCTGTCTCTGTCTCTGTCTCTGTCTCTGTCTCTGTCTCTGTCTCTGTCTCTGTCTCTGCTTCTGTCTCTGTTCCTGTCTCTGTCTCTGTCTCTGTCTCTGTCTCTGTCTCTGTCTCTGTCTCTGTCTCTGTCTCTGTCTCTGCCTCTGTCCTGTCTCTGTCTCTGTCACTGCCTCTGTCTCTGTCTGTGGCTCTGTCTTTGTTTCCGTATTTGTCTCTGTCTGTGTCTCCATCTTTGTCTCCGTCTTTGTCTCCGTCTTTGCCACCCTCTTTGTCTCCGTATTTGTCTCCGTCTGTGTCGCCATCTTTGCCTCCGCCTTTGTCTCCGTCTTTGTCTCCGTCGCCGTCTTCCTCTTCGTGTCCGTCTTTGTCTCCGTCTTTGTCACCGTCTTTGTCTCCGTCTTTGTCTCCGTCCGTGTCTCCTGCCCCTCTGTTTCTGTCGCTCTCTCTGTCTCTCTCTGTGTCTCTGTCTCCGTCTCTGTCTCTGTCTCTGTCCCTGTCTCTGTCCCTGTCTCTGTCTCTGTCTCTTTCTCTGTCCCTGTCTCTGTCTCCGTATCCGCCGCTGTCTCTGTCTCTGTGTCCATCTCTGTCTCTGTCTCAGTCTCTGTCTCTGTCTCTGTCTCTGTCTCTGTCACTGTCTCTGTCTCTGTCTCTGCCTCTGTCTCTGTCCCTGTCTCTGTCTCCGTCTCCGTCTCTGTCTCTGTCTCTGTCATTGGCTCCATCTCTGTCTCTGTCTCTGTTTCTGTCTCTGTCTCTGTCTCTGCCTCTGTCTCTGTCTCTGTCTCTGTTTCTGTCTCTCTCCCTGTATCTGTCTCTGCCTCTGTCTCTGTCCCTGTCTCTGTCTCCGTCTCCAGCGCTGTCTCTGTCTCTGTCTCTGACTCTGTCTCTGTCCCTGACTCTGTCTCTGTCTCTGTCTCTGTCTCTGTCTCTGTCTCTGTCTCTGTCTCTGTCTCTGTCTCTGTCTCTGTCTCTGTCTCTGTCTCTGTCTCTGTCTCTGTCTCTGTCTCTGTCTCTGTCTCTGTCTCTGTCTCTGTCTCTGTCTCTGTCTGTGTCTGTGTCTCTGTCTCTGTCTCTGTATCGGACTCTGTCTCCGTCTTTGTCTCTGTCTCTGTATCGGACTCTGTCTCCGTCTTTGTCTCTGTCTTTGTCACCGTCTTTGTCTCCGTCTTTGTCTCCGTCCGTGTCTCCTGCCCCTCTGTTTCTGTCGCTCTCTCTGTCTCTCTCTGTGTCTCTCTCTCCGTCTCTGTCTCTGTCTCTGTCCCTGTCTCTGTCTCTGTCTCTGTCTCTGTCTCTGTCTCTGTCCCTGTCTCTGTCTCCGTATCCGCCGCTGTCTCTTTCTCTGTCTCCGTCTCCGTCTCTGTCTCTGTCTCTGTTTGTGTCTCCATCTCTGTCTCTGTCTCTGTCTCTGTCTCTGTCTCTGTCTCTGTCTCTGTCCTGTCTCTGTCTCTGTCTCTGCCTCTGTCTCTGTCTGTGGCTCTGTCTTTGTCTCTTGCGCCTCTGTCTTTGTCTCTGTCCGTGTCTCTGTGTGTGCCTCTGTCTCTGTCTCTGTTTCCGTCTCTGTCGCTGCCTCTGTCTCTGTCTCCGTCTCTCTCTCTTTTCCTGTCTCTGTCTCTGCCTCTGCCTCTGTCCCTGTCTCTGTCTCCGTCTCCGTCTCTGTCTCCGTCTCTGTCATTGGCTCCATCTCTGGCTATGTCTCAGTCTCTGTCTCTGTCTCCGTCTCTGTCTCTGTCTGTGTTTGTGTCTCTGCCTCTGTCTCTGTATCGGACTCTGTCTCCGTCACTGTCTTCGTCTTTGTCTCCGTCTTTGTCTCTGTCTTTGTCTCCGTATTTGTCTCCGTCTGTGTCTCCATCTTTGCCTCCATCTTTGTCTCCGTCTTTGTCTCCGTCGCCGTCTTCCGCTTCGTGTCCGTCTTTGTCTCCGTCTTTGTCACCGTCTTTGTCTCCGTCTCTGCCTCTGTCTCTGTCTGTGGCTCTGTCTTTGACTGATGCGCCTCTGTCTTTGTCTCTGTCTGTGTCTCTGTCTGTGCCTCTGTCTCTGTCTCTGTCTCTGTTTCCGTCTCTGTCGCTGCCTCTGTCCCTGACTCCGTCTCCCTCTCTTTTCCTGTCTCTGTCTCTGTCTCTGTCTCTGTCCCTGTCTCTGTCTCCGTCTACGTCTCTGTCTCTGTCTCTGTCATTGGCTCCATCTCTGTCTCTGTCTCAGTCTCTGTCTCCGTCTCTGTCTCTGTCTCTGTCTCTGTCTCTGTCTCTGTCTCTGTCTCTGTCTCTGTCTCTGTCTCTGTCTCTGTCTCTGTCTCTGTCTCTGTCTCTGTCTCTGTCTCTGTCTCTGTCTCTGTCTCTGTCTCTGTCTCTGCCTCTGTCTCTTTACGTGGATCTGTCTTTGTCTAATGCGCCTCTGTCTTTGTCTCTGTCTGTGTCTCTGTCTGTGCCTCTGTCTCTGTCTCTGTTTCCGTCTCTGTCGCTGCCTCTGTCTCCGTCTCCGTCTCTCTCTCTTTTCCTGTCTCTGTCTCTGTCTCTGTCTCTGTCCCTGTCTCTGTCTCCGTCTACGTCTCTGTCTTTGTCTCTGTCATTGGCTCCATCTCTGTCTCTGTCTCAGTCTCTGTCTCCGTCTCTGTCTCTGTCTCTGTATCTGTCTCTGTCTCTGTTTCTGTTTCTGTCTCTGTCTCTGTCGCTGTCCCTGTCTCTGTCTCTGTCTATGTCTCTGTCTGTGTCTCTGTCTCCGTCTCCGTCTCTGTCTCTGTCTCTGTCTCTGTCTCCATCTCTGTCTCTGTCTCTGTCTCTGTCTCTGTCTCTGTCTCTGTCTCTGTCTCTGTCTCTGTTTCTGTCTCTGTCCTGTCTCTGTCTCTGTCTCTGCCTCTGCCTCTGTCTGTGGCTCTGTCTTTGTCTCATGCGCCTCTGTCTTTGTCTCTGTCTGTGTCTCTGTCTGTGCCTCTGTCTCTGTCTCTGTTTCCGTCTCTGTCGCTGCCTCTGTTTCTGTCTCCGTCTCTCTCTCTTTTCCTGTCTCTGTCTCCGTCTCTGTCTCTGTCATTGGCTCCATCTCGGTCTCTGTCTCAGTCTCTGTCTCTGTCTCTGTCTCCATCTCTGTCTCTGTGTCTGTCTCTGTCTCTGTCTCTGTCTCTGTCTCTGTCTCTGTCTCTGTCTCTGTCTCTGTCTCTGTCTCTGTCCCTGTCTCTGTCTCTGTCTCCATCTCTGTCTCTGTCTCTGTCTCTGTCTCTGTCTCTGTCTCTGCCTCTGTCTCTGCCTCTGCCTCTGTCTGTGGCTCTGTCTTTGTCTCATGCGCCTCTGTCTTTGTCTCTGTCTGTGTCTCTGTCTGTGCCTCTGTCTCTGTCTCTGTTTGAGTCTCTGTCGCTGCCTCTGTCTCTGTCTCCGTCTCTCTCTCTTTTCCTGTCTCTGTCTCCGTCTCTGTCTCTGTCTCTGTCTCTGTCTCTGTTTCTGTTTCTGTCTCTGTCTCTGTCTCTGTCTCTGTCTCTGTTTCTGTCTCTGTCTTTGTCTCTGTCTCTGCCTCTGTCTCTGTCTCTGTCTCTGTCTCTGTCTCTGTCTCTGTCTCTGTCTCTGTCTCTGTCTCTGTCTCTGTCTGTGTTTGTGTCTCTGTCTCTGTCTCTGTTTCGGCCTCTGTCTCCGTCACTGTCTTCGTCTTTGTCTCCGTCTTTGTCTCTGTCTTTGTCTCCGTATTTGTCTCCGTCTGTGTCTCCATCTTTGTCACCGTCTTTGTCTCCGTCTTTGCATCCCTCTTTGTCTCCGTATTTGTCTCCGTCTGTGTCGCCATCTTTGCCTCCATCTTTGTCTCCGTCTTTGTCTCCGTCGCCGTCTTCCGCTTCGTGTCCGTCTTTGTCTCCGTCTTTGTCACCGTCTTTGTCTCCGTCTTTGTCTCCGTCCGTGTCTCCTGCCCCTGTGTTTCTGTCGCTCTCTCTGTCTCAGTCTCTGTCTCTGTCTCTGTCTCTGTCTCTGTCTCTGTCGCTGCCTCTGTCTCTGTCTCCGTCTCTCTCTCTTTTCCTGTCTCTGTCTCTGTCTCTGTCTCTGTCTCTGTCTCTGTCTCTGTCTCTGTCTCTGTCTGTGTCTCTGTCTCTGTCTCTGTCTCTGTATCGGACTCTGTCTCCGTCTTTGTCTCTGTCTTTGTCACCGTCTTTGTCTCCGTCTTTGTCTCCGTCCGTGTCTCCTGCCCCTCTGTTTCTGTCGCTCTCTCTGTCTCTCTCTGTGTCTCTGTCTCCGTCTCTGTCTCTGTCTCTGTCCCTGTCTCTGTCTCTGTCTCTGTCTCTGTCTCTGTCTCTGTCCCTGTCTCTGTCTCCGTATCCGCCGCTGTCTCTGTCTCTGTGTCCATCTGTGTCTCTGTCTCAGTCTCTGTCTCTGTCTCAGTCTCTGTCTCTGTCTCTGTCTCTGTCTCTGTCTCTGTCCCTGTTTCTGTCTCTGTGTCTGTCTCTGTCTCTGTCTCTGCCTCTGTCTCTGTCTCTGTCTCTGTCTTTGTCTCTGTCTCTGTCTCTGTCTCTGTCTCTGTCTCTGTCATTGGCTCCATCTCTGTCTATGTCTCTGTTTCTGTCTCTGTCTCTGCCTCTGCCTCTGTCTCTGTCTCTGTCTCTGTCTCTGTCTCTGTCTCTGTCTCTGCCTCTGTCTCTGTCTCTGTCTCTGTCTCTGTCTCTGTCTCTGTCTCTGTCTCTGTCTCTGTCTCTGTCTCTGTCTCTGTCTCTGTCTCTGTCTCTGTCTCTGTCTCTGTCTCTGTCTCTGTCTCTGTCTCTGTCTCTGTCTCTGTCTCTGTCTCTGTCTCTGTCTCTGTCCTGTCTCTGTCTCTGTCTCTGTCTCTGCCTCTGTCTCTGTCTGTGGCTCTGTCTTTGTCTCTTGCGCCTCTGTCTTTGTCTCTGTCCGTGTCTCTGTGTGTGCCTCTGTCTCTGTCTCTGTTTCCGTCTCTGTCGCTGCCTCTGTCTCTGTCTCCGTCTCTCTCTCTTTTCCTGTCTCTGTCTCTGTCTCTGCCTCTGTCCCTGTCCCTGTCTCCGTCTCCGTCTCTGTCTCTGTCTCTGTCATTGGCTCCATCTCAGTCTCTGTCTCAGTCTCTGTCTCTGTCTCCGTCTCCGTCTCTGTCTCTGTCTCTGTCATTGGCTCCATCTCGGTCTCTGTCTCAGTCTCTGTCTCTGTCTCTGTCTCTGTCTCTGTCTCTGTCTCTGCCTCTGTCTCTGTTCCTGTCTCTGTCTCTGTCTCTGTCTCTGTCTCTGTCTCTGTCTCTGTCTCTGTCCTGTCTCTGTCTCTGTCACTGCCTCTGTCTCTGTCTGTGGCTCTGTCGTTGTCTCCGTATTTGTCTCTGTCTGTGTCTCCATCTTTGTCTCCGTCTTTGTCTCCGTCTTTGCCACCCTCTTTGTCTCCGTATTTGTCTCCGTCTGTGTCGCCATCTTTGCCTCCGCCTTTGTCTCCGTCTTTGTCTCCGTCGCCGTCTTCCTCTTCGTGTCCGTCTTTGTCTCCGTCTTTGTCACCGTCTTTGTCTCCGTCTTTGTCTCCGTCCGTGTCTCCTGCCCCTCTGTTTCTGTCGCTCTCTCTGTCTCTCTCTGTGTCTCTGTCTCCGTCGCTGTCTCTGTCTCTGTCCCTGTCTCTGTCTCTGTCTCTGTCTCCGTCTCTGTCTCTGTCCCTGTCTCTGTCACCGTATCCGCCGCTGTCTCTGTCTCTGTCTCTGTCTCTGTCTCTGTCTCTGTCTCTGTCTCTGTCTCTGTCTCTGTCCTGTCTCTGTCTCTGTCTCTGCCTCTGTCTCTGTCTCTGTCTCTGTCTCTGTCTCTGTCTCTGTCTCTGTCTCTGTCTCTGTCTCTGTCTCTGTCTCTGTCTCTGTCTCTGTCTCTGTCTCTGTCTCTGTCTCTGTCTCTGTCTCTGTCTCTGTCCTGTGTCTGTCTCTGTCTCTGCCTCTGTCTCTGTCTGTGGCTCTGTCTTTGTCTCTTGCGCCTCTGTCTTTGTCTCTGTCCGTGTCTCTGTGTGTGCCTCTGTCTCTGTCTCTGTTTCCGTCTCTCTCGCTGCCTCTGTCTCTGTCTCCGTCTCTCTCTCGTTTCCTGTCTCTGTCTCTGTCTCTGCCTCTGTCCCTGTCTCTGTCTCCGTCTCCGTCTCTGTCTCTGTCTCTGTCATTGGCTCCATCTCGGTCTCTGTCTCAGTCTCTGTCTCTGTCTCCGTCTCCGTCTCTGTCTCTGTCTCTGTCATTGGCTCCATCTCGGTCTCTGTCTCAGTCTCTGTCTCTGTCTCTGTCTCTGTCTCTGTCTCTGTCTCTGTCTCCGTATCCGCCGCTGTCTCTGTCTCTGTGTCCATCTCTGTCTCTGTCCTGTCTCTGTCTCTGTCACTGCCTCTGTCTCTGTCTGTGGCTCTGTCTTTGTCTCCGTATTTGTCTCTGTCTGTGTCTCCATCTTTGTCTCCGTCTTTGTCTCCGTCTTTGCCACCCTCTTTGTCTCCGTATTTGTCTCCGTCTGTGTCGCCATCTTTGCCTCCGCCTTTGTCTCCGTCTTTGTCTCCGTCGCCGTCTTCCTCTTCGTGTCCGTCTTTGTCTCCGTCTTTGTCACCGTCTTTGTCTCCGTCTTTGTCTCCGTCCGTGTCTCCTGACCCTCTGTTTCTGTCGCTCTCTCTGTCTCTCTCTGTGTCTCTGTCTCCGTCTCTGTCTCTGTCTCTGTCTCTGTCTCTGTCTCTGTCTCTGTCTCTGTCTCTGTCTCTGTCTCTGTCTCTGTCTCTGTCCTGTCTCTGTCTCTGTCTCTGCCTCTGTCCCTGTCTCTGTCACCGTATCCGCCGCTGTCTCTGTCTCTGTCTCTGTCTCTGTCTCTGTCTCTGTCTCTGTCTCTGTCCTGTCTCTGTCTCTGTCTCTGCCTCTGTCTCTGTCTCTGTCTCTGTCTCTGTCTCTGTCTCTGTCTCTGTCTCTGTCTCTGTCTCTGTCTCTGTCTCTGTCTCTGTCTCTGTCTCTGTCTCTGTCTCTGTCCTGTGTCTGTCTCTGTCTCTGCCTCTGTCTCTGTCTGTGGCTCTGTCTTTGTCTCTTGCGCCTCTGTCTTTGTCTCTGTCCGTGTCTCAGTGTGTGCCTCTGTCTCTGTCTCTGTTTCCGTCTCTCTCGCTGCCTCTGTCTCTGTCTCCGTCTCTCTCTCGTTTCCTGTCTCTGTCTCTGTCTCTGCCTCTGTCCCTGTCTCTGTCTCCGTCTCCGTCTCTGTCTCTGTCTCTGTCATTGGCTCCATCTCGGTCTCTGTCTCAGTCTCTGTCTCTGTCTCCGTCTCCGTCTCTGTCTCTGTCTCTGTCATTGGCTCCATCTCGGTCTCTGTCTCAGTCTCTGTCTCTGTCTCTGTCTCTGTCTCTGTCTCTGTCTCTGTCTCTGTCTCTGCCTCTGTCTCTGTTCCTGTCTCTGTCTCTGTCTCTGTCTCTGTCCTGTCTCTGTCTCTGTCACTGCCTCTGTCTCTGTCTGTGGCTCTGTCTTTGTCTCATGCGCCTCTGTCTTTGTCTCTGTCTGTGTCTCTGTCTGTGCCTCTGTCTCTGTCTCTGTTTCCGCCTCTGTCGCTGCCTCTGTCCCTGACTCCGTCTCTCTCTCTTTTCCTGTCTCTGTCTCTGTCTCTGTCTCTGTCCCTGTCTCTGTCTCTGTCATTGGCTCCATCTCTGTCTCTCTCTCAGTCTCTGTTTCCGTCTCTGTCGCTGCCTCTGTCTCTGTCTCCGTCTCTCTCTCTTTTCCTGTCTCTGTCTCTGTCCCTGTCTCTGTCTCCGTCTCCGTCTCTGTCTCTGTCTCTGTCATTGGCTCCATCTCTGTCTCTGTCTCTGTTTCTGTCTCTGTCTCTGTCTCTGCCTCTGTCTCTGTCTCTGTCTCTGTTTCTGTCTCTGTCTCTGTCTCTGTCTCTGTCTCTGTCTCTGTCTCTGTCTCTGTCTCTGTCTCTGTCTCTGCCTCTGTCTCTGTCTCTGTCCCTGTCTCTGTCTCCGTCTCCGCCGCTGTCTCTGTCTCTGTCTCTGACTCTGTCTCTGTCTCTGACTCTGTCTCTGTCTCTGTCTCTGTCTCTGTCTCTGTCTCTGTCTCTGTCTCTGCCCGGTCTCTGCCTCTGTCTCTGTCCCTGTCCCTGTCTCTGTCTCTGTCTCTGTCTCTGTCTCTGTCCCTGTATCTGTCTCTGCCTGTGTCTCTGTCCCTGTCTCTGTCTCCGTCTCCGCCGCTGTCTCTGTATCTGTGTCCATCTCTGTCTCTGTCTCTGTCTCTGTCTCTGTCTCTGTCTCTGTTTCTGTCTCTGCCTCCGTCTCTGTCCCTGTCTCCGTCTCTGTCTCTGTCTCTGTCTCTGTTTCTGTCTCTGCCTCTGTCTCTGTCTCTGTCTCTGTCTCTGTCTCTGTCTCTGTCTCTGTCTCTGTCTCTGTCTCTGTCTCTGCCTCTGTTTCTGTCTGTAGCTCTGTCTTTGTCTCATGCGCCTCTGTCTTTGTCTCTGTCCGTGTCTCTGTCTGTGCCTCTGTCTCTGTCTCTGTTTCCGTCTCTGTCGCTGCCTCTGTCTCTGTCTCCGTCTCTCTCTCTTTTCCTGTCTCTGTCTCTGTCTCTGTCTCTGTCCCTGTCTCTGTCTCCGTCTCCGTCTCTGTCCCTGTCTCTGTCATTGGCTCCATCTCGGTCTCTGTCTCAGTCTCTGTCTCTGTCTCCGTCTCCGTCTCTGTCTCTCTCTCTGTCATTGGCTCCATCTCGGTCTCTGTCTCAGTCTCTGTCTCTGTCTCTGTCTCTGTCTCTGTCTCTGTCTCCGTCTCTGTCTCCGTCTCTGTCTCTGTCTCTGTCTCTGCCTCTGTCTCTGTTCCTGTCTCTGTCTCTGTCTCTGTCTCTGTCTCTGTCTCTGTCTCTGTCTCTGTCCTGTCTCTGTCTCTGTCACTGCCTCTGTCTCTGTCTGTGGCTCTGTCTTTGTCTCATGCGCCTCTGTCTTTGTCTCTGTCTGTGTCTCTGTCTGTGCCTCTGTCTCTGTCTCTGTTTCCGTCTCTGTCGCTGCCTCTGTCCCTGACTCCGTCTCTCTCTCTTTTCCTGTCTCTGTCTCTGTCTCTGTCCCTGTCTCTGTCTCTGTCATTGGCTCCATCTCTGTCTCTCTCTCAGTCTCCGTATCCGCCTCTGTCTCTGTCTCTGTCTCTGTCTCTGTCTCTGTCTCTGTCTCTGTCTCTGTTTCTGTTTCTGTCTCTGTCGCGGTCCCTGTCTCTGTCTCTGTCTATGTCTCTGTCTGTGTCTCTGCCTCCGTCTCCGTCTCTGTCTCTGTCTCTGTCTCCATCTCTGTCTCTGTCTCTGTCTCTGTCTCTGTCTCTGTATCTGTCCTGTCTCTGCCTCTGTCTCTGTCCCTGTCCCTGTCTCTGTCTCTGTCTCTGTCTCTGTCCCTGTATCTGTCTCTGCCTCTGTCTCTGTCCCTGTCTCTGTCTCTGTCATTGGCTCCATCTCGGTCTCTGTCTCAGTCTCTGTCTCTGTCTCCGTCTCCGTCTCTGTCTCTCTCTCTGTCATTGGCTCCATCTCGGTCTCTGTCTCAGTCTCTGTCTCTGTCTCTGTCTCTGTCTCTGTCTCCGTCTCTGTCTCTGTCTCTGTCTCTGTCTCTGTCTCTGCCTCTGTCTCTGTTCCTGTCTCTGTCTCTGTCTCTGTCTCTGTCTCTGTCTCTGTCTCTGTCTCTGTCCTGTCTTTGTCTCTGTCACTGCCTCTGTCTCTGTCTGTGGCTCTGTCTTTGTCTCATGCGCCTCTGTCTTTGTCTCTGTCTGTGTCTCTGTCTGTGCCTCTGTCTCTGTCTCTGTTTCCGTCTCTGTCGCTGCCTCTGTCCCTCACTCCGTCTCTCTCTCTTTTCCTGTCTCTGTCTCTGTCTCTGTCTCTGTCCCTGTCTCTGTCTCTGTCATTGGCTCCATCTCTGTCTCTCTCTCAGTCTCCGTCTCCGCCTCTGTCTCTGTCTCTGTCTCTGTCTCTGTCTCTGTCTCTGTTTCTGTTTCTGTCTCTGTCGCGGTCCCTGTCTCTGTCTCTGTCTATGTCTCTGTCTGTGTCTCTGCCTCCGTCTCCGTCTCTGTCTCTGTCTCTGTCTCTGTCTCTGTCTCTGTCTGTGTCTCTGTCTCTGTCTCTGTCTCTGTCTCTGTCTCTGTCTCTGTCTCTGTCTCTGCCTCTGTCTCTGTCTGTAGCTCTGTCTTTGTATCATGCGCCTCTGTCTTTGTCTCTGTCCGTGTCTCTGTCTGTGCCTCTGTCTCTGTCTCTGTTTCCGTCTCTGTCGCTGCCTCTGTCTCTGTCTCCGTCTCTCTCTCTTTTCCTGTCTCTGTCCCGGTCTCTGTCTCTGTCCCTGTCTCTGTCTCCGTCTCCGTCTCTGTCCCTGTCTCTGTCATTGGCTCCATCTCGGTCTCTGTCTCAGTCTCTGTCTCTGTCTCTGTCTCTGTCTCTGTCTCTGTCTCTGTCTCTGTCTCTGTTTCTGTCTCTGTGTCTGTCTCTGTCTCTGCCTCTGTCCCTTTCGCTGTCTCCGTCTCCGTCTCCGTCTCCGTCTCTGTCTCTGTCATTGGCTCCATCTCTGTCTCCGTCTTTGTCTCTGTCTCAGTCTCTGACTCTGTCTCTGTCCCTGTCTCTGTCTCTGTTTCTGTCTCTGCCTCTGTCTCTGCCTCTGTCTCTGTCTCTGTCATTGGCTCCATCTCGGTCTCTGTCTCAGTCTCTGTCTCTGTCTCTGTCTCTGTCTCTGTCTCTGACTCTGTCTCTGTCTCTGACTCTGTCTCTGTCTCTGTCTCTGCCCGGTCTCTGCCTCTGTCTCTGTCCCTGTCCCTGTCTCTGTCTCTGTCTCTGTCTCTGTCCCTGTATCTGTCTCTGCCTCTGTCTCTGTCCCTGTCTCTGTCTCCGTCTCCGCCGCTGTCTCTGTCTCTGTCTCTGTGTCCATCTCTGTCTCTGTCTCAGTCTCTGTCTCTGTCTCTGTCTCTGTCTCTGTCCCTGTCTCTGTCTCTGTCTATGTATCCGTCTCTGTCTCTGTCCCTGTCTCTGTCTCCGTCTCCGCCGCTGTCTCTGTCTCTGTGTCCATCTCTGTCTCTGTCTCTGTCTCTGTCTCTGTCTCTGTCTCTGTCTCTGTTTCTGTCTCTGCCTCTGTCTCTGTCTCTGTCTCTGTCTCTGTCTCTGTCTCTGTCTCTGTCTCTGTCTCTGTCTCTGCCTCTGTCTCTGTCTGTAGCTCTGTCTTTGTCTCATGCGCCTCTGTCTTTGTCTCTGTCCGTGTCTCTGTCTGTGCCTCTGTCTCTGTCTCTGTTTCCGTCTCTGTCGCTGCATCTGTCTCTGTCTCCGTCTCTCTCTCTTTTCCTGTCTCTGTCCCTGTCTCTGTCTCTGTCCCTGTCTCTGTCTCCGTCTCTCACTCTTTTCCTGTCTCTGTCCCTGTCTCTGTCTCTGTCCCTGTCCCTGTCTCTGTCTCCGTCTCCGTCTCTGTCCCTGTCTCTGTCATTGGCTCCATCTCGGTCTCTGTCTCAGTCTCTGTCTCTGTCTCTGTCTCTGTCTCTGTCTCTGTCTCTGTCTCTGTCTCTGTTTCTGTCTCTGTGTCTGTCTCTGTCTCTGCCTCTGTCTCTGTCTCTGTCTCTGTCTCTGTCTCTGTCTCTGTCTCTGTCTCTGTCTGTGTCTGTGTCTCTGTCTCTGTCTCTGTCTCTGTATCGGACTCTGTCTCCGTCTTTGTCTCTGTCTTTGTCTCCGTATTTGTCTCTGTCTGTGTCTCCATCTTTGTCTCCGTCTTTGTCTCCGTCTTTGCCACCCTCTTTGTCTCCGTATTTGTCTCCGTCTGTGTCGCCATCTTTGCCTCCGCCTTTGTCTCCGTCTTTGTCTCCGTCGCCGTCTTCCTCTTCGTGTCCGTCTTTGTCTCCGTCTTTGTCACCGTCTTTGTCTCCGTCTTTGTCTCCGTCCGTGTCTCCTGCCCCTCTGTTTCTGTCGCTCTCTCTGTCTCTCTCTGTGTCTCTGTCTCCGTCTCTGTCTCTGTCTCTGTCCCTGTCTCTGTCTCTGTCTCTGTCCCTGTCTCTGTCTCTGTCTCTGTCTCTGTCTCTGTCTCTGTCCCTGTCTCTGTCTCCTTATCCGCCGCTGTCTCTGTCTCTGTGTCCATCTCTGTCTCTGTCTCAGTCTCTGTCTCTGTCTCTGTCTCTGTCTGTGTCTCCATCTCTGTCTCTGTCTCTGTCTCTGTCTCTGTCTCTGTCTCTGTCTCCGCCTCTGTCTCTGTCCCTGTCTCTGTCTCTGTCTCTGTCCCTGTCTCTGTCTCCGTCTCCGCCGCTGTCTCTGTCTCTGTCTCTGACTCTGTCTCTGTCTCTGACTCTGTCTCTGTCTCTGTCTCTGTCTCTGTCTCTGTCTCTGTCTCTGTCTCTGCCCGGTCTCTGCCTCTGTCTCTGTCCCTGTCCCTGTCTCTGTCTCTGTCTCTGTCTCTGTCCCTGTATCTGTCTCTGCCTGTGTCTCTGTCCCTGTCTCTGTCTCCGTCTCCGCCGCTGTCTCTGTATCTGTGTCCATCTCTGTCTCTGTCTCTGTCTCTGTCTCTGTCTCTGTCTCTGTTTCTGTCTCTGCCTCTGTCTCTGTCTCTGTCTCTGTCTCTGTCTCTGTCTCTGTCTCTGTCTCTGTCTCTGCCTCTGTTTCTGTCTGTAGCTCTGTCTTTGTCTCATGCGCCTCTGTCTTTGTCTCTGTCTGTGCCTCTGTCTCTGTCTCTGTTTCCGTCTCTGTCGCTGCCTCTGTCTCTGTCTCCGTCTCTCTCTCTTTTCCTGTCTCTGTCTCTGTCTCTGTCTCTGTCCCTGTCTCTGTCTCCGTCTCCGTCTCTGTCCCTGTCTCTGTCATTGGCTCCATCTCGGTCTCTGTCTCAGTCTCTGTCTCTGTCTCCGTCTCCGTCTCTGTCTCTCTCTCTGTCATTGGCTCCATCTCGGTCTCTGTCTCAGTCTCTGTCTCTGTCTCTGTCTCTGTCTCTGTCTCCGTCTCTGTCTCTGTCTCTGTCTCTGTCTCTGTCTCTGCCTCTGTCTCTGTTCCTGTCTCTGTCTCTGTCTCTGTCTCTGTCTCTGTCTCTGTCTCTGTCCTGTCTCTGTCTCTGTCACTGCCTCTGTCTCTGTCTGTGGCTCTGTCTTTGTCTCATGCGCCTCTGTCTTTGTCTCTGTCTGTGTCTCTGTCTGTGCCTCTGTCTCTGTCTCTGTTTCCGTCTCTGTCGCTGCCTCTGTCCCTGACTCCGTCTCTCTCTCTTTTCCTGTCTCTGTCTCTGTCTCTGTCCCTGTCTCTGTCTCTGTCATTGGCTCCATCTCTGTCTCTCTCTCAGTCTCCGTCTCCGCCTCTGTCTCTGTCTCTGTCTCTGTCTCTGTCTCTGTCTCTGTCTCTGTCTCTGTTTCTGTTTCTGTCTCTGTCGCGGTCCCTGTCTCTGTCTCTGTCTATGTCTCTGTCTGTGTCTCTGCCTCCGTCTCCGTCTCTGTCTCTGTCTCTGTCTCTGACTCTGTCTCCATCTCTGTCTCTGTCTCTGTCTCTGTCTCTGTCTCTGTCTCTGCCTCTGTCTCTGCCTCTGCCTCTGTCTGTGGCTCTGTCTTTGTCTCATGCGCCTCTGTCTTTGTCTCTGTCTGTGTCTCTGTCTGTGCCTCTGTCTCTGTCTCTGTTTGAGTCTCTGTCGCTGCCTCTGTCTCTGTCTCCGTCTCTCTCTCTTTTCCTGTCTCTGTCTCCGTCTCTGTCTCTGTCTCTGTCTCTGTCTCTGTTTCTGTTTCTGTCTCTGTCTCTGTCTCTGTCTCTGTCTCTGTTTCTGTCTCTGTCTTTGTCTCTGTCTCTGCCTCTGTCTCTGTCTCTGTCTCTGTCTCTGTCTCTGTCTCTGTCTCTGTCTCTGTCTCTGTCTCTGTCTCTGTCTGTGTTTGTGTCTCTGTCTCTGTCTCTGTTTCGGCCTCTGTCTCCGTCACTGTCTTCGTCTTTGTCTCCGTCTTTGTCTCTGTCTTTGTCTCCGTATTTGTCTCCGTCTGTGTCTCCATCTTTGTCACCGTCTTTGTCTCCGTCTTTGCATCCCTCTTTGTCTCCGTATTTGTCTCCGTCTGTGTCGCCATCTTTGCCTCCATCTTTGTCTCCGTCTTTGTCTCCGTCGCCGTCTTCCGCTTCGTGTCCGTCTTTGTCTCCGTCTTTGTCACCGTCTTTGTCTCCGTCTTTGTCTCCGTCCGTGTCTCCTGCCCCTGTGTTTCTGTCGCTCTCTCTGTCTCAGTCTCTGTCTCTGTCTCTGTCTCTGTCTCTGTCTCTGTCGCTGCCTCTGTCTCTGTCTCCGTCTCTCTCTCTTTTCCTGTCTCTGTCTCTGTCTCTGTCTCTGTCTCTGTCTCTGTCTCTGTCTCTGTCTCTGTCTGTGTCTCTGTCTCTGTCTCTGTCTCTGTATCGGACTCTGTCTCCGTCTTTGTCTCTGTCTTTGTCACCGTCTTTGTCTCCGTCTTTGTCTCCGTCCGTGTCTCCTGCCCCTCTGTTTCTGTCGCTCTCTCTGTCTCTCTCTGTGTCTCTGTCTCCGTCTCTGTCTCTGTCTCTGTCCCTGTCTCTGTCTCTGTCTCTGTCTCTGTCTCTGTCTCTGTCCCTGTCTCTGTCTCCGTATCCGCCGCTGTCTCTGTCTCTGTGTCCATCTGTGTCTCTGTCTCAGTCTCTGTCTCTGTCTCAGTCTCTGTCTCTGTCTCTGTCTCTGTCTCTGTCTCTGTCCCTGTTTCTGTCTCTGTGTCTGTCTCTGTCTCTGTCTCTGCCTCTGTCTCTGTCTCTGTCTCTGTCTTTGTCTCTGTCTCTGTCTCTGTCTCTGTCTCTGTCTCTGTCATTGGCTCCATCTCTGTCTATGTCTCTGTTTCTGTCTCTGTCTCTGCCTCTGCCTCTGTCTCTGTCTCTGTCTCTGTCTCTGTCTCTGTCTCTGTCTCTGCCTCTGTCTCTGTCTCTGTCTCTGTCTCTGTCTCTGTCTCTGTCTCTGTCTCTGTCTCTGTCTCTGTCTCTGTCTCTGTCTCTGTCTCTGTCTCTGTCTCTGTCTCTGTCTCTGTCTCTGTCTCTGTCTCTGTCTCTGTCTCTGTCTCTGTCTCTGTCTCTGTCTCTGTCTCTGTCTCTGTCTCTGTCCTGTCTCTGTCTCTGTCTCTGTCTCTGCCTCTGTCTCTGTCTGTGGCTCTGTCTTTGTCTCTTGCGCCTCTGTCTTTGTCTCTGTCCGTGTCTCTGTGTGTGCCTCTGTCTCTGTCTCTGTTTCCGTCTCTGTCGCTGCCTCTGTCTCTGTCTCCGTCTCTCTCTCTTTTCCTGTCTCTGTCTCTGTCTCTGCCTCTGTCCCTGTCCCTGTCTCCGTCTCCGTCTCTGTCTCTGTCTCTGTCATTGGCTCCATCTCAGTCTCTGTCTCAGTCTCTGTCTCTGTCTCCGTCTCCGTCTCTGTCTCTGTCTCTGTCATTGGCTCCATCTCGGTCTCTGTCTCAGTCTCTGTCTCTGTCTCTGTCTCTGTCTCTGTCTCTGTCTCTGCCTCTGTCTCTGTTCCTGTCTCTGTCTCTGTCTCTGTCTCTGTCTCTGTCTCTGTCTCTGTCTCTGTCCTGTCTCTGTCTCTGTCACTGCCTCTGTCTCTGTCTGTGGCTCTGTCGTTGTCTCCGTATTTGTCTCTGTCTGTGTCTCCATCTTTGTCTCCGTCTTTGTCTCCGTCTTTGCCACCCTCTTTGTCTCCGTATTTGTCTCCGTCTGTGTCGCCATCTTTGCCTCCGCCTTTGTCTCCGTCTTTGTCTCCGTCGCCGTCTTCCTCTTCGTGTCCGTCTTTGTCTCCGTCTTTGTCACCGTCTTTGTCTCCGTCTTTGTCTCCGTCCGTGTCTCCTGCCCCTCTGTTTCTGTCGCTCTCTCTGTCTCTCTCTGTGTCTCTGTCTCCGTCGCTGTCTCTGTCTCTGTCCCTGTCTCTGTCTCTGTCTCTGTCTCCGTCTCTGTCTCTGTCCCTGTCTCTGTCACCGTATCCGCCGCTGTCTCTGTCTCTGTCTCTGTCTCTGTCTCTGTCTCTGTCTCTGTCTCTGTCTCTGTCTCTGTCCTGTCTCTGTCTCTGTCTCTGCCTCTGTCTCTGTCTCTGTCTCTGTCTCTGTCTCTGTCTCTGTCTCTGTCTCTGTCTCTGTCTCTGTCTCTGTCTCTGTCTCTGTCTCTGTCTCTGTCTCTGTCTCTGTCTCTGTCTCTGTCTCTGTCTCCGTCCTGTGTCTGTCTCTGTCTCTGCCTCTGTCTCTGTCTGTGGCTCTGTCTTTGTCTCTTGCGCCTCTGTCTTTGTCTCTGTCCGTGTCTCTGTGTGTGCCTCTGTCTCTGTCTCTGTTTCCGTCTCTCTCGCTGCCTCTGTCTCTGTCTCCGTCTCTCTCTCGTTTCCTGTCTCTGTCTCTGTCTCTGCCTCTGTCCCTGTCTCTGTCTCCGTCTCCGTCTCTGTCTCTGTCTCTGTCATTGGCTCCATCTCGGTCTCTGTCTCAGTCTCTGTCTCTGTCTCCGTCTCCGTCTCTGTCTCTGTCTCTGTCATTGGCTCCATCTCGGTCTCTGTCTCAGTCTCTGTCTCTGTCTCTGTCTCTGTCTCTGTCTCTGTCTCTGTCTCCGTATCCGCCGCTGTCTCTGTCTCTGTGTCCATCTCTGTCTCTGTCCTGTCTCTGTCTCTGTCACTGCCTCTGTCTCTGTCTGTGGCTCTGTCTTTGTCTCCGTATTTGTCTCTGTCTGTGTCTCCATCTTTGTCTCCGTCTTTGTCTCCGTCTTTGCCACCCTCTTTGTCTCCGTATTTGTCTCCGTCTGTGTCGCCATCTTTGCCTCCGCCTTTGTCTCCGTCTTTGTCTCCGTCGCCGTCTTCCTCTTCGTGTCCGTCTTTGTCTCCGTCTTTGTCACCGTCTTTGTCTCCGTCTTTGTCTCCGTCCGTGTCTCCTGACCCTCTGTTTCTGTCGCTCTCTCTGTCTCTCTC
Source organism: Megachile willughbiella (assembly GCA_945859595.2). NCBI lineage: Eukaryota > Metazoa > Arthropoda > Insecta > Hymenoptera > Megachilidae > Megachile > Megachile willughbiella. The sequence continues at coordinate 373,320 of CAMAOD020000206.1, read as the reverse complement.
TGTGTCTCTGTCTCCGTCTCTGTCTCTGTCTCTGTCTCTGTCTCTGTCTCTGTCTCTGTCTCTGTCTCTGTCTCTGTCTCTGTCTCTGTCTCTGTCCTGTCTCTGTCTCTGTCTCTGCCTCTGTCCCTGTCTCTGTCACCGTATCCGCCGCTGTCTCTGTCTCTGTCTCTGTCTCTGTCTCTGTCTCTGTCTCTGTCTCTGTCTCTGTCCTGTCTCTGTCTCTGTCTCTGCCTCTGTCTCTGTCTCTGTCTCTGTCTCTGTCTCTGTCTCTGTCTCTGTCTCTGTCTCTGTCTCTGTCTCTGTCTCTGTCTCTGTCTCTGTCTCTGTCTCTGTCCTGTGTCTGTCTCTGTCTCTGCCTCTGTCTCTGTCTGTGGCTCTGTCTTTGTCTCTTGCGCCTCTGTCTTTGTCTCTGTCCGTGTCTCAGTGTGTGCCTCTGTCTCTGTCTCTGTTTCCGTCTCTCTCGCTGCCTCTGTCTCTGTCTCCGTCTCTCTCTCGTTTCCTGTCTCTGTCTCTGTCTCTGCCTCTGTCCCTGTCTCTGTCTCCGTCTCCGTCTCTGTCTCTGTCTCTGTCATTGGCTCCATCTCGGTCTCTGTCTCAGTCTCTGTCTCTGTCTCCGTCTCCGTCTCTGTCTCTGTCTCTGTCATTGGCTCCATCTCGGTCTCTGTCTCAGTCTCTGTCTCTGTCTCTGTCTCTGTCTCTGTCTCTGTCTCTGTCTCTGTCTCTGCCTCTGTCTCTGTTCCTGTCTCTGTCTCTGTCTCTGTCCTGTCTCTGTCTCTGTCACTGCCTCTGTCTCTGTCTGTGGCTCTGTCTTTGTCTCATGCGCCTCTGTCTTTGTCTCTGTCTGTGTCTCTGTCTGTGCCTCTGTCTCTGTCTCTGTTTCCGCCTCTGTCGCTGCCTCTGTCCCTGACTCCGTCTCTCTCTCTTTTCCTGTCTCTGTCTCTGTCTCTGTCTCTGTCCCTGTCTCTGTCTCTGTCATTGGCTCCATCTCTGTCTCTCTCTCAGTCTCTGTTTCCGTCTCTGTCGCTGCCTCTGTCTCTGTCTCCGTCTCTCTCTCTTTTCCTGTCTCTGTCTCTGTCCCTGTCTCTGTCTCCGTCTCCGTCTCTGTCTCTGTCTCTGTCATTGGCTCCATCTCTGTCTCTGTCTCTGTTTCTGTCTCTGTCTCTGTCTCTGCCTCTGTCTCTGTCTCTGTCTCTGTTTCTGTCTCTGTCTCTGTCTCTGTCTCTGTCTCTGTCTCTGTCTCTGTCTCTGTCTCTGTCTCTGTCTCTGCCTCTGTCTCTGTCTCTGTCCCTGTCTCTGTCTCCGTCTCCGCCGCTGTCTCTGTCTCTGTCTCTGACTCTGTCTCTGTCTCTGACTCTGTCTCTGTCTCTGTCTCTGTCTCTGTCTCTGTCTCTGTCTCTGTCTCTGCCCGGTCTCTGCCTCTGTCTCTGTCCCTGTCCCTGTCTCTGTCTCTGTCTCTGTCTCTGTCTCTGTCCCTGTATCTGTCTCTGCCTGTGTCTCTGTCCCTGTCTCTGTCTCCGTCTCCGCCGCTGTCTCTGTATCTGTGTCCATCTCTGTCTCTGTCTCTGTCTCTGTCTCTGTCTCTGTCTCTGTTTCTGTCTCTGCCTCCGTCTCTGTCCCTGTCTCCGTCTCTGTCTCTGTCTCTGTCTCTGTTTCTGTCTCTGCCTCTGTCTCTGTCTCTGTCTCTGTCTCTGTCTCTGTCTCTGTCTCTGTCTCTGTCTCTGTCTCTGTCTCTGTCTCTGCCTCTGTTTCTGTCTGTAGCTCTGTCTTTGTCTCATGCGCCTCTGTCTTTGTCTCTGTCCGTGTCTCTGTCTGTGCCTCTGTCTCTGTCTCTGTTTCCGTCTCTGTCGCTGCCTCTGTCTCTGTCTCCGTCTCTCTCTCTTTTCCTGTCTCTGTCTCTGTCTCTGTCTCTGTCCCTGTCTCTGTCTCCGTCTCCGTCTCTGTCCCTGTCTCTGTCATTGGCTCCATCTCGGTCTCTGTCTCAGTCTCTGTCTCTGTCTCCGTCTCCGTCTCTGTCTCTCTCTCTGTCATTGGCTCCATCTCGGTCTCTGTCTCAGTCTCTGTCTCTGTCTCTGTCTCTGTCTCTGTCTCTGTCTCCGTCTCTGTCTCCGTCTCTGTCTCTGTCTCTGTCTCTGCCTCTGTCTCTGTTCCTGTCTCTGTCTCTGTCTCTGTCTCTGTCTCTGTCTCTGTCTCTGTCTCTGTCCTGTCTCTGTCTCTGTCACTGCCTCTGTCTCTGTCTGTGGCTCTGTCTTTGTCTCATGCGCCTCTGTCTTTGTCTCTGTCTGTGTCTCTGTCTGTGCCTCTGTCTCTGTCTCTGTTTCCGTCTCTGTCGCTGCCTCTGTCCCTGACTCCGTCTCTCTCTCTTTTCCTGTCTCTGTCTCTGTCTCTGTCCCTGTCTCTGTCTCTGTCATTGGCTCCATCTCTGTCTCTCTCTCAGTCTCCGTATCCGCCTCTGTTTCTGTCTCTGTCTCTGTCTCTGTCTCTGTCTCTGTCTCTGTTTCTGTTTCTGTCTCTGTCGCGGTCCCTGTCTCTGTCTCTGTCTATGTCTCTGTCTGTGTCTCTGCCTCCGTCTCCGTCTCTGTCTCTGTCTCTGTCTCTGACTCTGTCTCCATCTCTGTCTCTGTCTCTGTCTCTGTCTCTGTCTCTGTCTCTGCCTCTGTCTCTGCCTCTGCCTCTGTCTGTGGCTCTGTCTTTGTCTCATGCGCCTCTGTCTTTGTCTCTGTCTGTGTCTCTGTCTGTGCCTCTGTCTCTGTCTCTGTTTGAGTCTCTGTCGCTGCCTCTGTCTCTGTCTCCGTCTCTCTCTCTTTTCCTGTCTCTGTCTCCGTCTCTGTCTCTGTCTCTGTCTCTGTCTCTGTTTCTGTTTCTGTCTCTGTCTCTGTCTCTGTCTCTGTCTCTGTTTCTGTCTCTGTCTTTGTCTCTGTCTCTGCCTCTGTCTCTGTCTCTGTCTCTGTCTCTGTCTCTGTCTCTGTCTCTGTCTCTGTCTCTGTCTCTGTCTCTGTCTGTGTTTGTGTCTCTGTCTCTGTCTCTGTTTCGGCCTCTGTCTCCGTCACTGTCTTCGTCTTTGTCTCCGTCTTTGTCTCTGTCTTTGTCTCCGTATTTGTCTCCGTCTGTGTCTCCATCTTTGTCACCGTCTTTGTCTCCGTCTTTGCATCCCTCTTTGTCTCCGTATTTGTCTCCGTCTGTGTCGCCATCTTTGCCTCCATCTTTGTCTCCGTCTTTGTCTCCGTCGCCGTCTTCCGCTTCGTGTCCGTCTTTGTCTCCGTCTTTGTCACCGTCTTTGTCTCCGTCTTTGTCTCCGTCCGTGTCTCCTGCCCCTGTGTTTCTGTCGCTCTCTCTGTCTCAGTCTCTGTCTCTGTCTCTGTCTCTGTCTCTGTCTCTGTCGCTGCCTCTGTCTCTGTCTCCGTCTCTCTCTCTTTTCCTGTCTCTGTCTCTGTCTCTGTCTCTGTCTCTGTCTCTGTCTCTGTCTCTGTCTCTGTCTGTGTCTCTGTCTCTGTCTCTGTCTCTGTATCGGACTCTGTCTCCGTCTTTGTCTCTGTCTTTGTCACCGTCTTTGTCTCCGTCTTTGTCTCCGTCCGTGTCTCCTGCCCCTCTGTTTCTGTCGCTCTCTCTGTCTCTCTCTGTGTCTCTGTCTCCGTCTCTGTCTCTGTCTCTGTCCCTGTCTCTGTCTCTGTCTCTGTCTCTGTCTCTGTCTCTGTCCCTGTCTCTGTCTCCGTATCCGCCGCTGTCTCTGTCTCTGTGTCCATCTGTGTCTCTGTCTCAGTCTCTGTCTCTGTCTCAGTCTCTGTCTCTGTCTCTGTCTCTGTCTCTGTCTCTGTCCCTGTTTCTGTCTCTGTGTCTGTCTCTGTCTCTGTCTCTGCCTCTGTCTCTGTCTCTGTCTCTGTCTTTGTCTCTGTCTCTGTCTCTGTCTCTGTCTCTGTCTCTGTCATTGGCTCCATCTCTGTCTATGTCTCTGTTTCTGTCTCTGTCTCTGCCTCTGCCTCTGTCTCTGTCTCTGTCTCTGTCTCTGTCTCTGTCTCTGTCTCTGCCTCTGTCTCTGTCTCTGTCTCCGTCTCTGTCTCTGTCTCTGTCTCTGTCTCTGTCTCTGTCTCTGTCTCTGTCTCTGTCTCTGTCTCTGTCTCTGTCTCTGTCTCTGTCTCTGTCTCTGTCTCTGTCTCTGTCTCTGTCTCTGTCTCTGTCTCTGTCTCTGTCTCTGTCCTGTCTCTGTCTCTGTCTCTGTCTCTGCCTCTGTCTCTGTCTGTGGCTCTGTCTTTGTCTCTTGCGCCTCTGTCTTTGTCTCTGTCCGTGTCTCTGTGTGTGCCTCTGTCTCTGTCTCTGTTTCCGTCTCTGTCGCTGCCTCTGTCTCTGTCTCCGTCTCTCTCTCTTTTCCTGTCTCTGTCTCTGTCTCTGCCTCTGTCCCTGTCCCTGTCTCCGTCTCCGTCTCTGTCTCTGTCTCTGTCATTGGCTCCATCTCAGTCTCTGTCTCAGTCTCTGTCTCTGTCTCCGTCTCCGTCTCTGTCTCTGTCTCTGTCATTGGCTCCATCTCGGTCTCTGTCTCAGTCTCTGTCTCTGTCTCTGTCTCTGTCTCTGTCTCTGTCTCTGCCTCTGTCTCTGTTCCTGTCTCTGTCTCTGTCTCTGTCTCTGTCTCTGTCTCTGTCTCTGTCTCTGTCCTGTCTCTGTCTCTGTCACTGCCTCTGTCTCTGTCTGTGGCTCTGTCGTTGTCTCCGTATTTGTCTCTGTCTGTGTCTCCATCTTTGTCTCCGTCTTTGTCTCCGTCTTTGCCACCCTCTTTGTCTCCGTATTTGTCTCCGTCTGTGTCGCCATCTTTGCCTCCGCCTTTGTCTCCGTCTTTGTCTCCGTCGCCGTCTTCCTCTTCGTGTCCGTCTTTGTCTCCGTCTTTGTCACCGTCTTTGTCTCCGTCTTTGTCTCCGTCCGTGTCTCCTGCCCCTCTGTTTCTGTCGCTCTCTCTGTCTCTCTCTGTGTCTCTGTCTCCGTCGCTGTCTCTGTCTCTGTCCCTGTCTCTGTCTCTGTCTCTGTCTCCGTCTCTGTCTCTGTCCCTGTCTCTGTCACCGTATCCGCCGCTGTCTCTGTCTCTGTCTCTGTCTCTGTCTCTGTCTCTGTCTCTGTCTCTGTCTCTGTCTCTGTCCTGTCTCTGTCTCTGTCTCTGCCTCTGTCTCTGTCTCTGTCTCTGTCTCTGTCTCTGTCTCTGTCTCTGTCTCTGTCTCTGTCTCTGTCTCTGTCTCTGTCTCTGTCTCTGTCTCTGTCTCTGTCTCTGTCTCTGTCTCTGTCTCTGTCTCCGTCCTGTGTCTGTCTCTGTCTCTGCCTCTGTCTCTGTCTGTGGCTCTGTCTTTGTCTCTTGCGCCTCTGTCTTTGTCTCTGTCCGTGTCTCTGTGTGTGCCTCTGTCTCTGTCTCTGTTTCCGTCTCTCTCGCTGCCTCTGTCTCTGTCTCCGTCTCTCTCTCGTTTCCTGTCTCTGTCTCTGTCTCTGCCTCTGTCCCTGTCTCTGTCTCCGTCTCCGTCTCTGTCTCTGTCTCTGTCATTGGCTCCATCTCGGTCTCTGTCTCAGTCTCTGTCTCTGTCTCCGTCTCCGTCTCTGTCTCTGTCTCTGTCATTGGCTCCATCTCGGTCTCTGTCTCAGTCTCTGTCTCTGTCTCTGTCTCTGTCTCTGTCTCTGTCTCTGTCTCCGTATCCGCCGCTGTCTCTGTCTCTGTGTCCATCTCTGTCTCTGTCCTGTCTCTGTCTCTGTCACTGCCTCTGTCTCTGTCTGTGGCTCTGTCTTTGTCTCCGTATTTGTCTCTGTCTGTGTCTCCATCTTTGTCTCCGTCTTTGTCTCCGTCTTTGCCACCCTCTTTGTCTCCGTATTTGTCTCCGTCTGTGTCGCCATCTTTGCCTCCGCCTTTGTCTCCGTCTTTGTCTCCGTCGCCGTCTTCCTCTTCGTGTCCGTCTTTGTCTCCGTCTTTGTCACCGTCTTTGTCTCCGTCTTTGTCTCCGTCCGTGTCTCCTGACCCTCTGTTTCTGTCGCTCTCTCTGTCTCTCTCTGTGTCTCTGTCTCCGTCTCTGTCTCTGTCTCTGTCTCTGTCTCTGTCTCTGTCTCTGTCTCTGTCTCTGTCTCTGTCTCTGTCTCTGTCTCTGTCCTGTCTCTGTCTCTGTCTCTGCCTCTGTCCCTGTCTCTGTCACCGTATCCGCCGCTGTCTCTGTCTCTGTCTCTGTCTCTGTCTCTGTCTCTGTCTCTGTCTCTGTCTCTGTCCTGTCTCTGTCTCTGTCTCTGCCTCTGTCTCTGTCTCTGTCTCTGTCTCTGTCTCTGTCTCTGTCTCTGTCTCTGTCTCTGTCTCTGTCTCTGTCTCTGTCTCTGTCTCTGTCTCTGTCTCTGTCCTGTGTCTGTCTCTGTCTCTGCCTCTGTCTCTGTCTGTGGCTCTGTCTTTGTCTCTTGCGCCTCTGTCTTTGTCTCTGTCCGTGTCTCAGTGTGTGCCTCTGTCTCTGTCTCTGTTTCCGTCTCTCTCGCTGCCTCTGTCTCTGTCTCCGTCTCTCTCTCGTTTCCTGTCTCTGTCTCTGTCTCTGCCTCTGTCCCTGTCTCTGTCTCCGTCTCCGTCTCTGTCTCTGTCTCTGTCATTGGCTCCATCTCGGTCTCTGTCTCAGTCTCTGTCTCTGTCTCCGTCTCCGTCTCTGTCTCTGTCTCTGTCATTGGCTCCATCTCGGTCTCTGTCTCAGTCTCTGTCTCTGTCTCTGTCTCTGTCTCTGTCTCTGTCTCTGTCTCTGTCTCTGCCTCTGTCTCTGTTCCTGTCTCTGTCTCTGTCTCTGTCTCTGTCCTGTCTCTGTCTCTGTCACTGCCTCTGTCTCTGTCTGTGGCTCTGTCTTTGTCTCATGCGCCTCTGTCTTTGTCTCTGTCTGTGTCTCTGTCTGTGCCTCTGTCTCTGTCTCTGTTTCCGCCTCTGTCGCTGCCTCTGTCCCTGACTCCGTCTCTCTCTCTTTTCCTGTCTCTGTCTCTGTCTCTGTCTCTGTCCCTGTCTCTGTCTCTGTCATTGGCTCCATCTCTGTCTCTCTCTCAGTCTCTGTTTCCGTCTCTGTCGCTGCCTCTGTCTCTGTCTCCGTCTCTCTCTCTTTTCCTGTCTCTGTCTCTGTCCCTGTCTCTGTCTCCGTCTCCGTCTCTGTCTCTGTCTCTGTCATTGGCTCCATCTCTGTCTCTGTCTCTGTTTCTGTCTCTGTCTCTGTCTCTGCCTCTGTCTCTGTCTCTGTCTCTGTTTCTGTCTCTGTCTCTGTCTCTGTCTCTGTCTCTGTCTCTGTCTCTGTCTCTGTCTCTGTCTCTGTCTCTGCCTCTGTCTCTGTCTCTGTCCCTGTCTCTGTCTCCGTCTCCGCCGCTGTCTCTGTCTCTGTCTCTGACTCTGTCTCTGTCTCTGACTCTGTCTCTGTCTCTGTCTCTGTCTCTGTCTCTGTCTCTGTCTCTGTCTCTGCCCGGTCTCTGCCTCTGTCTCTGTCCCTGTCCCTGTCTCTGTCTCTGTCTCTGTCTCTGTCTCTGTCCCTGTATCTGTCTCTGCCTGTGTCTCTGTCCCTGTCTCTGTCTCCGTCTCCGCCGCTGTCTCTGTATCTGTGTCCATCTCTGTCTCTGTCTCTGTCTCTGTCTCTGTCTCTGTCTCTGTTTCTGTCTCTGCCTCCGTCTCTGTCCCTGTCTCCGTCTCTGTCTCTGTCTCTGTCTCTGTTTCTGTCTCTGCCTCTGTCTCTGTCTCTGTCTCTGTCTCTGTCTCTGTCTCTGTCTCTGTCTCTGTCTCTGTCTCTGTCTCTGTCTCTGCCTCTGTTTCTGTCTGTAGCTCTGTCTTTGTCTCATGCGCCTCTGTCTTTGTCTCTGTCCGTGTCTCTGTCTTTGCCTCTGTCTCTGTCTCTGTTTCCGTCTCTGTCGCTGCCTCTGTCTCTGTCTCCGTCTCTCTCTCTTTTCCTGTCTCTGTCTCTGTCTCTGTCTCTGTCCCTGTCTCTGTCTCCGTCTCCGTCTCTGTCCCTGTCTCTGTCATTGGCTCCATCTCGGTCTCTGTCTCAGTCTCTGTCTCTGTCTCCGTCTCCGTCTCTGTCTCTCTCTCTGTCATTGGCTCCATCTCGGTCTCTGTCTCAGTCTCTGTCTCTGTCTCTGTCTCTGTCTCTGTCTCTGTCTCCGTCTCTGTCTCCGTCTCTGTCTCTGTCTCTGTCTCTGCCTCTGTCTCTGTTCCTGTCTCTGTCTCTGTCTCTGTCTCTGTCTCTGTCTCTGTCTCTGTCTCTGTCCTGTCTCTGTCTCTGTCACTGCCTCTGTCTCTGTCTGTGGCTCTGTCTTTGTCTCATGCGCCTCTGTCTTTGTCTCTGTCTGTGTCTCTGTCTGTGCCTCTGTCTCTGTCTCTGTTTCCGTCTCTGTCGCTGCCTCTGTCCCTGACTCCGTCTCTCTCTCTTTTCCTGTCTCTGTCTCTGTCTCTGTCCCTGTCTCTGTCTCTGTCATTGGCTCCATCTCTGTCTCTCTCTCAGTCTCCGTATCCGCCTCTGTTTCTGTCTCTGTCTCTGTCTCTGTCTCTGTCTCTGTCTCTGTTTCTGTTTCTGTCTCTGTCGCGGTCCCTGTCTCTGTCTCTGTCTATGTCTCTGTCTGTGTCTCTGCCTCCGTCTCCGTCTCTGTCTCTGTCTCTGTCTCCATCTCTGTCTCTGTCTCTGTCTCTGTCTCTGTCTCTGTATCTGTCCTGTCTCTGCCTCTGTCTCTGTCCCTGTCCCTGTCTCTGTCTCTGTCTCTGTCTCTGTCCCTGTATCTGTCTCTGCCTCTGTCTCTGTCCCTGTCTCTGTCTCTGTCATTGGCTCCATCTCGGTCTCTGTCTCAGTCTCTGTCTCTGTCTCCGTCTCCGTCTCTGTCTCTCTCTCTGTCATTGGCTCCATCTCGGTCTCTGTCTCAGTCTCTGTCTCTGTCTCTGTCTCTGTCTCTGTCTCCGTCTCTGTCTCTGTCTCTGTCTCTGTCTCTGTCTCTGCCTCTGTCTCTGTTCCTGTCTCTGTCTCTGTCTCTGTCTCTGTCTCTGTCTCTGTCTCTGTCTCTGTCCTGTCTTTGTCTCTGTCACTGCCTCTGTCTCTGTCTGTGGCTCTGTCTTTGTCTCATGCGCCTCTGTCTTTGTCTCTGTCTGTGTCTCTGTCTGTGCCTCTGTCTCTGTCTCTGTTTCCGTCTCTGTCGCTGCCTCTGTCCCTCACTCCGTCTCTCTCTCTTTTCCTGTCTCTGTCTCTGTCTCTGTCTCTGTCCCTGTCTCTGTCTCTGTCATTGGCTCCATCTCTGTCTCTCTCTCAGTCTCCGTCTCCGCCTCTGTCTCTGTCTCTGTCTCTGTCTCTGTCTCTGTCTCTGTTTCTGTTTCTGTCTCTGTCGCGGTCCCTGTCTCTGTCTCTGTCTATGTCTCTGTCTGTGTCTCTGCCTCCGTCTCCGTCTCTGTCTCTGTCTCTGTCTCTGTCTCTGTCTCTGTCTGTGTCTCTGTCTCTGTCTCTGTCTCTGTCTCTGTCTCTGTCTCTGTCTCTGTCTCTGCCTCTGTCTCTGTCTGTAGCTCTGTCTTTGTATCATGCGCCTCTGTCTTTGTCTCTGTCCGTGTCTCTGTCTGTGCCTCTGTCTCTGTCTCTGTTTCCGTCTCTGTCGCTGCCTCTGTCTCTGTCTCCGTCTCTCTCTCTTTTCCTGTCTCTGTCCCGGTCTCTGTCTCTGTCCCTGTCTCTGTCTCCGTCTCCGTCTCTGTCCCTGTCTCTGTCATTGGCTCCATCTCGGTCTCTGTCTCAGTCTCTGTCTCTGTCTCTGTCTCTGTCTCTGTCTCTGTCTCTGTCTCTGTCTCTGTTTCTGTCTCTGTGTCTGTCTCTGTCTCTGCCTCTGTCCCTTTCGCTGTCTCCGTCTCCGTCTCCGTCTCCGTCTCTGTCTCTGTCATTGGCTCCATCTCTGTCTCCGTCTTTGTCTCTGTCTCAGTCTCTGACTCTGTCTCTGTCCCTGTCTCTGTCTCTGTTTCTGTCTCTGCCTCTGTCTCTGCCTCTGTCTCTGTCTCTGTCATTGGCTCCATCTCGGTCTCTGTCTCAGTCTCTGTCTCTGTCTCTGTCTCTGTCTCTGTCTCTGACTCTGTCTCTGTCTCTGACTCTGTCTCTGTCTCTGTCTCTGCCCGGTCTCTGCCTCTGTCTCTGTCCCTGTCCCTGTCTCTGTCTCTGTCTCTGTCTCTGTCCCTGTATCTGTCTCTGCCTCTGTCTCTGTCCCTGTCTCTGTCTCCGTCTCCGCCGCTGTCTCTGTCTCTGTCTCTGTGTCCATCTCTGTCTCTGTCTCAGTCTCTGTCTCTGTCTCTGTCTCTGTCTCTGTCCCTGTCTCTGTCTCTGTCTATGTATCCGTCTCTGTCTCTGTCCCTGTCTCTGTCTCCGTCTCCGCCGCTGTCTCTGTCTCTGTGTCCATCTCTGTCTCTGTCTCTGTCTCTGTCTCTGTCTCTGTCTCTGTCTCTGTTTCTGTCTCTGCCTCTGTCTCTGTCTCTGTCTCTGTCTCTGTCTCTGTCTCTGTCTCTGTCTCTGTCTCTGTCTCTGCCTCTGTCTCTGTCTGTAGCTCTGTCTTTGTCTCATGCGCCTCTGTCTTTGTCTCTGTCCGTGTCTCTGTCTGTGCCTCTGTCTCTGTCTCTGTTTCCGTCTCTGTCGCTGCATCTGTCTCTGTCTCCGTCTCTCTCTCTTTTCCTGTCTCTGTCCCTGTCTCTGTCTCTGTCCCTGTCTCTGTCTCCGTCTCTCACTCTTTTCCTGTCTCTGTCCCTGTCTCTGTCTCTGTCCCTGTCCCTGTCTCTGTCTCCGTCTCCGTCTCTGTCCCTGTCTCTGTCATTGGCTCCATCTCGGTCTCTGTCTCAGTCTCTGTCTCTGTCTCTGTCTCTGTCTCTGTCTCTGTCTCTGTCTCTGTCTCTGTTTCTGTCTCTGTGTCTGTCTCTGTCTCTGCCTCTGTCTCTGTCTCTGTCTCTGTCTCTGTCTCTGTCTCTGTCTCTGTCTCTGTCTGTGTCTGTGTCTCTGTCTCTGTCTCTGTCTCTGTATCGGACTCTGTCTCCGTCTTTGTCTCTGTCTTTGTCTCCGTATTTGTCTCTGTCTGTGTCTCCATCTTTGTCTCCGTCTTTGTCTCCGTCTTTGCCACCCTCTTTGTCTCCGTATTTGTCTCCGTCTGTGTCGCCATCTTTGCCTCCGCCTTTGTCTCCGTCTTTGTCTCCGTCGCCGTCTTCCTCTTCGTGTCCGTCTTTGTCTCCGTCTTTGTCACCGTCTTTGTCTCCGTCTTTGTCTCCGTCCGTGTCTCCTGCCCCTCTGTTTCTGTCGCTCTCTCTGTCTCTCTCTGTGTCTCTGTCTCCGTCTCTGTCTCTGTCTCTGTCCCTGTCTCTGTCTCTGTCTCTGTCCCTGTCTCTGTCTCTGTCTCTGTCTCTGTCTCTGTCTCTGTCCCTGTCTCTGTCTCCTTATCCGCCGCTGTCTCTGTCTCTGTGTCCATCTCTGTCTCTGTCTCAGTCTCTGTCTCTGTCTCTGTCTCTGTCTGTGTCTCCATCTCTGTCTCTGTCTCTGTCTCTGTCTCTGTCTCTGTCTCTGTCTCCGCCTCTGTCTCTGTCCCTGTCTCTGTCTCTGTCTCTGTCCCTGTCTCTGTCTCCGTCTCCGCCGCTGTCTCTGTCTCTGTCTCTGACTCTGTCTCTGTCTCTGACTCTGTCTCTGTCTCTGTCTCTGTCTCTGTCTCTGTCTCTGTCTCTGTCTCTGCCCGGTCTCTGCCTCTGTCTCTGTCCCTGTCCCTGTCTCTGTCTCTGTCTCTGTCTCTGTCCCTGTATCTGTCTCTGCCTGTGTCTCTGTCCCTGTCTCTGTCTCCGTCTCCGCCGCTGTCTCTGTATCTGTGTCCATCTCTGTCTCTGTCTCTGTCTCTGTCTCTGTCTCTGTCTCTGTTTCTGTCTCTGCCTCTGTCTCTGTCTCTGTCTCTGTCTCTGTCTCTGTCTCTGTCTCTGTCTCTGTCTCTGCCTCTGTTTCTGTCTGTAGCTCTGTCTTTGTCTCATGCGCCTCTGTCTTTGTCTCTGTCTGTGCCTCTGTCTCTGTCTCTGTTTCCGTCTCTGTCGCTGCCTCTGTCTCTGTCTCCGTCTCTCTCTCTTTTCCTGTCTCTGTCTCTGTCTCTGTCTCTGTCCCTGTCTCTGTCTCCGTCTCCGTCTCTGTCCCTGTCTCTGTCATTGGCTCCATCTCGGTCTCTGTCTCAGTCTCTGTCTCTGTCTCCGTCTCCGTCTCTGTCTCTCTCTCTGTCATTGGCTCCATCTCGGTCTCTGTCTCAGTCTCTGTCTCTGTCTCTGTCTCTGTCTCTGTCTCCGTCTCTGTCTCTGTCTCTGTCTCTGTCTCTGTCTCTGCCTCTGTCTCTGTTCCTGTCTCTGTCTCTGTCTCTGTCTCTGTCTCTGTCTCTGTCTCTGTCCTGTCTCTGTCTCTGTCACTGCCTCTGTCTCTGTCTGTGGCTCTGTCTTTGTCTCATGCGCCTCTGTCTTTGTCTCTGTCTGTGTCTCTGTCTGTGCCTCTGTCTCTGTCTCTGTTTCCGTCTCTGTCGCTGCCTCTGTCCCTGACTCCGTCTCTCTCTCTTTTCCTGTCTCTGTCTCTGTCTCTGTCCCTGTCTCTGTCTCTGTCATTGGCTCCATCTCTGTCTCTCTCTCAGTCTCCGTCTCCGCCTCTGTCTCTGTCTCTGTCTCTGTCTCTGTCTCTGTCTCTGTCTCTGTCTCTGTTTCTGTTTCTGTCTCTGTCGCGGTCCCTGTCTCTGTCTCTGTCTATGTCTCTGTCTGTGTCTCTGCCTCCGTCTCCGTCTCTGTCTCTGTCTCTGTCTCTGACTCTGTCTCCATCTCTGTCTCTGTCTCTGTCTCTGTCTCTGTCTCTGTATCTGTCCTGTCTCTGCCTCTGTCTCTGTCCCTGTCCCTGTCTCTGTCTCTGTCTCCGTCTCTGTCCCTGTATCTGTCTCTGCCTCTGTCTCTGTCCCTGTCTCTGTCTCTGTCATTGGCTCCATCTCGGTCTCTGTCTCAGTCTCTGTCTCTGTCTCCGTCTCCGTCTCTGTCTCTCTCTCTGTCATTGGCTCCATCTCGGTCTCTGTCTCAGTCTCTGTCTCTGTCTCTGTCTCTGTCTCTGTCTCCGTCTCTGTCTCTGTCTCTGTCTCTGTCTCTGTCTCTGTCTCTGTTTCTGTTTCTGTCTCTGTCGCGGTCCCTGTCTCTGTCTCTGTCTATGTCTCTGTCTGTGTCTCTGCCTCCGTCTCCGTCTCTGTCTCTGTCTCTGTCTCTGTCTCTGTCTCTGTCTCTGTCTCTGTCTCTGTCTGTGTCTCTGTCTCTGTCTCTGTCTCTGTCTCTGTCTCTGTCTCTGTCTCTGCCTCTGTCTCTGTCTGTAGCTCTGTCTTTGTATCATGCGCCTCTGTCTTTGTCTCTGTCCGTGTCTCTGTCTGTGCCTCTGTCTCTGTCTCTGTTTCCGTCTCTGTCGCTGCCTCTGTCTCTGTCTCCGTCTCTCTCTCTTTTCCTGTCTCTGTCCCTGTCTCTGTCTCTGTCCCTGTCTCTGTCTCCGTCTCCGTCTCTGTCCCTGTCTCTGTCATTGGCTCCATCTCGGTCTCTGTCTCAGTCTCTGTCTCTGTCTCTGTCTCTGTCTCTGTTTCTGTCTCTGTGTCTGTCTCTGTCTCTGCCTCTGTCCCTTTCGCTGTCTCCGTCTCCGTCTCCGTCTCCGTCTCTGTCTCTGTCATTGGCTCCATCTCTGTCTCCGTCTTTGTCTCTGTCTCTGTCTCTGACTCTGTCTCTGTCCCTGTCTCTGTCTCTGTTTCTGTCTCTGCCTCTGTCTCTGCCTCTGTCTCTGTCTCTGTCATTGGCTCCATCTCGGTCTCTGTCTCAGTCTCTGTCTCTGTCTCTGTCTCTGTCTCTGTCTCTGACTCTGTCTCTGTCTCTGACTCTGTCTCTGTCTCTGTCTCTGCCCGGTCTCTGCCTCTGTCTCTGTCCCTGTCCCTGTCTCTGTCTCTGTCTCTGTCTCTGTCCCTGTATCTGTCTCTGCCTCTGTCTCTGTCCCTGTCTCTGTCTCTGTCATTGGCTCCATCTCGGTCTCTGTCTCAGTCTCTGTCTCTGTCTCCGTCTCCGTCTCTGTCTCTCTCTCTGTCATTGGCTCCATCTCGGTCTCTGTCTCAGTCTCTGTCTCTGTCTCTGTCTCTGTCTCCGTCTCGGTCTCTGTCTCTGTCTCTGTCTCTGTCTCTGTCTCTGTTTCTGTTTCTGTCTCTGTCGCGGTCCCTGTCTCTGTCTCTGTCTATGTCTCTGTCTGTGTCTCTGCCTCCGTCTCCGTCTCTGTCTCTGTCTCTGTCTCTGTCTCTGTCTCTGTCTCTGTCTCTGTCTGTGTCTCTGTCTCTGTCTCTGTCTCTGTCTCTGTCTCTGTCTCTGTCTCTGCCTCTGTCTCTGTCTGTAGCTCTGTCTTTGTATCATGCGCCTCTGTCTTTGTCTCTGTCCGTGTCTCTGTCTGTGCCTCTGTCTCTGTCTCTGTTTCCGTCTCTGTCGCTGCCTCTGTCTCTGTCTCCGTCTCTCTCTCTTTTCCTGTCTCTGTCCCTGTCTCTGTCTCTGTCCCTGTCTCTGTCTCCGTCTCCGTCTCTGTCCCTGTCTCTGTCATTGGCTCCATCTCGGTCTCTGTCTCAGTCTCTGTCTCTGTCTCTGTCTCTGTCTCTGTTTCTGTCTCTGTGTCTGTCTCTGTCTCTGCCTCTGTCCCTTTCGCTGTCTCCGTCTCCGTCTCCGTCTCCGTCTCTGTCTCTGTCATTGGCTCCATCTCTGTCTCCGTCTTTGTCTCTGTCTCTGTCTCTGACTCTGTCTCTGTCCCTGTCTCTGTCTCTGTTTCTGTCTCTGCCTCTGTCTCTGCCTCTGTCTCTGTCTCTGTCATTGGCTCCATCTCGGTCTCTGTCTCAGTCTCTGTCTCTGTCTCTGTCTCTGTCTCTGTCTCTGACTCTGTCTCTGTCTCTGACTCTGTCTCTGTCTCTGTCTCTGCCCGGTCTCTGCCTCTGTCTCTGTCCCTGTCCCTGTCTCTGTCTCTGTCTCTGTCTCTGTCCCTGTATCTGTCTCTGCCTCTGTCTCTGTCCCTGTCTCTGTCTCCGTCTCCGCCGCTGTCTCTGTCTCTGTCTCTGTGTCCATCTCTGTCTCTGTCTCAGTCTCTGTCTCTGTCTGTGTCTCTGTCTCTGTCCCTGTCTCTGTCTCTGTCTCTGTATCCGTCTCTGTCTCTGTCCCTGTCTCTGTCTCCGTCTCCGCCGCTGTCTCTGTCTCTGTGTCCATCTCTGTCTCTGTCTCTGTCTCTGTCTCTGTCTCTGTCTCTGTCTCTGTCTCTGTTTCTGTCTCTGCCTCTGTCTCTGTCTCTGTCTCTGTCTCTGTCTCTGTCTCTGTCTCTGTCTCTGTCTCTGTCTCTGTCTCTGCCTCTGTCTCTGTCTGTAGCTCTGTCTTTGTCTCATGCGCCTCTGTCTTTGTCTCTGTCCGTGTCTCTGTCTGTGCCTCTGTCTCTGTCTCTGTTTCCGTCTCTGTCGCTGCATCTGTCTCTGTCTCCGTCTCTCTCTCTTTTCCTGTCTCTGTCCCTGTCTCTGTCTCTGTCCCTGTCTCTGTCTCCGTCTCTCACTCTTTTCCTGTCTCTGTCCCTGTCTCTGTCTCTGTCCCTGTCCCTGTCTCTGTCTCCGTCTCCGTCTCTGTCCCTGTCCCTGTCAGTGGCTCCATCTCGGTCTCTGTCTCAGTCTCTGTCTCTGTCTCTGTCTCTGTCTCTGTCTCTGTCTCTGTCTCTGTCTCTGTTTCTGTCTCTGTGTCTGTCTCTGTCTCTGCCTCTGTCTCTGTCTCTGTCTCTGTCTCTGTCTCTGTCTCTGTCTCTGTCTCTGTCTGTGTCTGTGTCTCTGTCTCTGTCTCTGTCTCTGTCTCTGTATCGGACTCTGTCTCCGTCTTTATCTCTGTCTTTGTCTCCGTATTTGTCTCTGTCTGTGTCTCCATCTTTGTCTCCGTCTTTGTCTCCGTCTTTGCCACCCTCTTTGTCTCCGTATTTGTCTCCGTCTGTGTCGCCATCTTTGCCTCCGCCTTTGTCTCCGTCTTTGTCTCCGTCGCCGTCTTCCTCTTCGTGTCCGTCTTTGTCTCCGTCTTTGTCACCGTCTTTGTCTCCGTCTTTGTCTCCGTCCGTGTCTCCTGCCCCTCTGTTTCTGTCGCTCTCTCTGTCTCTCTCTGTGTCTCTGTCTCCGTCTCTGTCTCTGTCTCTGTCCCTGTCTCTGTCTCTGTCTCTGTCTCTGTCTCTGTCTCTGTCTCTGTCTCTGTCTCTGTCTCTGTCTCTGTCTCTGTCCCTGTCTCTGTCTCCTTATCCGCCGCTGTCTCTGTCTCTGTGTCCATCTCTGTCTCTGTCTCAGTCTCTGTCTCTGTCTCTGTCTCTGTCTGTGTCTCCATCTCTGTCTCTGTCTCTGTCTCTGTCTCTGTCTCTGTCTCTGTCTCTGCCTCTGTCTCTGTCCCTGTCTCTGTCTTGGTCTCCGTCTCTGTCTCTGTCTCTGTCTCTGTCATTGGCTCCATCTCTGTCTCTGTCTCAGTCTCTGTCTCTGTTTTTGTCTCTGTCTCTGTCTCTGCCTCTGTCTCTGTCTCTGTCCCTGTTTCTGTTTCTGTCTCTCTCTCTGTCTCTGTCTCTGTCTCTGTCTCTGTCTCTGTCTCTGTCTCTGTCTCTGTCTCTGTCTCTGTCTCTGTCTCTGTCTCTGTCTCTGTCTCTGTCTCTGTCTCTGTCTCTGTCTCTGTCTCTGTCCTGTCTCTGTCTCTGTCTCTGCCTCTGTCTCTGTCTGTGGCTCTGTCTTTGACTCTTGCACCTCTGTCTCTGTCTCTGCCTCTGTCTCTGTCTGTAGCTCTGTCTTTGTCTCATGCGCCTCTGTCTTTGTCTCTGTCCGTGTCTCTGTCTGTGCCTCTGTCTCTGTCTCTGTTTCCGTCTCTGTCGCTGCCTCTGTCTCTGTCTCCGTCTCTCTCTCTTTTCCTGTCCCTGTCTCTGTCTCCGTCTCTGTCTCTGTCTCTGTCCCTGTCTCTGTCTCTGTCTCTGTCTCTGTCCCTGCCTCTGTCTCCGTCTACGTCTCTGTCTTTGTCTCTGTCATTGGCTCCATCTCTGTCTCTGTCTCAGTCTCTGTCTCTGTCTCTGTCTCTGTCTCTGTTTCTGTCTCTGCCTCTGTCTCTGTCTCTGTCTCTGTCTCTGTCTCTGTCTCTGTCTCTGTCTCTGTCTCTGTCTCTGTCTCTGCCTCTGTCTCTGTCTGTAGCTCTGTCTTTGTCTCATGCGCCTCTGTCTTTGTCTCTGTCCGTGTCTCGGTCTGTGCCTCTGTCTCTGTCTCTGTTTCCGTCTCTGTCGCTGCCTCTGTCTCTGTCTCCGTCTCTCTCTCTTTTCCTGTCTCTGTCCCTGTCTCTGTCTCTGTCCCTGTCTCTGTCTCCGCCTCCGTCTCTGTCCCTGTCTCTGTCATTGGCTCCATCTCGGTCTCTGTCTCAGTCTCTGTCTCTGTCTCTGTCTCTGTCTCTGACACTGTCTCTGTCTCTGTCTCTGTCTCTGTCTCTGTCTCTGTCTCTGTCTCTGTCTCTGTCTCTGTCTCTGTCTCTGCCCGGTCTCTGCCTCTGTCTCTGTCCCTGTCCCTGTCTCTGTCTCTGTCTCTGTCTCTGTCTCTGTCCCTGTATCTGTCTCTGCCTCTGTCTCTGTCCCTGTCTCTGTCACCGTCTCCGCCGCTGTCTCTGTCTCTGTCTCTGTGTCCATCTCTGTCTCTGTCTCAGTCTCTGTCTCTGCCTCTGTCTCTGTCTGTGGCTCTGTCTTTGTCTCTTGCGCCTCTGTCTTTGTCTCCGTCCGTGTCTCTGTGTGTGCCTCTGTCTCCGTCTCCGCAGCTGTCTCTGTCTCTGTGTCCATCTCTGTCTCTGTCTATGTCTCTGTCTCTGTCTCTGTCTCTGTCTCTGTCTCTGTCTCTGTTTCTGTCTCTGCCTCTGTCTCTGTCTCTGTCTCTGTCTCTGTCTCTGTCTCTGTCTCTGTCTCTGCCTCTGTCTCTGTCTGTAGCTCTGTCTTTGTCTCATGCGCCTCTGTCTTTGTCTCTGTTCGTGTCTCTGTCTGTGCCTCTGTCTCTGTCTCTGTTTCCGTCTCTGTCGCTGCCTCTGTCTCTGTCTCCGTCTCTCTCTCTTTTCCTGTCTCTGTCTCCGTCTCTGTCTCTGTCTCTGTCCCTGTCTCTGTCTCTGTCTCTGTCTCTGTCTCTGTCTCTGTCCCTGTCTCTGTCTCCTTATCCGCCGCTGTCTCTGTCTCTGTGTCCATCTCTGTCTCTGTCTCTGTCTCTGTCCCTGTCTCTGTCTCTGTCTCTGTATCCGTCTCTGTCTCTGTCCCTGTCTCTGTCTCCGTCTCCGCCGCTGTCTCTGTCTCTGTGTCCATCTCTGTCTCTGTCTCTGTCTCTGTCTCTGTCTCTGTCTCTGTTTCTGTCTCTGCCTCTGTCTCTGTCTCTGTCTCTGTCTCTGTCTCTGTCTCTGTCTCTGTCTCTGTCTGTGTCTGTGTCTCTGTCTCTGTCTCTGTATCGGACTCTGTCTCCGTCTTTGTCTCTGTCTTTGTCACCGTCTTTGTCTCCGTCTTTGTCTCCGTCCGTGTCTCCTGCCCCTCTGTTTCTGTCGCTCTCTCTGTCTCTCTCTGTGTCTCTCTCTCCGTCTCTGTCTCTGTCTCTGTCCCTGTCTCTGTCTCTGTCTCTGTCTCTGTCTCTGTCTCTGTCTGTAGCTCTGTCTTTGTCTCATGCGCCTCTGTCTTTGTCTCTGTCCGTGTCTCGGTCTGTGCCTCTGTCTCTGTCTCTGTTTCCGTCTCTGTCGCTGCCTCTGTCTCTGTCTCCGTCTCTCTCTCTTTTCCTGTCTCTGTCCCTGTCTCTGTCTCTGACCCTGTCTCTGTCTCCGCCTCCGTCTCTGTCCCTGTCTCTGTCATTGGCTCCATCTCGGTCTCTGTCTCAGTCTCTGTCTCTGTCTCTGTCTCTGTCTCTGACTCTGTCTCTGTCTCTGTCTCTGTCTCTGTCTCTGTCTCTGTCTCTGTCTCTGTCTCTGTCTCTGCCCGGTCTCTGCCTCTGTCTCTGTCCCTGTCCCTGTCTCTGTCTCTGTCTCTGTCTCTGTCTCTGTCCCTGTATGTGTCTCTGCCTCTGTCTCTGTCCCTGTCTCTGTCACCGTCTCCGCCGCTGTCTCTGTCTCTGTCTCTGTGTCCATCTCTGTCTCTGTCTCAGTCTCTGTCTCTGCCTCTGTCTCTGTCTGTGGCTCTGTCTTTGTCTCTTGCGCCTCTGTCTTTGTCTCTGTCCGTGTCTCTGTGTGTGCCTCTGTCTCCGTCTCCGCAGCTGTCTCTGTCTCTGTGTCCATCTCTGTCTCTGTCTATGTCTCTGTCTCTGTCTCTGTCTCTGTCTCTGTCTCTGTCTCTGTTTCTGTCTCTGCCTCTGTCTCTGTCTCTGTCTCTGTCTCTGTCTCTGTCTCTGTCTCTGTCTCTGTCTCTGCCTCTGTCTCTGTCTGTAGCTCTGTCTTTGTCTCATGCGCCTCTGTCTTTGTCTCTGTTCGTGTCTCTGTCTGTGCCTCTGTCTCTGTCTCTGTTTCCGTCTCTGTCGCTGCCTCTGTCTCTGTCTCCGTCTCTCTCTCTTTTCCTGTCTCTGTCTCCGTCTCTGTCTCTGTCTCTGTCCCTGTCTCTGTCTCTGTCTCTGTCTCTGTCTCTGTCTCTGTCTCTGTCCCTGTCTCTGTCTCCTTATCCGCCGCTGTCTCTGTCTCTGTGTCCATCTCTGTCTCTGTCTCTGTCTCTGTCCCTGTCTCTGTCTCTGTCTCTGTCTCTGTATCCGTCTCTGTCTCTGTCCCTGTCTCTGTCTCCGTCTCCGCCGCTGTCTCTGTCTCTGTGTCCATCTCTGTCTCTGTCTCTGTCTCTGTCTCTGTCTCTGTCTCTGTCTCTGTTTCTGTCTCTGCCTCTGTCTCTGTCTCTGTCTCTGTCTCTGTCTCTGTCTCTGTCTCTGTCTGTGTCTGTGTCTCTGTCTCTGTCTCTGTATCGGACTCTGTCTCCGTCTTTGTCTCTCTCTTTGTCACCGTCTTTGTCTCCGTCTTTGTCTCCGTCCGTGTCTCCTGCCCCTCTGTTTCTGTCGCTCTCTCTGTCTCTCTCTGTGTCTCTCTCTCCGTCTCTGTCTCTGTCTCTGTCCCTGTCTCTGTCTCTGTCTCTGTCTCTGTCTCTGTCTCTGTCCCTGTCTCTGTCTCCGTATCCGCCGCTGTCTCTTTCTCTGTCTCCGTCTCCGTCTCTGTCTCTGTCTCTGTTTGTGTCTCCATCTCTGTCTCTGTCTCTGTCTCTGTCTCTGTCTCTGTCTCTGCCTCTGTCTCTGTCCCTGTCTCTGTCTCCGTCTCCGTCTCTGTCTCTGTCTCTGTCATTGGCTCCATCTCTGTCTCTGTCTCTGTTTCTGTCTCTGTCTCTGTCTCTGCCTCTGTCTCTGTCTCTGCCTCTGTCAAAGTGTCTGTCTCTGTCTCTGTCTCTGTCTCTGTCTCTGTCTCTGTCGCTGCCTCTGTCTCTGTCTCCGTCTCTCTCTCTTTTCCTGTCTCTGTCTCTGTCTCTGTCTCTGTCTCAGTCTCTGCCTCTGTCTCCGTCTCCGTCTCTGTCTCTGTCTCTGTCATTGGCTCCATCTCGGTCTCTGTCTCAGTCTCTGTCTCTGTCTCTGTCTCTGTCTCTGTCTCTGTCTCTGTCTCTGTCTCTGTCTCTGTCTCTGTCTCTGCCTCTGTCTCTGTCTCTGCCTCTGTCTCTGTCTGTGGCTCTGTCTTTGTCTCATGCGCCTCTGTCTTTGTCTCATGCGCCTCTGTCTCTGTCTCTGTCTCTGTCTCTGTCTCTGTCTCTGTCTCTGTCTCTGTCCCTGTCTCTGTCTCCTTATCCGCCGCTGTCTCTGTCTCTGTGTCCATCTCTGTCTCTGTCTCAGTCTCTGTCTCTGTCTCTGTCTCTGTCTGTGTCTCCATCTCTGTCTCTGTCTCTGTCTCTGTCTCTGTCTCTGTCTCTGTCTCTGTCTCTGTCTCTGTCTCTGCCTCTGTCTCTGTCCCTGTCTCTGTCTTGGTCTCCGTCTCTGTCTCTGTCTCTGTCTCTGTCATTGGCTCCATCTCTGTCTCTGTCTCAGTCTCTGTCTCTGTTTTTGTCTCTGTCTCTGTCTCTGCCTCTGTCTCTGTCTCTGTCTCTGTTTCTGTTTCTGTCTCTGTCTCTGTCTCTGTCTCTGTCTCTGTCTCTGTCTCTGTCTCTGTCTCTGTCTCTGTCTCTGTCTCTGTCTCTGTCTCTGTCTCTGTCTCTGTCTCTGTCTCTGTCTCTGTCTCTGTCTCTGTCTCTGTCTCTGTCCTGTCTCTGTCTCTGTCTCTGCCTCTGTCTCTGTCTGTAGCTCTGTCTTTGTCTCATGCGCCTCTGTCTTTGTCTCTGTCCGTGTCTCTGTCTGTGCCTCTGTCTCTGTCTCTGTTTCCGTCTCTGTCGCTGCCTCTGTCTCTGTCTCCGTCTCTCTCTCTTTTCCTGTCTCTGTCTCTGTCTCTGTCCCTGTCTCTGTCTCCGTCTCCGTCTCTGTCCCTGTCTCTGTCATTGGCTCCATCTCGGTCTCTGTCTCAGTCTCTGTCTCTGTCTCTGTCTCTGTCTCTGTCTCTGTCTCTGTCTCTGTCTCTGTCTCTGTCTCTGTCTCTGTCTCTGTCTCTGTCTCTGTCTCTGTCTCTGTCCTGTCTCTGTCTCTGTCTCTGCCTCTGTCTCTGTACGTGGCTCTGTCTTTGTCTCATGCGCCTCTGTCTTTGTCTCTGTCTGTGTCTCTGTCTGTGCCTCTGTCTCTGTCTCTGCTTCCGTCTCTGTCGCTGCCTCTGTCTCTGTCTCCGTCTCTCTCTCTTTTCCTGTCTCTGTCTCTGTCTCTGTCTCTGTCCCTGTCTCTGTCTCCGTCTACGTCTCTGTCTTTGTCTCTGTCATTGGCTCCATCTCTGTCTCTGCCTCAGTCTCTGTCTCTGTCTCTGTCTCTGTCTCTGTCTCTGTCTCTGTTTCTGTCTCTGCCTCTGTCTCTGTCTCTGTCTCTGTCTCTGTCTCTGTCTCTGTCTCTGTCTCTGCCTCTGTCTCTGTCTGTAGCTCTGTCTTTGTCTCATGCGCCTCTGTCTTTGTCTCTGTCCGTGTCTCGGTCTGTGCCTCTGTCTCTGTCTCTGTTTCCGTCGCTGTCTCTGTCTCTGTCCCTGTCTCTGTCTCCTTATCCGCCGCTGTCTCTGTCTCTGTGTCCATCTCTGTCTCTGTCTCTGTCTCTGTCCCTGTCTCTGTCTCCTTATCCGCCGCTGTCTCTGTCTCTGTGTCCATCTCTGTCTCTGTCTCTGTCTCTGTCCCTGTCTCTGTCTCTGTCTCTGTATCCGTCCCTGTCTCTGTCCCTGTCCCTGTCTCCGTCTCCGCCGCTGTCTCTGTCTCTGTGTCCATCTCTGTCTCTGTCTCTGTCTCTGTCTTTGTCTCTGTCTCTGTCCCTGTCTCTGTCTCCGTCTCCGTCTCTGTCCCTGTCTCTGTCATTGGCTCCATCTCGGTCTCTGTCTCAGTCTCTGTCTCTGTCTCTGTCTCTGTCTCTGTCTCTGTCTCTGTCTCTGTCTCTGCCTCTGTCTCTGTCCCTGTCTCTGTCTCCGTCTCCGTCTCTGTCTCTGTCTCTGTCATTGGCTCCATCTCTGTCTCTGTCTCTGTTTCTGTCTCTGTCTCTGTCTCTGCCTCTGTCTCTGTCTCTGTCTCTGTTTCTGTCTCTCTCCCTGTATCTGTCTCTGCCTCTGTCTCTGTCCCTGTCTCTGTCTCCGTCTCCACCGCTGTCTCTGTCTCTGTCTCTGACTCTGTCTCTGTCCCTGACTCTGTCTCTGTCTCTGTCTCTGTCTCTGTCTCTGTCTCTGTCTCTGTCTCTGTCTCTGTCTCTGTCTCTGTCTCTGTCTCTGTCTCTGTCTCTGTCTCTGTCTCTGTCTCTGTCTCTGTCTCTGTCTCTGTCTCTGTCTCTGTCTCTGTCTGTGTCTGTGTCTTTGTCTCTTGCGCCTCTGTCTTTGTCTCTGTCCGTGTCTCTGTGTGTGCCTCTGTCTCTGTCTCTGTTTCCGTCTCTGTCGCTGCCTCTGTCTCTGTCTCCGTCTCTCTCTCTTTTCCTGTCTCTGTCTCTGCCTCTGCCTCTGTCCCTGTCTCTGTCTCCGTCTCCGTCTCTGTCTCCGTCTCTGTCATTGGCTCCATCTCTGGCTATGTCTCAGTCTCTGTCTCTGTCTCCGTCTCTGTCTCTGTCTCTGTCTCTGTCTCTGTCTCTGTCTCTGTCTCTGTCTCTGCTTCTGTCTCTGTTCCTGTCTCTGTCTCTGTCTCTGTCTCTGTCTCTGTCTCTGTCTCTGTCTCTGTCTCTGTCTCTGTCTCTGTCTCTGTCTCTGTCTCTGACCCTGTCTCTGTCTCCGTATCCGCCGCTGTCTCTGTCTCTGTGTCCATCTCTGTCTCTGTCTCAGTCTCTGTCTCTGTCTCTGTCTCTGTCTCTGTCACTGTCTCTGTCTCTGTCTCTGCCTCTGTCTCTGTCCCTGTCTCTGTCTCCGTCTCCGTCTCTGTCTCTGTCTCTGTCATTGGCTCCATCTCTGTCTCTGTCTCTGTTTCTGTCTCTGTCTCTGTCTCTGCCTCTGTCTCTGTCTCTGTCTCTGTTTCTGTCTCTCTCCCTGTATCTGTCTCTGCCTCTGTCTCTGTCCCTGTCTCTGTCTCCGTCTCCACCGCTGTCTCTGTCTCTGTCTCTGACTCTGTCTCTGTCCCTGACTCTGTCTCTGTCTCTGTCTCTGTCTCTGTCTCTGTCTCTGTCTCTGTCTCTGTCTCTGTCTCTGTCTCTGTCTCTGTCTCTGTCTCTGTCTCTGTCTCTGTCTCTGTCTCTGTCTCTGTCTCTGTCTCTGTCTCTGTCTCTGTCTCTGTCTGTGTCTGTGTCTTTGTCTCTTGCGCCTCTGTCTTTGTCTCTGTCCGTGTCTCTGTGTGTGCCTCTGTCTCTGTCTCTGTTTCCGTCTCTGTCGCTGCCTCTGTCTCTGTCTCCGTCTCTCTCTCTTTTCCTGTCTCTGTCTCTGCCTCTGCCTCTGTCCCTGTCTCTGTCTCCGTCTCCGTCTCTGTCTCCGTCTCTGTCATTGGCTCCATCTCTGGCTATGTCTCAGTCTCTGTCTCTGTCTCCGTCTCTGTCTCTGTCTGTGTTTGTGTCTCTGCCTCTGTCTCTGTATCGGACTCTGTCTCCGTCACTGTCTTCGTCTTTGTCACCGTCTTTGTCTCTGTCTTTGTCTCCGTATTTGTCTCCGTCTGTGTCTCCATCTTTGCCTCCATCTTTGTCTCCGTCTTTGTCTCCGTCGCCGTCTTCCGCTTCGTGTCCGTCTTTGTCTCCGTCTTTGTCACCGTCTTTGTCTCCGTCTCTGCCTCTGTCTCTGTCTGTGGCTCTGTCTTTGACTGATGCGCCTCTGTCTTTGTCTCTGTCTGTGTCTCTGTCTGTGCCTCTGTCTCTGTCTCTGTCTCTGTTTCCGTCTCTGTCGCTGCCTCTGTCCCTGACTCCGTCTCCCTCTCTTTTCCTGTCTCTGTCTCTGTCTCTGTCTCTGTCCCTGTCTCTGTCTCCGTCTACGTCTCTGTCTCTGTCTCTGTCATTGGCTCCATCTCTGTCTCTGTCTCAGTCTCTGTCTCCGTCTCTGTCTCTGTCTCTGTCTCTGTCTCTGTCTCTGTCTCTGTCTCTGTCTCTGTCTCTGTCTCTGTCTCTGTCTCTGTCTCTGTCTCTGTCTCTGTCTCTGTCTCTGCCTCTGTCTCTGTACGTGGATCTGTCTTTGTCTCATGCGCCTCTGTCTTTGTCTCTGTCTGTGTCTCTGTCTGTGCCTCTGTCTCTGTCTCTGTTTCCGTCTCTGTCGCTGCCTCTGTCTCTGTCTCCGTCTCTCTCTCTTTTCCTGTCTCTGTCTCAGTCTCTGTCTCTGTCCCTGCCTCTGTCTCCGTCTACGTCTCTGTCTTTGTCTCTGTCATTGGCTCCATCTCTGTCTCTGTCTCAGTCTCTGTCTCCGTCTCTGTCTCTGTCTCTGTATCTGTCTCTGTCTCTGTTTCTGTTTCTGTCTCTGTCTCTGTCGCTGTCCCTGTCTCTGTCTCTGTCTATGTCTCTGTCTGTGTCTCTGTCTCCGTCTCCGTCTCTGTCTCTGTCTCTGTCTCTGTCTCCATCTCTGCCTCTGTCTCTGTCTCTGTCTCTGTCTCTGTCTCTGTCTCTGTCTCTGTCTCTGTCTCTGTTTCTGTCTCTGTCCTGTCTCTGTCTCTGTCTCTGCCTCTGCCTCTGTCTGTGGCTCTGTCTTTGTCTCATGCGCCTCTGTCTTTGTCTCTGTCTGTGTCTCTGTCTGTGCCTCTGTCTCTGTCTCTGTTTCCGTCTCTGTCGCTGCCTCTGTCTCTGTCTCCGTCTCTCTCTCTTTTCCTGTCTCTGTCTCCGTCTCTGTCTCTGTCATTGGCTCCATCTCGGTCTCTGTCTCAGTCTCTGTCTCTGTCTCTGTCTCCATCTCTGTCTCTGTGTCTGTCTCTGTCTCTGTCTCTGTCTCTGTCTCTGTCTCTGTCTCTGTCTCTGTCTCTGTCTCTGTCTCTGTCTCTGTCTCTGTCTCTGTCTCTGTCCCTGTCTCTGTCTCTGTCTCCATCTCTGTCTCTGTCTCTGTCTCTGTCTCTGTCTCTGTCTCTGTCTCTGTCTCTGCCTCTGCCTCTGTCTGTGGCTCTGTCTTTGTCTCATGCGCCTCTGTCTTTGTCTCTGTCTGTGTCTCTGTCTGTGCCTCTGTCTCTGTCTCTGTTTGAGTCTCTGTCGCTGCCTCTGTCTCTGTCTCCGTCTCTCTCTCTTTTCCTGTCTCTGTCTCCGTCTCTGTCTCTGTCTCTGTCTCTGTCTCTGTCTCTGTTTCTGTTTCTGTCTCTGTCTCTGTCTCTGTCTCTGTCTCTGTTTCTGTCTCTGTCTTTGTCTCTGTCTCTGCCTCTGTCTCTGTCTCTGTCTCTGTCTCTGTCTCTGTCTCTGTCTCTGTCTCTGTCTCTGTCTCTGTCTGTGTTTGTGTCTCTGTCTCTGTCTCTGTTTCGGCCTCTGTCTCCGTCACTGTCTTCGTCTTTGTCTCCGTCTTTGTCTCTGTCTTTGTCTCCGTATTTGTCTCCGTCTGTGTCTCCATCTTTGTCTCCGTCTTTGTCTCCGTCTTTGCATCCCTCTTTGTCTCCGTATTTGTCTCCGTCTGTGTCGCCATCTTTGCCTCCATCTTTGTCTCCGTCTTTGTCTCCGTCGCCGTCTTCCGCTTCGTGTCCGTCTTTGTCTCCGTCTTTGTCACCGTCTTTGTCTCCGTCTTTGTCTCCGTCCGTGTCTCCTGCCCCTGTGTTTCTGTCGCTCTCTCTGTCTCTGTCTGTGTCTCTGTCTCCGTCTCTGTCTCTGTCTCTGTCTCTGTCTCTGTCTGTGTCTCTGTCTCCGTCTCTTTCTCTGTCTCTGTCTCTGTCTCTGTCTCTGTCTCTGCCTCTGTCTCTGTCTCTGTCTCTGTCTCTGTCTCTGTCTCTGTCTCCATCTCTGTCTCTGTCTCTGTCTCTGTCTCTGTCTCTGTCTCTGTCTCTGTCTCTGTCCTGTCTCTGCCTCTGCCTCTGTCCCTGTCCCTGTCTCTGTCTCTGTCTCTGTCTCTGTCCCTGTATCTGTCTCTGCCTCTGTCTCTGTCCCTGTCTCTGTCTCCGTCTCCGCCGCTGTCTCTGTCTCTGTCTCTGTGTCCATCTCTGTCTCTGTCTCTGTCTCTGTCTCTGTCTCTGTCTCTGTCTCTGTCTCTCTCTCTTTTCCTGTCTCTGTCTCTGTCTCTGTCTCTGTCCCTGTCTCTGTCTCTGTCATTGGCTCCATCTCTGTCTCTCTCTCAGTCTCTGTCTCCGTCTCTGTCTCTGTCTCTGTCTCTGTCTCTGTGTCTGTCTCCGTCTCTGTCCCTGTCTCTGTCATTGGCTCCATCTCGGTCTCTGTCTCAGTCTCTGTCTCTGTCTCTGTCTCTGTCTCTGTCTCTGTCTCTGTCGCTGCCTCTGTCTCTGTCTCCGTCTCTCTCTCTTTTCCTGTCTCTGTCTCTGTCTCTGTCTCTGTCTCTGTCTCTGTCTCTGTCTCTGTCTCTGTCTCTGTCTGTGTCTCTGTCTCTGTCTCTGTCTCTGTATCGGACTCTGTCTCCGTCTTTGTCTCTGTCTTTGTCACCGTCTTTGTCTCCGTCTTTGTCTCCGTCCGTGTCTCCTGCCCCTCTGTTTCTGTCGCTCTCTCTGTCTCTCTCTGTGTCTCTGTCTCCGTCTCTGTCTCTGTCTCTGTCCCTGTCTCTGTCTCTGTCTCTGTCTCTGTCTCTGTCTCTGTCCCTGTCTCTGTCTCCGTATCCGCCGCTGTCTCTGTCTCTGTGTCCATCTCTGTCTCTGTCTCAGTCTCTGTCTCTGTCTCAGTCTCTGTCTCTGTCTCTGTCTCTGTCTCTGTCTCTGTCCCTGTTTCTGTCTCTGTGTCTGTCTCTGTCTCTGTCTCTGCCTCTGTCTCTGTCTCTGTCTCTGTCTTTGTCTCTGTCTCTGTCTCTGTCTCTGTCTCTGTCATTGGCTCCATCTCTGTCTCTGTCTCTGTCTCTGTCTCTGTCTCTGTCTCTGTCCTGTCTCTGTCTCTGTCTCTGCCTCTGTCTCTGTCTGTGGCTCTGTCTTTGTCTCTTGCGCCTCTGTCATTGTCTCTGTCCGTGTCTCTGTGTGTGCCTCTGTCTCTGTCTCTGTTTCCGTCTCTGTCGCTGCCTCTGTCTCTGTCTCCGTCTCTCTCTCTTTTCCTGTCTCTGTCTCTGTCTCTGCCTCTGTCCCTGTCTCTGTCTCCGTCTCCGTCTCTGTCTCTGTCTCTGTCATTGGCTCCATCTCAGTCTCTGTCTCAGTCTCTGTCTCTGTCTCCGTCTCCGTCTCTGTCTCTGTCTCTGTCATTGGCTCCATCTCGGTCTCTGTCTCAGTCTCTGTCTCTGTCTCTGTCTCTGTCTCTGTCTCTGTCTCTGCCTCTGTCTCTGTTCCTGTCTCTGTCTCTGTCTCTGTCTCTGTCTCTGTCTCTGTCCTGTCTCTGTCTCTGTCACTGCCTCTGTCTCTGTCTGTGGCTCTGTCGTTGTCTCCGTATTTGTCTCTGTCTGTGTCTCCATCTTTGTCTCCGTCTTTGTCTCCGTCTTTGCCACCCTCTTTGTCTCCGTATTTGTCTCCGTCTGTGTCGCCATCTTTGCCTCCGCCTTTGTCTCCGTCTTTGTCTCCGTCGCCGTCTTCCTCTTCGTGTCCGTCTTTGTCTCCGTCTTTGTCACCGTCTTTGTCTCCGTCTTTGTCTCCGTCCGTGTCTCCTGCCCCTCTGTTTCTGTCGCTCTCTCTGTCTCTCTCTGTGCCTCTGTCTCCGTCGCTGTCTCTGTCTCTGTCCCTGTCTCTGTCTCTGTCTCTGTCTCCGTCTCTGTCTCTGTCCCTGTCTCTGTCTCCGTATCCGCCGCTGTCTCTGTCTCTTTGTCCATCTCTGTCTCTGTCTCAGTCTCTGTCTCTGTCTCTGTCTCTGCCTCTGTCTCTGTCCCTGTCTCTGTCACCGTCGCCGTCTCTGTCTCTGTCTCTGTCATTCGCTCCATCTCTGTCTCTGTCTCTGTTTCTGTCTCTGTCTCTGTCTCTGTCCCTGTCTCTGTCACCGTATCCGCCGCTGTCTCTGTCTCTGTGTCCATCTCTGTCTCTGTCTCAGTCTCTGTCTCTGTCTCTGTCTCTGTCTGTGTCTCCATCTCTGTCTCTGTCTCTGTCTCTGTCTCTGTCTCTGTCTCTGCCTCTGTCTCTGTCCCTGTCTCTGTCTCCGTCTCCGTCTCTGTCTCTGTCTCTGTCATTGTCTCCATCTCTGTCTCTGTCTCTGTTTCTGTCTCTGTCTCTGTCTCTGCCTCTGTCTCTGTCTCTGTTTCTGTCTCTGTCTCTGTCTCTGTCTCTGTCTCTGTCTCTGTCTCTGTCTCTGTCTCTGTCTCTGTCTCTGTCTCTGTCTCTGTCTCTGTCCTGTCTCTGTCTCTGTCTCTGCCTCTGTCCCTGTCTCTGTCACCGTATCCGCCGCTGTCTCTGTCTCTGTGTCCATCTCTGTCTCTGTCTCAGTCTCTGTCTCTGTCTCTGTCTCTGTCTCTGTCTCTGTCTCTGTCTCTGTCTCTGTCCTGTCTCTGTCTCTGTCTCTGCCTCTGTCTCTGTCTCTGTCTCTGTCTCTGTCTCTGTCTCTGTCTCTGTCTCTGTCTCTGTCTCTGTCTCTGTCTCTGTCTCTGTCTCTGTCTCTGTCTCTGTCTCTGTCTCTGTCTCTGTCTCTGTCTCTGTCCTGTGTCTGTCTCTGTCTCTGCCTCTGTCTCTGTCTGTGGCTCTGTCTTTGTCTCTTGCGCCTCTGTCTTTGTCTCTGTCCGTGTCTCTGTGTGTGCCTCTGTCTCTGTCTCTGTTTCCGTCTCTCTCGCTGCCTCTGTCTCTGTCTCCGTCTCTCTCTCGTTTCCTGTCTCTGTCTCTGTCTCTGCCTCTGTCCCTGTCTCTGTCTCCGTCTCCGTCTCTGTCTCTGTCTCTGTCATTGGCTCCAGCTCGGTCTCTGTCTCAGTCTCTGTCTCTGTCTCCGTCTCCGTCTCTGTCTCTGTCTCTGCCATTGGCTCCATCTCGGTCTCTGTCTCAGTCTCTGTCTCTGTCTCTGTCTCTGTCTCTGTCTCTGTCTCTGTCTCTGTCTCTGTCTCTGCCTCTGTCTCTGTTCCTGTCTCTGTCTCTGTCTCTGTCTCTGTCCTGTCTCTGTCTCTGTCACTGCCTCTGTCTCTGTCTGTGGCTCTGTCTTTGTCTCATGCGCCTCTGTCTTTGTCTCTGTCTGTGTCTCTGTCTGTGCCTCTGTCTCTGTCTCTGTTTCCGCCTCTGTCGCTGCCTCTGTCCCTGACTCCGTCTCTCTCTCTTTTCCTGTCTCTGTCTCTGTCTCTGTCTCTGTCCCTGTCTCTGTCTCTGTCATTGGCTCCATCTCTGTCTCTCTCTCAGTCTCTGTTTCCGTCTCTGTCGCTGCCTCTGTCTCTGTCTCCGTCTCTCTCTCTTTTCCTGTCTCTGTCTCTGTCCCTGTCTCTGTCTCCGTCTCCGTCTCTGTCTCTGTCTCTGTCATTGGCTCCATCTCTGTCTCTGTCTCTGTTTCTGTCTCTGTCTCTGTCTCTGCCTCTGTCTCTGTCTCTGTCTCTGTTTCTGTCTCTGTCTCTGTCTCTGTCTCTGTCTCTGTCTCTGTCTCTGTCTCTGTCTCTGTCTCTGTCTCTGTCTCTGTCTCTGCCTCTGTCTCTGTCTCTGTCCCTGTCTCTGTCTCCGTCTCCGCCGCTGTCTCTGTCTCTGTCTCTGACTCTGTCTCTGTCTCAGACTCTGTCTCTGTCTCTGTCTCTGTCTCTGTCTCTGTCTCTGTCTCTGCCCGGTCTCTGCCTCTGTCTCTGTCCCTGTCCCTGTCTCTGTCTCTGTCTCTGTCTCTGTCCCTGTATCTGTCTCTGCCTGTGTCTCTGTCCCTGTCTCTGTCTCCGTCTCCGCCGCTGTCTCTGTATCTGTGTCCATCTCTGTCTCTGTCTCAGTCTCTGTCTCTGTCTCTGTCTCTGTCTGTGTCTCCATCTCTGTCTCTGTCTCTGTCTCTGTCTCTGTCTCTGTCTCTGCCTCTGTCTCTGTCCCTGTCTCTGTCTCCGTCTCCGTCTCTGTCTCTGTCTCTGTCATTGTCTCCATCTCTGTCTCTGTCTCTGTTTCTGTCTCTGTCTCTGTCTCTGCCTCTGTCTCTGTCTCTGTTTCTGTCTCTGTCTCTGTCTCTGTCTCTGTCTCTGTCTCTGTCTCTGTCTCTGTCTCTGTCTCTGTCTCCGTATCCGCCGCTGTCTCTGTCTCTGTGTCCATCTCTGTCTCTGTCCTGTCTCTGTCTCTGTCACTGCCTCTGTCTCTGTCTGTGGCTCTGTCTTTGTCTCCGTATTTGTCTCTGTCTGTGTCTCCATCTTTGTCTCCGTCTTTGTCTCCGTCTTTGCCACCCTCTTTGTCTCCGTATTTGTCTCCGTCTGTGTCGCCATCTTTGCCTCCGCCTTTGTCTCCGTCTTTGTCTCCGTCGCCGTCTTCCTCTTCGTGTCCGTCTTTGTCTCCGTCTTTGTCACCGTCTTTGTCTCCGTCTTTGTCTCCGTCCGTGTCTCCTGACCCTCTGTTTCTGTCGCTCTCTCTGTCTCTCTCTGTGTCTCTGTCTCCGTCTCTGTCTCTGTCTCTGTCTCTGTCTCTGTCTCTGTCTCTGTCTCTGTCTCTGTCTCTGTCCTGTCTCTGTCTCTGTCTCTGCCTCTGTCCCTGTCTCTGTCACCGTATCCGCCGCTGTCTCTGTCTCTGTGTCCATCTCTGTCTCTGTCTCAGTCTCTGTCTCTGTCTCTGTCTCTGTCTCTGTCTCTGTCTCTGTCTCTGTCCTGTCTCTGTCTCTGTCTCTGCCTCTGTCTCTGTCTCTGTCTCTGTCTCTGTCTCTGTCTCTGTCTCTGTCTCTGTCTCTGTCTCTGTCTCTGTCTCTGTCTCTGTCTCTGTCTCTGTCTCTGTCTCTGTCCTGTGTCTGTCTCTGTCTCTGCCTCTGTCTCTGTCTGTGGCTCTGTCTTTGTCTCTTGCGCCTCTGTCTTTGTCTCTGTCCGTGTCTCTGTGTGTGCCTCTGTCTCTGTCTCTGTTTCCGTCTCTCTCGCTGCCTCTGTCTCTGTCTCCGTCTCTCTCTCGTTTCCTGTCTCTGTCTCTGTCTCTGCCTCTGTCCCTGTCTCTGTCTCCGTCTCCGTCTCTGTCTCTGTCTCTGTCATTGGCTCCATCTCGGTCTCTGTCTCAGTCTCTGTCTCTGTCTCCGTCTCCGTCTCTGTCTCTGTCTCTGTCATTGGCTCCATCTCGGTCTCTGTCTCAGTCTCTGTCTCTGTCTCTGTCTCTGTCTCTGTCTCTGTCTCTGTCTCTGTCTCTGTCTCTGCCTCTGTCTCTGTTCCTGTCTCTGTCTCTGTCTCTGTCTCTGTCCTGTCTCTGTCTCTGTCACTGCCTCTGTCTCTGTCTGTGGCTCTGTCTTTGTCTCATGCGCCTCTGTCTTTGTCTCTGTCTGTGTCTCTGTCTGTGCCTCTGTCTCTGTCTCTGTTTCCGCCTCTGTCGCTGCCTCTGTCCCTGACTCCGTCTCTCTCTCTTTTCCTGTCTCTGTCTCTGTCTCTGTCTCTGTCCCTGTCTCTGTCTCTGTCATTGGCTCCATCTCTGTCTCTCTCTCAGTCTCTGTTTCCGTCTCTGTCGCTGCCTCTGTCTCTGTCTCCGTCTCTCTCTCTTTTCCTGTCTCTGTCTCTGTCCCTGTCTCTGTCTCCGTCTCCGTCTCTGTCTCTGTCTCTGTCATTGGCTCCATCTCTGTCTCTGTCTCTGTTTCTGTCTCTGTCTCTGTCTCTGCCTCTGTCTCTGTCTCTGTCTCTGTTTCTGTCTCTGTGTCTGTCTCTGTCTCTGTCTCTGTCTCTGTCTCTGTCTCTGCCTCTGTCTCTGTCTCTGTTTATGTCTCTGCCTCTGTCTCTGTCTCTGTCTCTGTCTCTGTCTGTGTCTCTGTCTCTGTCTCTGTCTCTGTCTCTGTCTCTGTCTCTGTCTCTGCCTCTGTCTCTGTCTGTAGCTCTGTCTTTGTATCATGCGCCTCTGTCTTTGTCTCTGTCCGTGTCTCTGTCTGTGCCTCTGTCTCTGTCTCTGTTTCCGTCTCTGTCGCTGCCTCTGTCTCTGTCTCCGTCTCTCTCTCTTTTCCTGTCTCTGTCCCTGTCTCTGTCTCTGTCCCTGTCTCTGTCTCCGTCTCCGTCTCTGTCCCTGTCTCTGTCATTGGCTCCATCTCGGTCTCTGTCTCAGTCTCTGTCTCTGTCTCTGTCTCTGTCTCTGTCTCTGTCTCTGTCTCTGTCTCTGTTTCTGTCTCTGTGTCTGTCTCTGTCTCTGCCTCTGTCCCTTTCGCTGTCTCCGTCTCCGTCTCCGTCTCCGTCTCTGTCTCTGCCATTGGCTCCATCTCTGTCTCTGTCTTTGTCTCTGTCTCTGTCTCTGACTCTGTCTCTGTCTCTGTCTCTGTCTCTGTCTCTGTCTCTGTCTCTGTCTCTGTCTCTGTCTCTGTCTCTGTCTCTGTCTCTGTCTCTGTCTCTGTCTCTGTCTCTGTCTCTGTCTCTGCCCGGTCTCTGCCTCTGTCTCTGTCCCTGT
This sequence comes from Megachile willughbiella, assembly GCA_945859595.2. Lineage (NCBI taxonomy): Eukaryota > Metazoa > Arthropoda > Insecta > Hymenoptera > Megachilidae > Megachile > Megachile willughbiella. The sequence goes on along the minus strand of CAMAOD020000206.1, from coordinate 340,324 downwards.
CCCTGTCTCTGTCTCTGTCTCTGTCTCTGTCCCTGTATCTGTCTCTGCCTCTGTCTCTGTCCCTGTCTCTGTCTCCGTCTCCGCCGCTGTCTCTGTCTCTGTCTGTGTGTCCATCTCTGTCTCTGTCTCAGTCTCTGTCTCTGTCTCTGTCTCTGTCTCTGTCCCTGTCTCTGTCTCTGTCTCTGTATCCGTCTCTGTCTCTGTCCCTGTCCCTGTCTCCGTCTCCGCCGCTGTCTCTGTCTCTGTGTCCATCTCTGTCTCTGTCTCTGTCTCTGTCTCTGTCTCTGTCTCTGTCTCTGTCTCTGTTTCTGTCTCTGCCTCCGTCTCTGTCTCTGTCTCTGTCTCTGTCTCTGTCTCTGTCTCTGTCTCTGTCTCTGTTTCTGTCTCTGCCTCTGTCTCTGTCTCTGTCTCTGTCTCTGTCTCTGTCTCTGTCTCTGTCTCTGTCTCTGCCTCTGTCTCTGTCTGTAGCTCTGTCTTTGTCTCATGCGCCTCTGTCTTTGTCTCTGTCCGTGTCACTGTCTGTGCCTCTGTCTCTGTCTCTGTTTCCGTCTCTGTCGCTGCCTCTGTCTCTGTCTCCGTCTCTCTCTCTTTTCCTGTCTCTGTCTCTGTCTCTGTCTCTGTCCCTGTCTCTGTCTCTGTCTCCGTCTCCGTCTCTGTCCCTGTCTCTGTCATTGGCTCCATCTCGGTCTCTGTCTCTGTCTCTGTCTCTGTCTCTGTCTCTGTCTCTGTCTCTGTCTCTGTCATTGGCTCCATCTCTGTCTATGTCTCTGTTTCTGTCTCTGTCTCTGTCTCTGTCTCTGTCTCTGTCTCTGTCTCTGTCTCTGTCTCTGTCTCTGTTTCTGTCTCTGCCTCTGTCTCTGTCTCTGTCTCTGTCTCTGTCTCTGCCTCTGTCTCTGTATCTGTCTCTGTCTCTGTCTCTGTCTCTGTCTCTGTCTCTGTCTCTGTCTCTGTCTCTGTCTCTGTCTCTGTCTCTGTCTCTGTCTCTGTCTCTGTCCTGTCTCTGTCTCTGTCTCTGCCTCTGTCTCTGTCTGTGGCTCTGTCTTTGTCTCTTGCGCCTCTGTCTTTGTCTCTGTCCGTGTCTCTGTGTGTGCCTCTGTCTCTGTCTCTGTTTCCGTCTCTGTCGCTGCCTCTGTCTCTGTCTCTGTCTCTCTCTCTTTTCCTGTCTCTGTCTCTGTCTCTGTCTCTGCCTCTGTCCCTGTCTCTGTCTTCGTCTCCGTCTCTGTCTCTGTCTCTGTCATTGACTCCACCTCGGTCTCTGTCTCAGTCTCTGTCTCTGTCTCCGTCTCTGCCTCTGTCTCTGTTCCTGTCTCTGCCTCTGTCTCTGTCTCTGTCTCTGTCTCTGTCCTGTCTCTGTCTCTGTCACTGCCTCTGTCTCTGTCTGTGGCTCTGTCTTTGTCTCCGTATTTGTTTCTGTCTGTGTCTCCATCTTTGTCTCCGTCTTTGTCTCCGTCTTTGCCACCCTCTTTGTCTCCGTATTTGTCTCCGTCTGTGTCGCCATCTTTGCCTCCGCCTTTGTCTCCGTCTTTGTCTCCGTCGCCGTCTTCCTCTTCGTGTCCGTCTTTGTCTCCGTCTTTGTCACCGTCTTTGTCTGCGTCTTTGTCTCCGTCCGTGTCTCCTGACCCTCTGCTTCTGTCGCTCTCTCTGTCTCTCTCTGTGTCTCTGTCTCCGTCTCTGTCTCTGTCTCTGTCCCTGTCTCTGTCTCTGTCTCTGTCTCTGTCTCTGTCTCTGTCTCTGTCCCTGTCTCTGTCTCCGTATCCGCCGCTGTCTCTGTCTCTGTGTCCATCTCTGTCTCTGTCCTGTCTCTGTCTCTGTCACTGCCTCTGTCTCTGTCTGTGGCTCTGTCTTTGTCTCCGTATTTGTCTCTGTCTGTGTCTCCATCTTTGTCTCCGTCTTTGTCTCCGTCTTTGCCACCCTCTTTGTCTCCGTATTTGTCTCCGTCTGTCTCGCCATCTTTGCCTCCGCCTTTGTCTCCGTCTTTGTCTCCGTCGCCGTCTTCCTCTTCGTGTCCGTCTTTGTCTCCGTCTTTGTCACCGTCTTTGTCTCCGTCTTTGTCTCCGTCCGTGTCTCCTGACCCTCTGTTTCTGTCGCTCTCTCTGTCTCTCTCTGTGTCTCTGTCTCCGTCTCTGTCTCTGTCTCTGTCCCTGTCTCTGTCTCTGTCTCTGTCTCTGTCTCTGTCTCTGTCTCTGTCTCTGTCCCTGTCTCTGTCACCGTATCCGCCGCTGTCTCTGTCTCTGTGTCCATCTCTGTCTCTGTCTCAGTCTCTGTCTCTGTCTCTGTCTCTGTCTGTGTCTCCATCTCTGTCTCTGTCTCTGTCTCTGTCTCTGTCTCTGTCTCTGCCTCTGCCTCTGTCTCTGTCTCTGTCTCTGTCTCTGTCTCTGTCTCTGTCTCTGTCTTTTTTTCTGTCTCTGTCTCTGTCTCTGTCTCTGTCTCTGTCTCTGTCTCTGTCTCTGTCTCTGTCTCTGTCTCTGTCTCTGTCCTGTCTCTGTCTCTGTCTCTGCCTCTGTCTCTGTCTCTGTCTCTGTCTCTGTCTCTGTCTCTGTCTCTGTCTCTGTCTCTGTCTCTGTCTCTGTCTCTGTCTCTGTCCTGTGTCTGTCTCTGTCTCTGCCTCTGTCTCTGTCTGTGGCTCTGTCTTTGTCTCTTGCGCCTCTGTCTTTGTCTCTGTCCGTGTCTCTGTGTGTGCCTCTGTCTCTGTCTCTGTTTCCGTCTCTCTCGCTGCCTCTGTCTCTGTCTCCGTCTCTCTCTCTTTTCCTGTCTCTGTCTCTGTCTCTGCCTCTGTCCCTGTCTCTGTCTCCGTCTCCGTCTCTGTCTCTGTCTCTGTCATTGGCTCCATCTCGGTCTCTGTCTCAGTCTCTGTCTCTGTCTCCGTCTCCGTCTCTGTCTCTGTCTCTGTCATTGGCTCCATCTCGGTCTCTGTCTCAGTCTCTGTCTCTGTCTCTGTCTCTGTCTCTGTCTCTGTCTCTGTCTCTGTCTCTGTCTCTGTCTCTGCCTCTGTCTCTGTTCCTGTCTCTGTCTCTGTCTCTGTCTCTGTCCTGTCTCTGTCTCTGTCACTGCCTCTGTCTCTGTCTGTGGCTCTGTCTTTGTCTCATGCGCCTCTGTCTTTGTCTCTGTCTGTGTCTCTGTCTGTGCCTCTGTCTCTGTCTCTGTTTCCGCCTCTGTCGCTGCCTCTGTCCCTGACTCCGTCTCTCTCTCTTTTCCTGTCTCTGTCTCTGTCTCTGTCTCTGTCCCTGTCTCTGTCTCTGTCATTGGCTCCATCTCTGTCTCTCTCTCAGTCTCTGTTTCCGTCTCTGTCGCTGCCTCTGTCTCTGTCTCCGTCTCTCTCTCTTTTCCTGTCTCTGTCTCTGTCCCTGTCTCTCTCTCAGTCTCTGTTTCCGTCTCTGTCGCTGCCTCTGTCTCTGTCTCCGTCTCTCTCTCTTTTCCTGTCTCTGTCTCTGTCCCTGTCTCTCTCTCAGTCTCTGTTTCCGTCTCTGTCGCTGCCTCTGTCTCTGTCTCCGTCTCTCTCTCTTTTCCTGTCTCTGTCTCTGACCCTGTCTCTGTCTCCGTCTCCGTCTCTGTCTCTGTCTCTGTCATTGGCTCCATCTCTGTCTCTGTCTCTGTTTCTGTCTCTGTCTCTGTCTCTGCCTCTGTCTCTGTCTCTGTCTCTGTTTCTGTCTCTGTCTCTGTCTCTGTCTCTGTCTCTGTCTCTGTCTCTGTCTCTGTCTCTGTCTCTGTCTCTGTCTCTGTCTCTGTCTCTGTCTCTGTCTCTGCCTCTGTCTCTGTCTCTGTCCCTGTCTCTGTCTCCGTCTCCGCCGCTGTCTCTGTCTCTGTCTCTGACTCTGTCTCTGTCTCTGACTCTGTCTCTGTCTCTGTCTCTGTCTCTGTCTCTGTCTCTGTCTCTGTCTCTGTCTCTGTCTCTGTCTCTGTCTCTGTCTCTGACCGGTCTCTGCCTCTGTCTCTGTCCCTGTCCCTGTCTCTGTCTCTCTCTCTGTCTCTGTCCCTGTATCTGTCTCTGCCTCTGTCTCTGTCCCTGTCTCTGTCTCCGTCTCCGCCGCTGTCTCTGTATCTGTGTCCATCTCTGTCTCTGTCTCTGTCTCTGTCTCTGTCTCTGTTTCTGTCTCTGCCTCCGTCTCTGTCCCTGTCTCCGTCTCTGTCTCTGTCTCTGTCTCTGTCTCTGTTTCTCTCTCTGCCTCTGTCTCCGTCTCCGTCTCTGTCCCCGTCTCTGTCATTGGCTCCATCTCGGTCTCTGTCTCAGTCTCTGTCTCTGTCTCCGTCTCCGTCTCTGTCTCTGTCTCTGTCTCCGTCTCCGTCTCCGTCTCTGTCTCTGTCTCTGTCATTGGCTCCATCTCTGTCTCTGTCTCTGTTTCTGTCTCTGTCTCTGTCTCTGCCTCTGTCTCTGTTCCTGTCTCTGTCTCTTTCTCTGTCTCTGTCTCTGTCTCTGTCTCTGCCTCTGTCTCTGTCTCTGTCTCTGTTTCTGTCTCTGTCTCTGTCTCTGTCTCTGTCTCTGTCTCTGTCTCTGTCTCTGTCTCTGTCTCTGTCTCTGTCTCTGTCTCTGTCTCTGTCTCTGTCTCTGCCTCTGTCTCTGTCTCTGTCCCTGTCTCTGTCTCCGTCTCCGCCGCTGTCTCTGTCTCTGTCTCTGACTCTGTCTCTGTCTCTGACTCTGTCTCTGTCTCTGTCTCTGTCTCTGTCTCTGTCTCTGTCTCTGTCTCTGTCTCTGTCTCTGTCTCTGTCTCTGTCTCTGACCGGTCTCTGCCTCTGTCTCTGTCCCTGTCCCTGTCTCTGTCTCTCTCTCTGTCTCTGTCCCTGTATCTGTCTCTGCCTCTGTCTCTGTCCCTGTCTCTGTCTCCGTCTCCGCCGCTGTCTCTGTATCTGTGTCCATCTCTGTCTCTGTCTCTGTCTCTGTCTCTGTCTCTTTTTCTGTCTCTGCCTCCGTCTCTGTCCCTGTCTCCGTCTCTGTCTCTGTCTCTGTCTCTGTCTCTGTTTCTCTCTCTGCCTCTGTCTCCGTCTCCGTCTCTGTCCCCGTCTCTGTCATTGGCTCCATCTCGGTCTCTGTCTCAGTCTCTGTCTCTGTCTCCGTCTCCGTCTCTGTCTCTGTCTCTGTCTCCGTCTCCGTCTCCGTCTCTGTCTCTGTCTCTGTCATTGGCTCCATCTCTGTCTCTGTCTCTGTTTCTGTCTCTGTCTCTGTCTCTGCCTCTGTCTCTGTTCCTGTCTCTGTCTCTTTCTCTGTCTCTGTCTCTGTCTCTGTCTCTGTCTCTGTCTCTGTCTCTGTCCTGTCTCTGTCTCTGTCACTGCCTCTGTCTCTGTCTGTGGCTCTGTCTTTGTCTCATGCGCCTCTGTCTTTGTCTCTGTCTGTGTCTCTGTCTGTGCCTCTGTCTCTGTCTCTGTTTCCGTCTCTGTCGCTGCCTCTGTCCCTGACTCCGTCTCTCTCTCTTTTCCTGTCTCTGTCTCTGTCTCTGTCTCTGTCCCTGTCTCTGTCTCTGTCATTGGCTCCATCTCTGTCTCTCTCTCAGTCTCCGTCTCCGCCTCTGTCTCTGTCTCTGTCTCTGTCTCTGTCTCTGTTTCTGTTTCTGTCTCTGTCGCGGTCCCTGTCTCTGTCTCTGTCTATGTCTCTGTCTGTGTCTCTGCCTTCGTCTCCGTCTCTGTCTCTGTCTCTGTCTCTGTCTCTGTCTCCATCTCTGTCTCTGTCTCTGTCTCTGTCTCTGTCTCTGTATCTGTCCTGTCTCTGCCTCTGTCTCTGTCCCTGTCCCTGTCTCTGTCTCTGTCTCTGTCTCTGTCCCTGTATCTGTCTCTGCCTCTGTCTCTGTCCCTGTCTCTGTCTCCGTCTCCGCCGCTGTCTCTGTCTCTGTCTCTGTGTGCATCTCTGTCTCTGTCTCTGTCTCTGTCTCTGTCTCTGTCTCTGTCTCTGTCTCTGTCCCTGTCTCTGTCGCTGTCTCTGTATCCGTCTCTGTCTCTGTCCCTCTCTCTGTCTCCGTCTCCGCCGCTGTCTCTGTCTCTGTGTCCATCTCTGTCTCTGTCTCTGTCTCTGTCTCTGTCTCTGTCTCTGTCTCTGTTTATGTCTCTGCCTCTGTCTCTGTCTCTGTCTCTGTCTCTGTCTCTGTCTCTGTCTCTGTCTCTGTCTCTGTCTCTGTCTCTGTCTCTGCCTCTGTCTCTGTCTGTAGCTGTGTCTTTGTATCATGCGCCTCTGTCTTTGTCTCTGTCCGTGTCTCTGTCTGTGCCTCTGTCTCTGTCTCTGTTTCCGTCTCTGTCGCTGCCTCTGTCTCTGTCTCCGTCTCTCTCTCTTTTCCTGTCTCTGTCCCTGTCTCTGTCTCTGTCCCTGTCTCTGTCTCCGTCTCCGTCTCTGTCCCTGTCTCTGTCATTGGCTCCATCTCGGTCTCTGTCTCTGTCTCTGTCTCTGTCTCTGTCTCTGTCTCTGTTTCTGTCTCTGTGTCTGTCTCTGTCTCTGCCTCTGTCCCTTTCGCTGTCTCCGTCTCCGTCTCCGTCTCCGTCTCTGTCTCTGTCATTGGCTCCATCTCTGTCTCCGTCTTTGTCTCTGTCTCTGTCTCTGACTCTGTCTCTGTCTCTGACTCTGACTCTGTCTCTGTCTCTGTCTCTGTCTCTGTCTCTGTCTCTGTCTCTGTCTCTGTCTCTGTCCTGTCTCTGTCTCTGTCTCTGCCTCTGTCTCTGTCTGTGGCTCTGTCTTTGTCTCTTGCGCCTCTGTCTTTGTCTCTGTCCGTGTCTCTGTGTGTGCCTCTGTCTCTGTCTCTGTTTCCGTCTCTGTCGCTGCCTCTGTCTCTGTCTCTGTCTGTCTCTCTTTTCCTGTCTCTGTCTCTGTCTCTGCCTCTGTCCCTGTCTCTGTCTTCGTCTCCGTCTCTGTCTCTGTCTCTGTCATTGGCTCCATCTCGGTCTATGTCTCAGTCTCTGTCTCTGTCTCCGTCTCCGTCTCTGTCTCTGTCTCTGTCATTGGCTCCATCTCGGTCTCTGTCTCAGTCTCTGTCTCTGTCTCTGTCTCTGTCTCTGTCTCTGTCTCTGTCTCTGTCTCTGTCTCTGTCTCTGTCTCTGTCTCTGTCTCTGTCTCTGTCTCTGTCTCTGTCTCCGTCTCTGCCTCTGTCTCTGTTCCTGTCTCTGTCTCTGTCTCTGTCTCTGTCTCTGTCTCTGTCCCGTCTCTGTCTCTGTCACTGCCTCTGTCTCTGTCTGTGGCTCTGTCTTTGTCTCCGTATTTGTTTCTGTCTGTGTCTCCATCTTTGTCTCCGTCTTTGTCTCCGTCTTTGCCACCCTCTTTGTCTCCGTATTTGTCTCCGTCTGTGTCGCCATCTTTGCCTCCGCCTTTGTCTCCGTCTTTGTCTCCGTCGCCGTCTTCCTCTTCGTGTCCGTCTTTGTCTCCGTCTATGTCACCGTCTTTGTCTCCGTCTTTGTCTCCGTCTCTGTCCATGTCTCTGTCTCCGTATCCGCCGCTGTCTCGGTCTCTGTGTCCATCTCTGTCTCTGTCTCAGTCTCTGTCTATGTCTCTGTCTCTGTCTGTGTCTCCATCTCTGTCTCTGTCTCCGTCTCTGTCTCTGTCTCTGTCTCTGCCTCTGTCTCTGTCCCTGTCTCTGTCTCCGTCTCCGTCTCTGTCTCTGTCTCTGTCTCTGTCATTGGCTCCATCTCTGTCTCTGTCTCTGTTTCTGTCTCTGTCTCTGCCTCTGCCTCTGTCTCTGTCTCTGTCTCTGTTTCTGTCTCTGTCTCTGTCTCTGTCTCTGTCTCTGTCTCCGTCTTTTGTCTCTGTCTCTGTCTCTGACTCTGTCTCTGTCTCTGACTCTGTCTCTGTCACTGTCTCTGTCTCCGTCTCTGTCTCTGTCTCTGTCTCTGTCTCTGTCTCTGCCCGGTCTCTGCCTCTGTCTCTGTCCCTGTCCCTGTCTCTGTCTCTGTCTCTGTCTCTGTCCCTGTATCTGTCTCTGCCTCTGTCTCTGTCCCTGTCTCTGTCTCCGTCTCCGCCGCTGTCTCTGTCTCTGTCTCTGTGTCCATCTCTGTCTCTGTCTCAGTCTCTGTCTCTGTCTCTGTCTCTGTCTCTGTCCCTGTCTCTGTCTCCGTCTCCGCCGCTGTCTCTGTCTCTGTGTCCATCTCTGTCTCTGTCTCTGTCTCTGTCTCTGTCTCTGTCTCTGTCTCTGTTTCTGTCTCTGCCTCCGTCTCTGTCTCTGTCTCTGTCTCTGTCTCTGTCTCTGTCTCTGTTTCTGTCTCTGCCTCTGTCTCTGTCTCTGTCTCTGTCTCTGTCTCTGTCTCTGTCTCTGTCTCTGTCTCTGTCTCTGTCATTGGCTCCATCTCTGTCTATGTCTCTGTTTCTGTCTCTGTCTCTGTCTCTGCCTCTGTCTCTGTCTCTGTCTCTGTCTCTGTCTCTGTCTCTGTCTCTGTCTCTGTCTCTGTCTCTGCCTCTGTCTCTGTTCCTGTCTCTGTCTCTGTCTCTGTCCTGTCTCTGTCTCTGTCACTGCCTCTGTCTCTGTCTGTGGCTCTGTCTTTGTCTCCGTATTTGTCTCTGTCTGTGTCTCCATCTTTGTCTCCGTCTTTGTCTCCGTCTTTGCCACCCTCTTTGTCTCCGTATTTGTCTCCGTCTGTGTCGCCATCTTTGCCTCCGCCTTTGTCTCCGTCTTTGTCTCCGTCGCCGTCTTCCTCTTCGTGTCCGTCTTTGTCTCCGTCTTTGTCACCGTCTTCGTCTCCGTCTTTGTCTCCGTCCGTGTCTCCTGCCCCTCTGTTTCTGTCGCTCTCTCTGTCTCTCTCTGTGTCTCTGTCTCCGTCTCTGTCTCTGTCTCTGTCCCTGTCTCTGTCTCCGTATCCGCCGCTGTCTCTGTCTCTGTGTCCATCTCTGTCTCTGTCTCAGTCTCTGTCTGTGTCTCTGTCTCTGTCTGTGTCTCCATCTCTGTCTCTGTCTCTGTCTCTGTCTCTGTCTCTGTCTCTGTCTCTGCCTCTGTCTCTGTCCCTGTCTCTGTCTCCGTCTCCGTCTCTGTCTCTGTCTCTGCCATTCGCTCCATCTCTGTCTCTGTCTCTGTTTCTGTCTCTGTCTCTGTCTCTGCCTCTGTCTCTGTCTCTGTTTCTGTCTCTGTCTCTGTCTCTGTCTCTGTCTCTGTCTCTGTCTCTGTCTCTGTCTCTGTCTCTGTCTCTGCCTCTGTCTCTGTTCCTGTCTCTGTCTCCGTCTCTGTCTCTGTCTCTGCCTCTGTCCTGTCTCTGTCTCTGTCTCTGTCTCTGTCTCTGTCTCTGTCTCTGCCTCTGTCTCTGTCCCTTTCGCTGTCTCCGTCTCTGTCTCTGTCATTGGCTCCATCTCTGTCTCCGTCTCTGTCCCTGTCCCTGTCTCTGTCTCTGTCTCTGTCTCTGTCCCTGTATCTGTCTCTGCCTCTGTCTCTGTCCCTGTCTCTGTCTCCGTATCCGCCGCTGTCTCTGTCTCTGTGTCCATCTCTGTCTCTGTCTCTGTCTCTGCCCCTGTCTCTGTCTGTGGCTCTGTCCTTGTCTCATGCGCCTCTGTCTTTGTCTCTGTCTGTGTCTCTGTCTGTGCCTCTGTCCCTGTCCCTCTTTCCGTCTCTGTCGCTGCCTCTGTATCTGTCTCCGTCTCTCTCTCTTTTCCTGTCTCTGTTTCTGTCCCTGTCTCTGTCCCTGTCTCTGTCTCTGTCTCTGTTTCTGTCTCTGTCCTGTCTCTGTCTCTGTCTCTGCCTCTGCCTCTGTCTGTGGCTCTGTCTTTGTCTCATGCGCCTCTGTCTTTGTCTCTGTCTGTGTCTCTGTCTGTGCCTCTGTCTCTGTCTCTGTTTCCGTCTCTGTCGCTGCCTCTGTCTCTGTCTCCGTCTCTCCCTCTTTTCCTGTCTCTGTCTCCGTCTCTGTCTCTGTCTCTGTCTCTGTCTCTGTCTCTGTCTCTGTTTCTGTTTCTGTCTCTGTCTCTGTCTCTGTTTCTGTCTCTGTCTTTGTCTCTGTCTCTGCCTCTGTCTCTGTCTCTGTCTCTGTCTCTGTCTCTGTCTCTGTCTCTGTCTGTGTTTGTGTCTCTGTCTCTGTCTCTGTATCGGACTCTGTCTCCGTCACTGTCTTCGCCTTGTCTCCGTCTTTGTCTCTGTCTTTGTCTCCGTATTTGTCTATGTCTGTGTCTCCATCTTTGTCTCCGTCTTTGTCTCCGTCTTTGCATCCCTCTTTGTCTCCGTATTTGTCTCCGTCTGTGTCGCCATCTTTGCCTCCATCTTTGTCTCCGTCTTTGTCTCCGTCTTTGTCTCCGTCTTTGTCTCCGTCCGTGTCTCCTGCCCCTGTGTTTCTGTCGCTCTCTCTGTCTCTGTCTGTGTCTCTGTCTCCGTCTCTGTCTCTGTCTCTGTCTCTGTCTGTGTCTCTGTCTCCGTCTCTTTCTCTGTCTCTGTCTCTGTCTCTGTCTGTGTCTCTGTCTCTGCCTCTGTCTCTGTCTCTGTCTCTGTCTCTGTCTCTGTCTCTGTCTCTGTCTCTGTCTCCATCTCTGTCTCTGTCTCTGTCTCTGTCGCTGTCTCTGTCTCTGTCTCTGTCTCTGTCTCCATCTCTGTCTCTGTCTCTGTCTCTGTCGCTGTCTCTGTCTCTGTCTCTGCCTCTGTCTCTGTCCCTTTCGCTGTCTCCGCCTCCGTCTCCGTCTCTGTCTCTGTCATTGGCTCCATCTCTGTCTCTGTCTTTGTCTCTGTCTCTGTCTCTGACTCTGTCTCTGTCTCTGACTCTGTCTCTGTCTCTGTCTCTGTCTCTGTCTCTGTCTCTGTCTCTGTCTCTGTCCCTGTCTCTGTCTCTGTCTCTGTGTCCATCTCTGTCTCTGTCTCTGTCTCTGTCTCTGTCTCTGTCTCTGTCTCTGTCCCTGTCTCTGTCTCTGTCTCTGTATCCGTCTCTGTCTCTGTCCCTGTCTCTGTCTCCGTCTCCGCCGCTGTCTCTGTCTCTGTGTCCATCTCTGTCTCTGTCTCTGTCTCTGTCTCTGTCTCTGTCTCTGTCTCTGTCTCTGTTTCTGTCTCTGCCTCTGTCTCTGTCTCTGTCTCTGTCTCTGTCATTGGCTCCATCTCGGTCTCTGTCTCAGTCTCTGTCTCTGTCTCTGTCTCTGTCTCTGTCTCTGACTCTGTCTCTGTCTCTGACTCTGTCTCTGTCTCTGTCTCTGTCTCTGTCTCTGTCTCTGTCTCTGCCCGGTCTCTGCCTCTGTCTCTGTCCCTGTCCCTGTCTCTGTCTCTGTCTCTGTCTCTGTCCCTGTATCTGTCTCTGCATCTGTCTCTGTCCCTGTCTCTGTCTCCGTCTCCGCCGCTGTCTCTGTCTCTGTCTCTGTGTCCATCACTGTCTCTGTCTCAGTCTCTGTCTCTGTCTCTGTCTCTGTCTCTGTCCCTGTCTCCGTCTCTGTCTCTGTATCCGTCTCTGTCTCTGTCACTGTCTCTGTCTCCGTCTCCGCCGCTGTCTCTGTCTCTGTGTCCATCTCTGTCTCTGTCTCTGTCTCTGTCTCTGTCTCTGTCTCTGTCTCTGTCTCTGTTTCTTTCTCTGCCTCTGTCTCTGTCTCCGTCTCTCTCTCTTTTCCTGTCTCTGTCACTGTCTCTGTCCCTGTCCCTGTCTCTGTCTCCGTCTACGTCTCTGTCTTTGTCTCTGTCATTGGCTCCATCTCTGTCTCTGTCTCAGTCTCTGTCTCTGTCTCTGTCTCTGTCTCTGTTTCTGTCTCTGCCTCTGTCTCTGTCTCTGTCTCTGTCTCTGTCTCTGTCTCTGTCTCTGCCTCTGTCTCTGTCTGTAGCTCTGTCTTTGTCTCATGCGCCTCTGTCTTTGTCTCTGTCCGTGTCTCGGTCTGTGCCTCTGTCTCTGTCTCTGTTTCCGTCTCTATCGCTGCCTCTGTCTCTGTCTCCGTCTCTCTCTCTTTTCCTGTCTCTGTCCCTGTCTCTGTCTCTGTCCCTGTCTCTGTCTCCGCCTCCGTCTCTGTCCCTGTCTCTGTCATTGGCTCCATCTCGGTCTCTGTCTCAGTCTCTGTCTCTGTCTCTGTCTCTGTCTCTGTCTCTGTCTCTGTCTCTGTCTCTGTCTCTGACTCTGTCTCTGTCTCTGACTCTGTCTCTGTCTCTGTCTCTGTCTCTGTCTCTGTCTCTGTCTCTGTCTCTGTCTCTGTCTCTGTCTCTGTCTCTGTCTCTGCCCGGTCTCTGCCTCTGTCTCTGTCCCTGTCCCTGTCTCTGTCTCTGTCTCTGTCTCTGTCCCTGTATCTGTCTCTGCCTCTGTCTCCGTCCCTGTCTCTGTCTCCGTCTCCGCCGCTGTCTCTGTCTCTGTCTCTGTGTCCATCTCTGTCTCTTTTCCTGTCTCTGTCTCAGTCTCTGTCTCTGTCTCTGTCCCTGTCTCTGTCTCTGTCTCTGTCTCTGTCTCTGTCTCTGTCCCTGTCTCTGTCTCCTTATCCGCCGCTGTCTCTGTCTCTGTGTCCATCTCTGTCTCTGTCTCTGTCTCTGTCCCTGTCTCTGTCTCTGTCTCTGTATCCGTCTCTGTCTCTGTCCCTGTCTCTGTCTCCGTCTCCGCCGCTGTCTCTGTCTCTGTGTCCATCTCTGTCTCTGTCTCTGTCTCTGTCTCTGTCTCTGTCTCTGTCTCTGTCTCTGTCTCTGTTTCTGTCTCTGCCTCTGTCTCTGTCTCTGTCTCTGTCTCTGTCTCTGTCTCTGTCTCTGTCTCTGTCTCTGTCTCTGCCTCTGTCTCTGTCTGTAGCTCTGTCTTTGTCTCATGCGCCTCTGTCTTTGTCTCTGTCCGTGTCTCTGTCTGTGCCTCTGTCTCTGTCTCTGTTTCCGTCGCTGTCGCTGCCTCTGTCTCTGTCTCCGTCTCTCTCTCTTTTCCTGTCTCTGTCTCCGTCTCTGTCTCTGTCTCTGTCCCTGTCTCTGTCTCTGTCTCTGTCTCTGTCTCTGTCTCTGTCTCTGTCTCTGTCCCTGTCTCTGCCTCCTTATCCGCCGCTGTCTCTGTCTCTGTGTCCATCTCTGTCTCTGTCTCAGTCTCTGTCTCTGTCTCTGTCTCTGTCTCTGTCTCTGTCTCTGTCTCTGTCTCTGTCTCTCTCTCTGTCCTGTCTCTGTCTCTGTCACTGCCTCTGTCTCTGTCTGTGGCTCTGTCTTTGTTTCCGTATTTGTCTCTGTCTGTGTCTCCATCTTTGTCTCCGTCTTTGTCTCCGTCTTTGCCACCCTCTTTGTCTCCGTATTTGTCTCCGTCTGTGTCGCCATCTTTGCCTCCGCCTTTGTCTCCGTCTTTGTCTCCGTCGCCGTCTTCCTCTTCGTGTCCGTCTTTGTCTCCGTCTTTGTCACCGTCATTGTCTCCGTCATTGTCTCCGTCCGTGTCTCCTGCCCCTCTGTTTCTGTCGCTCTCTCTGTCTCTCTCTGTGTCTCTGTCTCCGTCTCTGTCTCTGTCTCTGTCCCTGTCTCTGTCTCTGTCTCTGTCTCTGTCTCTGTCTCTGTCCCTGTCTCTGTCTCCGTATCCGCCGCTGTCTCTGTCTCTGTGTCCATCTCTGTCTCTGTCTCAGTCTCTGTCTCTGTCTCTGTCTCTGTCTCTGTCACTGTCTCTGTCTCTGTCTCTGCCTCTGTCTCTGTCCCTGTCTCTGTCTCCGTCTCCGTCTCTGTCTCTGTCTCTGTCATTGGCTCCATCTCTGTCTCTGTCTCTGTTTCTGTCTGTGTCTCTGTCTCTGCCTCTGTCTCTGTTTATGCCTCTGTTTCTGTCTCTCTCCCTGTATCTGTCTCTGCCTCTGTCTCTGTCCCTGTCTCTGTCTCCGTCTCCACTGCTGTCTCTGTCTCTGTCTCTGACTCTGTCTCTGTCCCTGACTCTGTCTCTGTCTCTGTCTCTGTCGCTGTCTCTGTCTCTGTCTCTGTCTCTGTCTCTGCCTCTTTCTCTGTCTCCGTCTCTCTCTCTTTTCCTGTCTCTGTCTCTGTCTCTGTCTCTGTCTCAGTCTCTGCCTCTGTCTCCGTCCCCGTCTCTGTCTCTGTCTCTGTCATTGGCTCCATCTCGGTCTCTGTCTCAGTCTCTGTCTCTGTCTCTGTCTCTGTCTCTGTCTCTGTCTCTGTCTCTGTCTCTGTCTCTGTCTCTGCCTCTGTCTCTGTTCCTGTCTCTGTCTCTGTCTCTGTCTCTGTCTCTGTCTCTGTCTCTGTCTCTGTCTCTGTCCTGTCTCTGTCTCTGTCACTGCCTCTGTCTCTGTCAGTCGCTCTGTCTTTGTTTCCGTATTTGTCTCCGTCTGTGTCTCCATCTTTGTCTCCGTCTTTGTCTCCGTCTTTGCCACCCTCTTTGTCTCCGTATTTGTCTCCGTCTGTGTCGCCATCTTTGCCTCCGCCTTTGTCTCCGTCTTTGTCTCCGTCGCCGTCTTCCTCTTCGTGTCCGTCTTTGTCTCCGTCTTTGTCACCGTCTTTGTCTCCGTCTTTGTCTCTGTCTCTGTCTCTGTCCCTGTCTCTGTCTCCGTATCCGCCGCTGTCTCTTTCTCTGTCTCCGTCTCCGTCTCTGTCTCTGTCTCTGTTTGTGTCTCCATCTCTGTCTCTGTCTCTGTCTCTGTCTCTGTCTCTGTCTCTGCCTCTGTCTCTGTCCCTGTCTCTGTCTCCGTCTCCGTCTCTGTCTCTGTCTCTGTCATTGGCTCCATCTCTGTCTCTGTCTCTGTTTCTGTCTCTGTCTCTGTCTCTGTCTCTGTCTCTGTCTCTGTCTCTGTCTCTGTCAAAGTCTCTGTCTCTGTCTCTGTCTCTGTCTCTGTCGCTGCCTCTGTCTCTGTCTCCGTCTCTCTCTCTTTTCCTGTCTCTGTCTCTGTCTCTGTCTCTGTCTCTGTCTCTGTCTCTGTCTCTGTCTCTGTCTCTGTCTCTGTCTCTGTCTCTGTCTCTGTCTCTGTCTCTGTCTCTGTCTCTGTCTCTGTCTCTGTCTCTGTCTCTGTCTCTGTCTCTGTCTCTGTCTCTGTCTCTGTCTCTGTCTCTGTCTCTGTCTCTGTCTCTGTCTCTGTCCTGTCTCTGTCTCTGTCTCTGCCTCTGTCTCTGTCTGTGGCTCTGTCTTTGTCTCTTGCGCCTCTGTCTTTGTCTCTGTCCGTGTCTCTGTGTGTGCCTCTGTCTCTGTCTCTGTTTCCGTCTCTGTCGCTGCCTCTGTCTCTGTCTCCGTCTCTCTCTCTTTTCCTGTCTCTGTCTCTGCCTCTGCCTCTGTCCCTGTCTCTGTCTCCGTCTCCGTCTCTGTCTCCGTCTCTGTCATTGGCTCCATCTCTGGCTATGTCTCAGTCTCTGTCTCTGTCTCCGTCTCTGTCTCTGTCTGTGTTTGTGTCTCTGCCTCTGTCTCTGTATCGGACTCTGTCTACGTCACTGTCTTCGTCTTTGTCTCCGTCTTTGTCTCTGTCTTTGTCTCCGTATTTGTCTCCGTCTGTGTCTCCATCTTTGTCTCCGTCTTTGTCTCCGTCTTTGCCTCCCTCTTTGTCTCCGTATTTGTCTCCGTCTGTGTCGCCATCTTTGCCTCCATCTTTGTCTCCGTCTTTGTCTCCGTCGCCGTCTTCCGCTTCGTGTCCGTCTTTGTCTCCGTCTTTGTCACCGTCTTTGTCTCCGTCTCTGCCTCTGTCTCTGTCTGTGGCTCTGTCTTTGACTGATGCGCCTCTGTCTTTGTCTCTGTCTGTGTCTCTCTCTGTGCCTCTGTCTCTGTCTCTGTTTCCGTCTCTGTCGCTGCCTCTGTCCCTGACTCCGCCTCCCTCTCTTTTCCTGTCTCTGTCTCTGTCTCTGTCTCTGTCCCTGTCTCTGTCTCCGTCTACGTCTCTGTCTCTGTCTCTGTCATTGGCTCCATCTCTGTCTCTGTCTCAGTCTCTGTCTCCGTCTCTGTCTCTGTCTCTGTCTCTGTCTCTGTCTCTGCCTCTGTCTCTGTCTCTGTCTCTGTCTCCGTCTCTGCCTCTGTCTCTGTTCCTGTCTCTGTCTCTGTCTCTGTCTCTGTCTCTGTCTCTGTCCCGTCTCTGTCTCTGTCACTGCCTCTGTCTCTGTCTGTGGCTCTGTCTTTGTCTCCGTATTTGTTTCTGTCTGTGTCTCCATCTTTGTCTCCGTCTTTGTCTCCGTCTTTGCCACCCTCTTTGTCTCCGTATTTGTCTCCGTCTGTGTCGCCATCTTTGCCTCCGCCTTTGTCTCCGTCTTTGTCTCCGTCGCCGTCTTCCTCTTCGTGTCCGTCTTTGTCTCCGTCTATGTCACCGTCTTTGTCTCCGTCTTTGTCTCCGTCTCTGTCCATGTCTCTGTCTCCGTATCCGCCGCTGTCTCGGTCTCTGTGTCCATCTCTGTCTCTGTCTCAGTCTCTGTCTATGTCTCTGTCTCTGTCTGTGTCTCCATCTCTGTCTCTGTCTCCGTCTCTGTCTCTGTCTCTGTCTCTGCCTCTGTCTCTGTCCCTGTCTCTGTCTCCGTCTCCGTCTCTGTCTCTGTCTCTGTCTCTGTCATTGGCTCCATCTCTGTCTCTGTCTCTGTTTCTGTCTCTGTCTCTGCCTCTGCCTCTGTCTCTGTCTCTGTCTCTGTTTCTGTCTCTGTCTCTGTCTCTGTCTCTGTCTCTGTCTCCGTCTTTTGTCTCTGTCTCTGTCTCTGACTCTGTCTCTGTCTCTGACTCTGTCTCTGTCACTGTCTCTGTCTCCGTCTCTGTCTCTGTCTCTGTCTCTGTCTCTGTCTCTGCCCGGTCTCTGCCTCTGTCTCTGTCCCTGTCCCTGTCTCTGTCTCTGTCTCTGTCTCTGTCCCTGTATCTGTCTCTGCCTCTGTCTCTGTCCCTGTCTCTGTCTCCGTCTCCGCCGCTGTCTCTGTCTCTGTCTCTGTGTCCATCTCTGTCTCTGTCTCAGTCTCTGTCTCTGTCTCTGTCTCTGTCTCTGTCCCTGTCTCTGTCTCCGTCTCCGCCGCTGTCTCTGTCTCTGTGTCCATCTCTGTCTCTGTCTCTGTCTCTGTCTCTGTCTCTGTCTCTGTCTCTGTTTCTGTCTCTGCCTCCGTCTCTGTCTCTGTCTCTGTCTCTGTCTCTGTCTCTGTCTCTGTTTCTGTCTCTGCCTCTGTCTCTGTCTCTGTCTCTGTCTCTGTCTCTGTCTCTGTCTCTGTCTCTGTCTCTGTCTCTGTCATTGGCTCCATCTCTGTCTATGTCTCTGTTTCTGTCTCTGTCTCTGTCTCTGCCTCTGTCTCTGTCTCTGTCTCTGTCTCTGTCTCTGTCTCTGTCTCTGTCTCTGTCTCTGTCTCTGCCTCTGTCTCTGTTCCTGTCTCTGTCTCTGTCTCTGTCCTGTCTCTGTCTCTGTCACTGCCTCTGTCTCTGTCTGTGGCTCTGTCTTTGTCTCCGTATTTGTCTCTGTCTGTGTCTCCATCTTTGTCTCCGTCTTTGTCTCCGTCTTTGCCACCCTCTTTGTCTCCGTATTTGTCTCCGTCTGTGTCGCCATCTTTGCCTCCGCCTTTGTCTCCGTCTTTGTCTCCGTCGCCGTCTTCCTCTTCGTGTCCGTCTTTGTCTCCGTCTTTGTCACCGTCTTCGTCTCCGTCTTTGTCTCCGTCCGTGTCTCCTGCCCCTCTGTTTCTGTCGCTCTCTCTGTCTCTCTCTGTGTCTCTGTCTCCGTCTCTGTCTCTGTCTCTGTCCCTGTCTCTGTCTCCGTATCCGCCGCTGTCTCTGTCTCTGTGTCCATCTCTGTCTCTGTCTCAGTCTCTGTCTGTGTCTCTGTCTCTGTCTGTGTCTCCATCTCTGTCTCTGTCTCTGTCTCTGTCTCTGTCTCTGTCTCTGTCTCTGCCTCTGTCTCTGTCCCTGTCTCTGTCTCCGTCTCCGTCTCTGTCTCTGTCTCTGCCATTCGCTCCATCTCTGTCTCTGTCTCTGTTTCTGTCTCTGTCTCTGTCTCTGCCTCTGTCTCTGTCTCTGTTTCTGTCTCTGTCTCTGTCTCTGTCTCTGTCTCTGTCTCTGTCTCTGTCTCTGTCTCTGTCTCTGTCTCTGCCTCTGTCTCTGTTCCTGTCTCTGTCTCCGTCTCTGTCTCTGTCTCTGCCTCTGTCCTGTCTCTGTCTCTGTCTCTGTCTCTGTCTCTGTCTCTGTCTCTGCCTCTGTCTCTGTCCCTTTCGCTGTCTCCGTCTCTGTCTCTGTCATTGGCTCCATCTCTGTCTCCGTCTCTGTCCCTGTCCCTGTCTCTGTCTCTGTCTCTGTCTCTGTCCCTGTATCTGTCTCTGCCTCTGTCTCTGTCCCTGTCTCTGTCTCCGTATCCGCCGCTGTCTCTGTCTCTGTGTCCATCTCTGTCTCTGTCTCTGTCTCTGCCCCTGTCTCTGTCTGTGGCTCTGTCCTTGTCTCATGCGCCTCTGTCTTTGTCTCTGTCTGTGTCTCTGTCTGTGCCTCTGTCCCTGTCCCTCTTTCCGTCTCTGTCGCTGCCTCTGTATCTGTCTCCGTCTCTCTCTCTTTTCCTGTCTCTGTTTCTGTCCCTGTCTCTGTCCCTGTCTCTGTCTCTGTCTCTGTTTCTGTCTCTGTCCTGTCTCTGTCTCTGTCTCTGCCTCTGCCTCTGTCTGTGGCTCTGTCTTTGTCTCATGCGCCTCTGTCTTTGTCTCTGTCTGTGTCTCTGTCTGTGCCTCTGTCTCTGTCTCTGTTTCCGTCTCTGTCGCTGCCTCTGTCTCTGTCTCCGTCTCTCCCTCTTTTCCTGTCTCTGTCTCCGTCTCTGTCTCTGTCTCTGTCTCTGTCTCTGTCTCTGTCTCTGTTTCTGTTTCTGTCTCTGTCTCTGTCTCTGTTTCTGTCTCTGTCTTTGTCTCTGTCTCTGCCTCTGTCTCTGTCTCTGTCTCTGTCTCTGTCTCTGTCTCTGTCTCTGTCTGTGTTTGTGTCTCTGTCTCTGTCTCTGTATCGGACTCTGTCTCCGTCACTGTCTTCGCCTTGTCTCCGTCTTTGTCTCTGTCTTTGTCTCCGTATTTGTCTATGTCTGTGTCTCCATCTTTGTCTCCGTCTTTGTCTCCGTCTTTGCATCCCTCTTTGTCTCCGTATTTGTCTCCGTCTGTGTCGCCATCTTTGCCTCCATCTTTGTCTCCGTCTTTGTCTCCGTCTTTGTCTCCGTCTTTGTCTCCGTCCGTGTCTCCTGCCCCTGTGTTTCTGTCGCTCTCTCTGTCTCTGTCTGTGTCTCTGTCTCCGTCTCTGTCTCTGTCTCTGTCTCTGTCTGTGTCTCTGTCTCCGTCTCTTTCTCTGTCTCTGTCTCTGTCTCTGTCTGTGTCTCTGTCTCTGCCTCTGTCTCTGTCTCTGTCTCTGTCTCTGTCTCTGTCTCTGTCTCTGTCTCTGTCTCCATCTCTGTCTCTGTCTCTGTCTCTGTCGCTGTCTCTGTCTCTGTCTCTGTCTCTGTCTCCATCTCTGTCTCTGTCTCTGTCTCTGTCGCTGTCTCTGTCTCTGTCTCTGCCTCTGTCTCTGTCCCTTTCGCTGTCTCCGCCTCCGTCTCCGTCTCTGTCTCTGTCATTGGCTCCATCTCTGTCTCTGTCTTTGTCTCTGTCTCTGTCTCTGACTCTGTCTCTGTCTCTGACTCTGTCTCTGTCTCTGTCTCTGTCTCTGTCTCTGTCTCTGTCTCTGTCTCTGTCCCTGTCTCTGTCTCTGTCTCTGTGTCCATCTCTGTCTCTGTCTCTGTCTCTGTCTCTGTCTCTGTCTCTGTCTCTGTCCCTGTCTCTGTCTCTGTCTCTGTATCCGTCTCTGTCTCTGTCCCTGTCTCTGTCTCCGTCTCCGCCGCTGTCTCTGTCTCTGTGTCCATCTCTGTCTCTGTCTCTGTCTCTGTCTCTGTCTCTGTCTCTGTCTCTGTCTCTGTTTCTGTCTCTGCCTCTGTCTCTGTCTCTGTCTCTGTCTCTGTCATTGGCTCCATCTCGGTCTCTGTCTCAGTCTCTGTCTCTGTCTCTGTCTCTGTCTCTGTCTCTGACTCTGTCTCTGTCTCTGACTCTGTCTCTGTCTCTGTCTCTGTCTCTGTCTCTGTCTCTGTCTCTGCCCGGTCTCTGCCTCTGTCTCTGTCCCTGTCCCTGTCTCTGTCTCTGTCTCTGTCTCTGTCCCTGTATCTGTCTCTGCATCTGTCTCTGTCCCTGTCTCTGTCTCCGTCTCCGCCGCTGTCTCTGTCTCTGTCTCTGTGTCCATCACTGTCTCTGTCTCAGTCTCTGTCTCTGTCTCTGTCTCTGTCTCTGTCCCTGTCTCCGTCTCTGTCTCTGTATCCGTCTCTGTCTCTGTCACTGTCTCTGTCTCCGTCTCCGCCGCTGTCTCTGTCTCTGTGTCCATCTCTGTCTCTGTCTCTGTCTCTGTCTCTGTCTCTGTCTCTGTCTCTGTCTCTGTTTCTTTCTCTGCCTCTGTCTCTGTCTCCGTCTCTCTCTCTTTTCCTGTCTCTGTCACTGTCTCTGTCCCTGTCCCTGTCTCTGTCTCCGTCTACGTCTCTGTCTTTGTCTCTGTCATTGGCTCCATCTCTGTCTCTGTCTCAGTCTCTGTCTCTGTCTCTGTCTCTGTCTCTGTTTCTGTCTCTGCCTCTGTCTCTGTCTCTGTCTCTGTCTCTGTCTCTGTCTCTGTCTCTGCCTCTGTCTCTGTCTGTAGCTCTGTCTTTGTCTCATGCGCCTCTGTCTTTGTCTCTGTCCGTGTCTCGGTCTGTGCCTCTGTCTCTGTCTCTGTTTCCGTCTCTATCGCTGCCTCTGTCTCTGTCTCCGTCTCTCTCTCTTTTCCTGTCTCTGTCCCTGTCTCTGTCTCTGTCCCTGTCTCTGTCTCCGCCTCCGTCTCTGTCCCTGTCTCTGTCATTGGCTCCATCTCGGTCTCTGTCTCAGTCTCTGTCTCTGTCTCTGTCTCTGTCTCTGTCTCTGTCTCTGTCTCTGTCTCTGTCTCTGACTCTGTCTCTGTCTCTGACTCTGTCTCTGTCTCTGTCTCTGTCTCTGTCTCTGTCTCTGTCTCTGTCTCTGTCTCTGTCTCTGTCTCTGTCTCTGTCTCTGCCCGGTCTCTGCCTCTGTCTCTGTCCCTGTCCCTGTCTCTGTCTCTGTCTCTGTCTCTGTCCCTGTATCTGTCTCTGCCTCTGTCTCCGTCCCTGTCTCTGTCTCCGTCTCCGCCGCTGTCTCTGTCTCTGTCTCTGTGTCCATCTCTGTCTCTTTTCCTGTCTCTGTCTCAGTCTCTGTCTCTGTCTCTGTCCCTGTCTCTGTCTCTGTCTCTGTCTCTGTCTCTGTCTCTGTCCCTGTCTCTGTCTCCTTATCCGCCGCTGTCTCTGTCTCTGTGTCCATCTCTGTCTCTGTCTCTGTCTCTGTCCCTGTCTCTGTCTCTGTCTCTGTATCCGTCTCTGTCTCTGTCCCTGTCTCTGTCTCCGTCTCCGCCGCTGTCTCTGTCTCTGTGTCCATCTCTGTCTCTGTCTCTGTCTCTGTCTCTGTCTCTGTCTCTGTCTCTGTCTCTGTCTCTGTTTCTGTCTCTGCCTCTGTCTCTGTCTCTGTCTCTGTCTCTGTCTCTGTCTCTGTCTCTGTCTCTGTCTCTGTCTCTGCCTCTGTCTCTGTCTGTAGCTCTGTCTTTGTCTCATGCGCCTCTGTCTTTGTCTCTGTCCGTGTCTCTGTCTGTGCCTCTGTCTCTGTCTCTGTTTCCGTCGCTGTCGCTGCCTCTGTCTCTGTCTCCGTCTCTCTCTCTTTTCCTGTCTCTGTCTCCGTCTCTGTCTCTGTCTCTGTCCCTGTCTCTGTCTCTGTCTCTGTCTCTGTCTCTGTCTCTGTCTCTGTCTCTGTCCCTGTCTCTGCCTCCTTATCCGCCGCTGTCTCTGTCTCTGTGTCCATCTCTGTCTCTGTCTCAGTCTCTGTCTCTGTCTCTGTCTCTGTCTCTGTCTCTGTCTCTGTCTCTGTCTCTGTCTCTCTCTCTGTCCTGTCTCTGTCTCTGTCACTGCCTCTGTCTCTGTCTGTGGCTCTGTCTTTGTTTCCGTATTTGTCTCTGTCTGTGTCTCCATCTTTGTCTCCGTCTTTGTCTCCGTCTTTGCCACCCTCTTTGTCTCCGTATTTGTCTCCGTCTGTGTCGCCATCTTTGCCTCCGCCTTTGTCTCCGTCTTTGTCTCCGTCGCCGTCTTCCTCTTCGTGTCCGTCTTTGTCTCCGTCTTTGTCACCGTCATTGTCTCCGTCATTGTCTCCGTCCGTGTCTCCTGCCCCTCTGTTTCTGTCGCTCTCTCTGTCTCTCTCTGTGTCTCTGTCTCCGTCTCTGTCTCTGTCTCTGTCCCTGTCTCTGTCTCTGTCTCTGTCTCTGTCTCTGTCTCTGTCCCTGTCTCTGTCTCCGTATCCGCCGCTGTCTCTGTCTCTGTGTCCATCTCTGTCTCTGTCTCAGTCTCTGTCTCTGTCTCTGTCTCTGTCTCTGTCACTGTCTCTGTCTCTGTCTCTGCCTCTGTCTCTGTCCCTGTCTCTGTCTCCGTCTCCGTCTCTGTCTCTGTCTCTGTCATTGGCTCCATCTCTGTCTCTGTCTCTGTTTCTGTCTGTGTCTCTGTCTCTGCCTCTGTCTCTGTTTATGCCTCTGTTTCTGTCTCTCTCCCTGTATCTGTCTCTGCCTCTGTCTCTGTCCCTGTCTCTGTCTCCGTCTCCACTGCTGTCTCTGTCTCTGTCTCTGACTCTGTCTCTGTCCCTGACTCTGTCTCTGTCTCTGTCTCTGTCGCTGTCTCTGTCTCTGTCTCTGTCTCTGTCTCTGCCTCTTTCTCTGTCTCCGTCTCTCTCTCTTTTCCTGTCTCTGTCTCTGTCTCTGTCTCTGTCTCAGTCTCTGCCTCTGTCTCCGTCCCCGTCTCTGTCTCTGTCTCTGTCATTGGCTCCATCTCGGTCTCTGTCTCAGTCTCTGTCTCTGTCTCTGTCTCTGTCTCTGTCTCTGTCTCTGTCTCTGTCTCTGTCTCTGTCTCTGCCTCTGTCTCTGTTCCTGTCTCTGTCTCTGTCTCTGTCTCTGTCTCTGTCTCTGTCTCTGTCTCTGTCTCTGTCTCTGTCCTGTCTCTGTCTCTGTCACTGCCTCTGTCTCTGTCAGTCGCTCTGTCTTTGTTTCCGTATTTGTCTCCGTCTGTGTCTCCATCTTTGTCTCCGTCTTTGTCTCCGTCTTTGCCACCCTCTTTGTCTCCGTATTTGTCTCCGTCTGTGTCGCCATCTTTGCCTCCGCCTTTGTCTCCGTCTTTGTCTCCGTCGCCGTCTTCCTCTTCGTGTCCGTCTTTGTCTCCGTCTTTGTCACCGTCTTTGTCTCCGTCTTTGTCTCTGTCTCTGTCTCTGTCCCTGTCTCTGTCTCCGTATCCGCCGCTGTCTCTTTCTCTGTCTCCGTCTCCGTCTCTGTCTCTGTCTCTGTTTGTGTCTCCATCTCTGTCTCTGTCTCTGTCTCTGTCTCTGTCTCTGTCTCTGCCTCTGTCTCTGTCCCTGTCTCTGTCTCCGTCTCCGTCTCTGTCTCTGTCTCTGTCATTGGCTCCATCTCTGTCTCTGTCTCTGTTTCTGTCTCTGTCTCTGTCTCTGTCTCTGTCTCTGTCTCTGTCTCTGTCTCTGTCAAAGTCTCTGTCTCTGTCTCTGTCTCTGTCTCTGTCGCTGCCTCTGTCTCTGTCTCCGTCTCTCTCTCTTTTCCTGTCTCTGTCTCTGTCTCTGTCTCTGTCTCTGTCTCTGTCTCTGTCTCTGTCTCTGTCTCTGTCTCTGTCTCTGTCTCTGTCTCTGTCTCTGTCTCTGTCTCTGTCTCTGTCTCTGTCTCTGTCTCTGTCTCTGTCTCTGTCTCTGTCTCTGTCTCTGTCTCTGTCTCTGTCTCTGTCTCTGTCTCTGTCTCTGTCTCTGTCCTGTCTCTGTCTCTGTCTCTGCCTCTGTCTCTGTCTGTGGCTCTGTCTTTGTCTCTTGCGCCTCTGTCTTTGTCTCTGTCCGTGTCTCTGTGTGTGCCTCTGTCTCTGTCTCTGTTTCCGTCTCTGTCGCTGCCTCTGTCTCTGTCTCCGTCTCTCTCTCTTTTCCTGTCTCTGTCTCTGCCTCTGCCTCTGTCCCTGTCTCTGTCTCCGTCTCCGTCTCTGTCTCCGTCTCTGTCATTGGCTCCATCTCTGGCTATGTCTCAGTCTCTGTCTCTGTCTCCGTCTCTGTCTCTGTCTGTGTTTGTGTCTCTGCCTCTGTCTCTGTATCGGACTCTGTCTACGTCACTGTCTTCGTCTTTGTCTCCGTCTTTGTCTCTGTCTTTGTCTCCGTATTTGTCTCCGTCTGTGTCTCCATCTTTGTCTCCGTCTTTGTCTCCGTCTTTGCCTCCCTCTTTGTCTCCGTATTTGTCTCCGTCTGTGTCGCCATCTTTGCCTCCATCTTTGTCTCCGTCTTTGTCTCCGTCGCCGTCTTCCGCTTCGTGTCCGTCTTTGTCTCCGTCTTTGTCACCGTCTTTGTCTCCGTCTCTGCCTCTGTCTCTGTCTGTGGCTCTGTCTTTGACTGATGCGCCTCTGTCTTTGTCTCTGTCTGTGTCTCTCTCTGTGCCTCTGTCTCTGTCTCTGTTTCCGTCTCTGTCGCTGCCTCTGTCCCTGACTCCGCCTCCCTCTCTTTTCCTGTCTCTGTCTCTGTCTCTGTCTCTGTCCCTGTCTCTGTCTCCGTCTACGTCTCTGTCTCTGTCTCTGTCATTGGCTCCATCTCTGTCTCTGTCTCAGTCTCTGTCTCCGTCTCTGTCTCTGTCTCTGTCTCTGTCTCTGTCTCTGCCTCTGTCTCTGTCTCTGTCTCTGTCTCTGTCTCTGTCTCTGTCTCTGTCTCTGTCTCTGTCTCTGTCTCTGTCTCTGTCTCTGTCTCTGTCTCTGTCTCTGTCTCTGTTTCAGTCTCTGTCCTGTCTCTGTCTCTGTCTCTGCCTCTGTCTCTGTCTGTGGCTCTGTCCTTGTCTCATGCGCCTCTGTCTTTGTCTCTGTCTGTGTCTCTGTCTGTGCCTCTGTCTCTGTCTCTGTTTCCGTCTCTGTCGCTGCCTCTGTCTCTGTCTCCGTCTCTCTCTCTTTTCCTGTCTCTGTCTCTGTCTCTGTCTCTGTCCCTGTCTCTGTCTCCGTCTACGTCTCTGTCTTTGTCTCTGTCATTGGCTCCATCTCTGTCTCTGTCTCAGATTCTGTCTCCGTCTCTGTCTCTGTCTCTGTATCTGTCTCTGTCTCTGTCTCTGTTTCTGTTTCTGTCTCTGTCTCTGTCGCTGTCCCTGTCTCTGTCTCTGTCTATGTCTCTGTCTGTGTCTCTGTCTCCGTCTCCGTCTCTGTCTCTGTCTCTGTCTCTGTCTCTGTCTCTGTCTCCATCTCTGTCTCTGTGTCTGTCTCTGTCTCTGTCTCTGTCTCTGTCTCTGTCTCTGTCTCTGCCTCTGTCTCTGTCTCTGTCTCTGTTTCTGTCTCTCTCCCTGTATCTGTCTCTGTCTCTGTCTCTGTCTCTGTCTCTGTCTCTGTCTCTGTCTCTGTCTCTGTCTCTGTCTGTGTCTGTGTCTCTGTCTCTGTCTCTGTATCGGACTCTGTCTCCGTCTTTGTCTCTGTCTTTGTCACCGTCTTTTTCTCCGCCTTTGTCTCCGTCCGTGTCTCCTGCCCCTCTGTTTCTGTCGCTCTCTCTGTCTCTCACTGTGTCTCTCTCTCCGTCTCTGTCTCTGTCTCTGTCCCTGTCTCTGTCTCTGTCTCTGTCTCTGTCTCTGTCTCTGTCCCTGTCTCTGTCTCCGTATCCGCCGCTGTCTCTTTCTCTGTCTCCGTCTCCGTCTCTGTCTCTGTCTCTGTTTGTGTCTCCATCTCTGTCTCTGTCTCTGTCTCTGTCTCTGTCTCTGTCTCTGTCTCTGTCTCTGCCTCTGTCTCTCTCCCTGTCTCTGTCTCCGTCTCCGTCTCTGTCTCTGTCTCTGTCATTGGCTCCATCTCTGTCTCTGTCTCTGTTTCTGTCTCTGTCTCTGTCTCTGCCTCTGTCTCTGTCTCTGTCTCTGTCAAAGTCTCTGTCTCTGTCTCTGTCTCTGTCTCTGTCTCTGTCTCTGTCTCTGTCTCTGTCTCTGTCTCTGTCGCTGCCTCTGTCTCTGTCTCCGTCCCTCTCTCTGTCTCTGTCTCTGTCTCTGTCTCTGTCTCTGTCTCTGTCTCTGTCTCTGTCTCTGTCTCTGTCTCTGTCTCTGTCTCTGTCTCTGTCTCTGTCTCTGTCTCTGTCTCTGCCTCTGCCTCTGTCTGTGGCTCTGTCTTTGACTGATGCGCCTCTGTCTTTGTCTCTGTCTGTGTCTCTGTCTGTGCCTCTGTCTCTGTCTCTGTTTCCGTCTCTGTCGCTGCCTCTGTCCCTGACTCCGTCTCCCTCTCTTTTCTTGTCTCTGACTCTGTCTCTGTCTCTGTCCCTGTCTCTGTCTCCGTCTACGTCTCTGTCTCTGTCTCTGTCATTGGCTCCATCTCTGTCTCTGTCTCAGTCTCTGTCTCTGACTCTGTCTCTGTCTCTGTCTCTGTCTCCATCTCTGTCTCTGTGTCTGTCTCTGTCTCTGTCTCTGTCTCTGTCTCTGTCTCTGTCTCTGTCTCTCTCTCTGTCTCTGTCTCCGTCCCTGTCTCTGCCTCTGTCTCCATCTCTGTCTCTGTCTCTGTCTCTGTCTCTGTCTCAGTCTCTGTCTCTGTCTCTGTCTCTGTCTCTGTCTCTGTCTCTGTTTCTGTCTCTGTCCTGTCTCTGTCTCTGTCTCTGCCTCTGCCTCTGCCTCTGTCTGTGGCTCTGTCTTTGTCTCATGCGCCTCTGTCTTTGTCTCTGTCTGTGTCTCTGTCTGTGCCTCTGTCTCTGTCTCTGTTTCCGTCTCTGTCGCTGCCTCTGTCTCTGTCTCCGTCTCTCTCTCTTTTCCTGTCTCTGTCTCCGTCTCTGTCTCTGTCATTGGCTCCATCTCGGTCTCTGTCTCAGTCTCTGTCTCTGTCTCTGTCTCTGTCTCTGTCTCTGTCTATGTCTCTGTCTCTGTCTCTGCCTCTGTCTCTGTTCCTGTCTCTGTCTCTGCCTCTGTCTCTGTCTCTGTCTCTGTCTCTGTCTCTGTCTCTGTCTCTGTCCTGTCTCTGTCTCTGTCACTGCCTCTGTCTCTGTCTGTGGCTCTGTCTTTGTCTCATGCGCCTCTGTCTTTGTCTCTGTCTGTGTCTCTGTCTGTGCCTCTGTCTCTGTCTCTGTTTCCGTCTCTGTCGCTGCCTCTGTCCCTGACTCCGTCTCTCTCTCTTTTCCTGTCTCTCTCTCTGTCTCTGTCTCTGTCCCTGTCTCTGTCTCTGTCATTGGCTCCATCTCTGTCTCTCTCTCAGTCTCCGTCTCCGTCTCTGTCTCTGTCTCTGTCTCTGTCTCTGTCTCTGTTTCTGTCTCTGTCGCTGACCCTGTCTCTGTCTCTGTCTATGTCTCTGTCTGTGTCTCTGCCTCCGTCTCCGTCTCTGTCTCTGTCTCTGTCTCTGTCTCTGTCTCTGTCTGTGTCTCTGTCTCTGTCTCTGCCTCTGTATCGGTCTCTGTCTCTGTCTCTGTCTCTGTCTCTGTCTCTGTCCCTGTCTCTGTCTCTGTCTCTGACTCTGTCTCTGTCTCTGTTCCTGTCTCTGTCTCCGTATCCGCCGCTGTCTCTGTCTCTGTGTCCATCTCTGTCTCTGTCTCTGACTCTGTCTCTGTCTCTGTTCCTGTCTCTGTCTCCGTATCCGCCGCTGTCTCTGTCTCTGTGTCCATCTCTGTCTCTGTCTCTGTCTCTGTCTCTGTCTCTGTTTCTGTCTCTGCCTCCGTCTCTGTCTCTGTCTCTGTCTCTGTCTCTGTCTCTGTCTCTGTCTCTGCCTCTGTCTCTGTTCCTGTCTCTGCCTCTGTCTCTGTCTCTGTCTCTGTCTCTGTCTCTGTCTCTGTCTCTGTCTCTGTCTCTGTCTCTGTCTCTGCCTCTGTCTCTGTCTGTAGCTCTGTCTTTGTCTCATGCGCCTCTGTCTTTGTCTCTGTCCGTGTCTCTGTCTGTGCCTCTGTCTCTGTCTCTGTTTCCGTCTCTGTCGCTGCCTCTGTCTCTGTCTCCGTCTCTCTCTCTTTTCCTGTCTCTGTCTCTGTCTCTGTCTCTGTCTCTGTCTCTGTCCCTGTCTCTGTCTCCGTCTCCGTCTCTGTCCCTGTCTCTGTCATTGGCTCCATCTCGGTCTCTGTCTCAGTCTCTGTCTCTGTCTCTGTCTCTGTCTCTGTCTTTGTCTCTGTCTCTGTCTCTGTCGCTGCCTCTGTCTCTGTCTCCGTCTCTCTCTCTTTTCCTGTCTCTGTCTCTGTCTCTGTCTCTGTCTCTGTCTCTGTCTCTGTCTCTGTCTCTGTCTCTGTCTCTGTCTCTGTCTGTGTCTCTGTCTCTGTCTCTGTATCGGACTCTGTCTCCGTCTTTGTCTCTATCTTTGTCACCGTCTTTGCCTCCGTCTTTGTCTCCGTCCGTGTCTCCTGCCCCTCTGTTTCTGTCGCTCTCTCTGTCTCTCTCTGTGTCTCTCTCTCCGTCTCTGTCTCTGTCTCTGCCTCTGTCTCTGTCTCTGTCTCTGTTTCTGTCTCTGTCTCTGTCTCTGTCTCTGTCTCTGTCTCTGTCTCTGTCTCTGTCTCTGCCTCTGTCTCTGTTCCTGTCTCTGTCTCCGTCTCTGTCTCTGTCTCTGTCTCTGTCCTGTCTCTGTCTCTGTCTCTGTCTCTGTCTCTGTCTCTGTCTCTGTCTCTGCCTCTGTCTCTGTCCCTTTCGCTGTCTCCGTCTCTGTCTCTGTCATTGGCTCCATCTCTGTCTCCGTCTCTGTCCCTGTCCCTGTCTCTGTCTCTGTCTCTGTCTCTGTCCCTGTATCTGTCTCTGCCGCTGTCTCTGTCCCTGTCTCTGTCTCCGTATCCGCCGCTGTCTCTGTCTCTGTGTCCATCTCTGTCTCTGTCTCTGTCTCTGCCCCTGTCTCTGTCTGTGGCTCTGTCCTTGTCTCATGCGCCTCTGTCTTTGTCTCTGTCTGTGTCTCTGTCTGTGCCTCTGTCCCTGTCCCTGTTTCCGTCTCTGTCGCTGCCTCTGTATCTGTCTCCGTCTCTCTCTCTTTTCCTGTCTCTGTTTCTGTCTCTGTCTCTGTCCCTGTCTCTGTCTCTGTCTCTGTTTCTGTCTCTGTCCTGTCTCTGTCTCTGTCTCTGCCTCTGCCTCTGTCTGTGGCTCTGTCTTTGTCTCATGCGCCTCTGTCTTTGTCTCTGTCTGTGTCTCTGTCTGTGCCTCTGTCTCTGTCTCTGTTTCCGTCTCTGTCGCTGCCTCTGTCTCTGTCTCCGTCTCTCCCTCTTTTCCTGTCTCTGTCTCCGTCTCTGTCTCTGTCTCTGTCTCTGTCTCTGTCTCTGTCTCTGTTTCTGTTTCTGTCTCTGTCTCTGTCTCTGTTTCTGTCTCTGTCTTTGTCTCTGTCTCTGCCTCTGTCTCTGTCTCTGTCTCTGTCTCTGTCTCTGTCTCTGTCTCTGTCTGTGTTTGTGTCTCTGTCTCTGTCTCTGTATCGGACTCTGTCTCCGTCACTGTCTTCGCCTTGTCTCCGTCTTTGTCTCTGTCTTTGTCTCCGTATTTGTCTATGTCTGTGTCTCCATCTTTGTCTCCGTCTTTGTCTCCGTCTTTGCATCCCTCTTTGTCTCCGTATTTGTCTCCGTCTGTGTCGCCATCTTTGCCTCCATCTTTGTCTCCGTCTTTGTCTCCGTCTTTGTCTCCGTCTTTGTCTCCGTCCGTGTCTCCTGCCCCTGTGTTTCTGTCGCTCTCTCTGTCTCTGTCTGTGTCTCTGTCTCCGTCTCTGTCTCTGTCTCTGTCTCTGTCTGTGTCTCTGTCTCCGTCTCTTTCTCTGTCTCTGTCTCTGTCTCTGTCTGTGTCTCTGTCTCTGCCTCTGTCTCTGTCTCTGTCTCTGTCTCTGTCTCTGTCTCTGTCTCTGTCTCCATCTCTGTCTCTGTCTCTGTCTCTGTCTCTGTCGCTGTCTCTGTCTCTGTCTCTGTCTCTGTCTCCATCTCTGTCTCTGTCTCTGTCTCTGTCGCTGTCTCTGTCTCTGTCTCTGCCTCTGTCTCTGTCCCTTTCGCTGTCTCCGCCTCCGTCTCCGTCTCTGTCTCTGTCATTGGCTCCATCTCTGTCTCTGTCTTTGTCTCTGTCTCTGTCTCTGACTCTGTCTCTGTCTCTGACTCTGTCTCTGTCTCTGTCTCTGTCTCTGTCTCTGTCTCTGTCTCTGTCTCTGTCCCTGTCTCTGTCTCTGTCTCTGTGTCCATCTCTGTCTCTGTCTCTGTCTCTGTCTCTGTCTCTGTCTCTGTCTCTGTCCCTGTCTCTGTCTCTGTCTCTGTATCCGTCTCTGTCTCTGTCCCTGTCTCTGTCTCCGTCTCCGCCGCTGTCTCTGTCTCTGTGTCCATCTCTGTCTCTGTCTCTGTCTCTGTCTCTGTCTCTGTCTCTGTCTCTGTTTCTGTCTCTGCCTCTGTCTCTGTCTCTGTCTCTGTCTCTGTCATTGGCTCCATCTCGGTCTCTGTCTCAGTCTCTGTCTCTGTCTCTGTCTCTGTCTCTGTCTCTGACTCTGTCTCTGTCTCTGACTCTGTCTCTGTCTCTGTCTCTGTCTCTGTCTCTGTCTCTGTCTCTGTCTCTGCCCGGTCTCTGCCTCTGTCTCTGTCCCTGTCCGTGTCTCTGTCTCTGTCTCTGTCTCTGTCCCTGTATCTGTCTCTGCATCTGTCTCTGTCCCTGTCTCTGTCTCCGTCTCCGCCGCTGTCTCTGTCTCTGTCTCTGTGTCCATCACTGTCTCTGTCTCAGTCTCTGTCTCTGTCTCTGTCTCTGTCTCTGTCCCTGTCTCTGTCTCTGTCTCTGTATCCGTCTCTGTCTCTGTCACTGTCTCTGTCTCCGTCTCCGCCGCTGTCTCTGTCTCTGTGTCCATCTCTGTCTCTGTCTCTGTCTCTGTCTCTGTCTCTGTCTCTGTCTCTGTCTCTGTTTCTTTCTCTGCCTCTGTCTCTGTCTCCGTCCTCTCTCTTTTCCTGTCTCTGTCACTGTCTCTGTCCCTGTCCCTGTCTCTGTCTCCGTCTACGTCTCTGTCTTTGTCTCTGTCATTGGCTCCATCTCTGTCTCTGTCTCAGTCTCTGTCTCTGTCTCTGTCTCTGTCTCTGTTTCTGTCTCTGCCTCTGTCTCTGTCTCTGTCTCTGTCTCTGTCTCTGTCTCTGTCTCTGTCTCTGTCTCTGCCTCTGTCTCTGTCTGTAGCTCTGTCTTTGTCTCATGCGCCTCTGTCTTTGTCTCTGTCCGTGTCTCGGTCTGTGCCTCTGTCTCTGTCTCTGTTTCCGTCTCTGTCGCTGCCTCTGTCTCTGTCTCCGTCTCTCTCTCTTTTCCTGTCTCTGTCCCTGTCTCTGTCTCTGTCCCTGTCTCTGTCTCCGCCTCCGTCTCTGTCCCTGTCTCTGTCATTGGCTCCATCTCGGTCTCTGTCTCAGTCTCTGTCTCTGTCTCTGTCTCTGTCTCTGTCTCTGTCTCTGTCTCTGTCTCTGTCTCTGTCTCTGTCTCTGTCTCTGTCTCTGTCTCTGTCTCTGTCTCTGTCTCTGTCTCTGTCTCTGTCTCTGTCTCTGTCTCTGTCTCTGTCTCTGTCTCTGTCTCTGTCTCTGTCTCTGTCCTGTCTCTGTCTCTGTCTCTGCCTCTGTCTCTGTCTGTGGCTC
Organism: Megachile willughbiella; assembly: GCA_945859595.2. Lineage (NCBI taxonomy): Eukaryota > Metazoa > Arthropoda > Insecta > Hymenoptera > Megachilidae > Megachile > Megachile willughbiella. The sequence continues at coordinate 309,041 of CAMAOD020000206.1, read as the reverse complement.
TGTCTTTGTCTCTTGCGCCTCTGTCTTTGTCTCTGTCCGTGTCTCTGTGTGTGCCTCTGTCTCTGTCTCTGTTTCCGTCTCTGTCGCTGCCTCTGTCTCTGTCTCCGTCTCTCTCTCTTTTCCTGTCTCTGTCTCTGCCTCTGCCTCTGTCCCTGTCTCTGTCTCCGTCTCCGTCTCTGTCTCCGTCTCTGTCATTGGCTCCATCTCTGGCTATGTCTCAGTCTCTGTCTCTGTCTCCGTCTCTGTCTCTGTCTGTGTTTGTGTCTCTGCCTCTGTCTCTGTATCGGACTCTGTCTACGTCACTGTCTTCGTCTTTGTCTCCGTCTTTGTCTCTGTCTTTGTCTCCGTATTTGTCTCCGTCTGTGTCTCCATCTTTGTCTCCGTCTTTGTCTCCGTCTTTGCCTCCCTCTTTGTCTCCGTATTTGTCTCCGTCTGTGTCGCCATCTTTGCCTCCATCTTTGTCTCCGTCTTTGTCTCCGTCGCCGTCTTCCGCTTCGTGTCCGTCTTTGTCTCCGTCTTTGTCACCGTCTTTGTCTCCGTCTCTGCCTCTGTCTCTGTCTGTGGCTCTGTCTTTGACTGATGCGCCTCTGTCTTTGTCTCTGTCTGTGTCTCTCTCTGTGCCTCTGTCTCTGTCTCTGTTTCCGTCTCTGTCGCTGCCTCTGTCCCTGACTCCGCCTCCCTCTCTTTTCCTGTCTCTGTCTCTGTCTCTGTCCCTGTCTCTGTCTCCGTCTACGTCTCTGTCTCTGTCTCTGTCATTGGCTCCATCTCTGTCTCTGTCTCAGTCTCTGTCTCCGTCTCTGTCTCTGTCTCTGTCTCTGTCTCTGTCTCTGCCTCTGTCTCTGTCTCTGTCTCTGTCTCTGTCTCTGTCTCTGTCTCTGTCTCTGTCTCTGTCTCTGTCTCTGTCTCTGTCTCTGTTTCAGTCTCTGTCCTGTCTCTGTCTCTGTCTCTGCCTCTGTCTCTGTCTGTGGCTCTGTCCTTGTCTCATGCGCCTCTGTCTTTGTCTCTGTCTGTGTCTCTGTCTGTGCCTCTGTCTCTGTCTCTGTTTCCGTCTCTGTCGCTGCCTCTGTCTCTGTCTCCGTCTCTCTCTCTTTTCCTGTCTCTGTCTCTGTCTCTGTCTCTGTCCCTGTCTCTGTCTCCGTCTACGTCTCTGTCTTTGTCTCTGTCATTGGCTCCATCTCTGTCTCTGTCTCAGACTCTGTCTCCGTCTCTGTCTCTGTCTCTGTATCTGTCTCTGTCTCTGTCTCTGTTTCTGTTTCTGTCTCTGTCTCTGTCGCTGTCCCTGTCTCTGTCTCTGTCTATGTCTCTGTCTGTGTCCCTGTCTCCGTCTCCGTCTCCGTCTCTGTCTCTGTCTCTGTCTCTGTCTCTGTCTCTGTCTCCATCTCTGTCTCTGTGTCTGTCTCTGTCTCTGTCTCTGTCTCTGTCTCTGTCTCTGCCTCTGTCTCTGTCTCTGTCTCTGTTTCTGTCTCTCTCCCTGTATCTGTCTCTGTCTCTGTCTCTGTCTCTGTCTCTGTCTCTGTCTCTGTCTCTGTCTCTGTCTCTGTCTCTGTCTGTGTCTGTGTCTCTGTCTCTGTCTCTGTATCGGACTCTGTCTCCGTCTTTGTCTCTGTCTTTGTCACCGTCTTTTTCTCCGCCTTTGTCTCCGTCCGTGTCTCCTGCCCCTCTGTTTCTGTCGCTCTCTCTGTCTCTCTCTGTGTCTCTCTCTCCGTCTCTGTCTCTGTCTCTGTCCCTGTCTCTGTCTCTGTCTCTGTCTCTGTCTCTGTCTCTGTCCCTGTCTCTGTCTCCGTATCCGCCGCTGTCTCTTTCTCTGTCTCCGTCTCCGTCTCTGTCTCTGTCTCTGTTTGTGTCTCCATCTCTGTCTCTGTCTCTGTCTCTGTCTCTGTCTCTGTCTCTGTCTCTGTCTCTGCCTCTGTCTCTGTCCCTGTCTCTGTCTCCGTCTCCGTCTCTGTCTCTGTCTCTGTCATTGGCTCCATCTCTGTCTCTGTCTCTGTTTCTGTCTCTGTCTCTGTCTCTGCCTCTGTCTCTGTCTCTGTCTCTGTCAAAGTCTCTGTCTCTGTCTCTGTCTCTGTCTCTGTCTCTGTCTCTGTCTCTGTCTCTGTCGCTGCCTCTGTCTCTGTCTCCGTCTCTCTCTCTGTCTCTGTCTCTGTCTCTGTCTCTGTCTCTGTCTCTGTCTCTGTCTCTGTCTCTGTCTCTGTCTCTGTCTCTGTCTCTGTCTCTGTCTCTGTCTCTGTCTCTGCCTCTGCCTCTGTCTGTGGCTCTGTCTTTGACTGATGCGCCTCTGTCTTTGTCTCTGTCTGTGTCTCTGTCTGTGCCTCTGTCTCTGTCTCTGTTTCCGTCTCTGTCGCTGCCTCTGTCCCTGACTCCGTCTCCCTCTCTTTTCCTGTCTCTGACTCTGTCTCTGTCTCTGTCCCTGTCTCTGTCTCCGTCTACGTCTCTGTCTCTGTCTCTGTCATTGGCTCCATCTCTGTCTCTGTCTCAGTCTCTGTCTCTGACTCTGTCTCTGTCTCTGTCTCTGTCTCCATCTCTGTCTCTGTGTCTGTCTCTGTCTCTGTCTCTGTCTCTGTCTCTGTCTCTGTCTCTGTCTCTCTCTCTGTCTCTGTCTCCGTCCCTGTCTCTGCCTCTGTCTCCATCTCTGTCTCTGTCTCTGTCTCTGTCTCTGTCTCAGTCTCTGTCTCTGTCTCTGTCTCTGTCTCTGTCTCTGTCTCTGTTTCTGTCTCTGTCCTGTCTCTGTCTCTGTCTCTGCCTCTGCCTCTGCCTCTGTCTGTGGCTCTGTCTTTGTCTCATGCGCCTCTGTCTTTGTCTCTGTCTGTGTCTCTGTCTGTGCCTCTGTCTCTGTCTCTGTTTCCGTCTCTGTCGCTGCCTCTGTCTCTGTCTCCGTCTCTCTCTCTTTTCCTGTCTCTGTCTCCGTCTCTGTCTCTGTCATTGGCTCCATCTCGGTCTCTGTCTCAGTCTCTGTCTCTGTCTCTGTCTCTGTCTCTGTCTCTGTCTATGTCTCTGTCTCTGTCTCTGCCTCTGTCTCTGTTCCTGTCTCTGTCTCTGTCTCTGTCTCTGTCTCTGTCTCTGTCTCTGTCTCTGTCTCTGTCTCTGTCCTGTCTCTGTCTCTGTCACTGCCTCTGTCTCTGTCTGTGGCTCTGTCTTTGTCTCATGCGCCTCTGTCTATGACTCTGTCTGTGTCTCTGCCTCCGTCTCCGTCTCTGTCTCTGTCTCTGTCTCTGTCTCTGTCTCTGTCTGTGTCTCTGTCTCTGTCTCTGCCTCTGTATCGGTCTCTGTCTCTGTCTCTGTCTCTGTCTCTGTCCCTGTCTCTGTCTCTGTCTCTGACTCTGTCTCTGTCTCTGTTCCTGTCTCCGTCTCCGTATCCGCCGCTGTCTCTGTCTCTGTGTCCATCTCTGTCTCTGTCTCTGACTCTGTCTCTGTCTCTGTTCCTGTCTCTGTCTCCGTATCCGCCGCTGTCTCTGTCTCTGTGTCCATCTCTGTCTCTGTCTCTGTCTCTGTCTCTGTCTCTGTCTCTGTCTCTGTCTCTGTCTCTGTCTCTGTTTCTGTCTCTGCCTCCGTCTCTGTCTCTGTCTCTCTCTCTGTCTCTGTCTCTGTCTCTGTCTCTGCCTCTGTCTCTGTTTCTGTCTCTGCCTCTGTCTCTGTCTCTGTCTCTGTCTCTGTCTCTGTCTCTGTCTCTGTCTCTGTCTCTGTCTCTGTCTCTGTCTCTGTCTCTGCCTCTGTCTCTGTCTGTAGCTCTGTCTTTGTCTCATGCGCCTCTGTCTTTGTCTCTGTCCGTGTCTCTGTCTGTGCCTCTGTCTCTGTCTCTGTTTCCGTCTCTGTCGCTGCCTCTGTCTCTGTCTCCGTCTCTCTCTCTTTTCCTGTCTCTGTCTCTGTCTCTGTCTCTGTCTCTGTCTCTGTCCCTGTCTCTGTCTCCGTCTCCGTCTCTGTCCCTGTCTCTGTCATTGGCTCCATCTCGGTCTCTGTCTCAGTCTCTGTCTCTGTCTCTGTCTCTGTCTCTGTCTCTGTCTCTGTCGCTGCCTCTGTCTCTGTCTCCGTCTCTCTCTCTTTTCCTGTCTCTGTCTCTGTCTCTGTCTCTGTCTCTGTCTCTGTCTCTGTCTCTGTCTCTGTCTCTGTCTCTGTCTGTGTCTCTGTCTCTGTCTCTGTATCGGACTCTGTCTCCGTCTTTGTCTCTATCTTTGTCACCGTCTTTGTCTCCGTCTTTGTCTCCGTCCGTGTCTCCTGCCCCTCTGTTTCTGTCGCTCTCTCTGTCTCTCTCTGTGTCTCTCTCTCCGTCTCTGTCTCTGTCTCTGTCCCTGTCTCTGTCGCTGTCTCTGTCTCTGTCTCTGTCTCTGTCTCTGTCCCTGTCTCTGTCTCCGTATCCGCCGCTGTCTCTTTCTCTGTGTCCATCTCTGTCTCTGTCTCAGTCTCTGTCTCTGTCTCTGTCTCTGTTTGTGTCTCCATCTCTGTCTCTGTCTCTGTCTCTGTCTCTGTCTCTGTCTCTGCCTCTGTCTCTGTCCCTGTCTCTGTCTCCGTCTCCGTCTCTGTCTCTGTCTCTGTCATTGGCTCCATCTCTGTCTCTGTCTCTGTTTCTGTCTCTGTCTCTGTCTCTGCCTCTGTCTCTGTCTCTGTCTCTGTCTCAGTCTCTGTCTCTGTCTCTGTCTCTGTCTCTGTCTCTGTCGCTGCCTCTGTCTCTGTCTCCGTCCCTCTCTCTTTTCCTGTCTCTGTCTCTGTCTCTGTCTCTGTCTCTGTCTCTGTCTCTGTCTCTGTCTCTGTCTCTGTCTCTGTCTCTGTCTCTGCCTCTGTCTCTGTCTGTAGCTCTGTCTTTGTCTCATGCGCCTCTGTCTTTGTCTCTGTCCGTGTCTCTGTCTGTGCCTCTGTCTCTGTCTCTGTTTCCGTCTCTGTCGCTGCCTCTGTCTCTGTCTCCGTCTCTCTCTCTTTTCCTGTCTCTGTCTCTGTCTCTGTCTCTGTCTCTGTCTCTGTCCCTGTCTCTGTCTCCGTCTCCGTCTCTGTCCCTGTCTCTGTCATTGGCTCCATCTCGGTCTCTGTCTCAGTGTCTGTCTCTGTCTCTGTCTCTGTCTCTGTCTCTGTCTCTGTCTCTGTCTCTGTCGCTGCCTCTGTCTCTGTCTCCGTCTCTCTCTCTTTTCCTGTCTCTGTCTCTGTCTCTGTCTCTGTCTCTGTCTCTGTCTCTGTCTCTGTCTCTGTTTCTGTTTCTGTCTCTGTCTCTGTCTCTGTCTCTGTCTCTGTTTCTGTCTCTGTCTTTGTCTCTGTCTCTGCCTCTGTCTCTGTCTCTGTCTCTGTCTCTGTCTCTGTCTCTGTCTCTGTCTCTGTCTGTGTTTGTGTCTCTGCCTCTGTCTCTGCTTCGGCCTCTGTCTCCGTCACTGTCTTCGTCTTTGTCTCCGTCTTTGTCTCTGTCTTTGTCTCCGTATTTGTCTCCGTCTGTGTCTCCATCTTTGTCTCCGTCTTTGTCTCCGTCTTTGCATCCCTCTTTGTCTCCATATTTGTCTCCGTCTGTGTCGCCATCTTTGCCTCCATCTTTGTCTCCGTCTTTGTCTCCGTCGCCGTCTTCCGCTTCGTGTCCGTCTTTGTCTCCATCTTTGTCACCGTCTTTGTCTCCGTCTTTGTCTCCGTCCGTGTCTCCTGCCCCTGTGTTTCTGTCGCTCTCTCTGTCTCTGTCTGTGTCTCTGTCTCCGTCTCTGTCTCTGTCTCTGTCTCTGTCTCTGTCTCTGTCTGTGTCTCTGCCTCCGTCTCTTTCTCTGTCTCTGTCTCTGTCTCTGTCTCTGCCTCTGTCTCTGTCTCTGTCTCTGTCTCTGTCTCTGTCTCTGTCTCCATCTCTGTCTCTGTCTCTGTCTCTGTCTCTGTCTCTGTCTCTGTCTCTGTCTCTGCCTCTGTCTCTGTCCCTTTCGCTGTCTCCGTCTCCGTCTCCGTCTCTGTCTCTGTCATTGGCTCCATCTCTGTCTCCGTCTTTGTCTCTGTCTCTGTCTCTGACTCTGTCTCTGTCTCTGAATCTGTCTCTGTCTCTGTCTCTGTCTCTGTCTCTGTCTCTGTCTCTGTCTCTGTCTCTGTCTCTGTCTCTGTCTCTGTCCTGTCTCTGCCTCTGCCTCTGTCCCTGTCCCTGTCTCTGTCTCTGTCTCTGTCTCTGTCCCTGTATCTGTCTCTGCCTCTGTCTCTGTCCCTGTCTCTGTCTCCGTCTCCGCCGCTGTCTCTGTCCCTGTCTCTGTGTCCATCTCTGTCTCTGTCTCTGTCTCTGTCTCTGTCTCTGTCTCTGTCTCTGTCCCTGTCTCTGTCTCTGTCTCTGTATCCGTCTCTGTCTCTGTCCATGTCTCTGTCTCCGTCTCCGCCGCTGTCTCTGTCTCTGTGTCCATCTCTGTCTCTGTCTCTGTCTCCGTCTCTGTCTCTGTCTCTGTCTCTGTTTCTGTCTCTGCCTCTGTCTCTGTCTCTGTCTCTGTCTCTGTCTCTGTCTCTGTCTCTGTCTCTGTCTCTGTCTCTGCCTCTGTCTCTGTCTGTAGCTCTGTCTTTGTCTCTGTCTGTGTCTCTGTCTGTGCCTCTGTCTCTGTCTCTGTTTCCCTCTCTGTCGCTGCCTCTGTCCCTGACTCCGTCTCTCTCTCCTTTCCTGTCTCTGTCTCTGTCTCTGTGTCTGTCCCTGTCTCTGTCTCTGTCATTGGCTCCATCTCTGTCTCTCTCTCAGTCTCTGTCTCCGTCTCTGTCTCTGTCTCTGTCTCTGTCCCTGTCTCTGTCTCCGTATCCGCCGCTGTCTCTTTCTCTGTGTCCATCTCTGACTCTGTCTCTGTCTCTGTCTCTGTCTCTGTCTCTGTCTCTGTCTCTGTCTCTGTCTCTGTCTATGTCTCTGTCTCTGTCTCTGTCTCTGTCTCTGTCTCTGTCTCTGTCCTGTCTCTGTCTCTGTCTCTGCCTCTGTCTCTGTCTGTGGCTCTGTCTTTGTCTCTTGCGCCTCTGTCTTTGTCTCTGTCCGTGTCTCTGTGTGTGCCTCTGTCTCTGTCTCTGTTTCCGCCTCTGTCGCTGCCTCTGTCTCTGTCTCCGTCTCTCTCTCTTTTCCTGTCTCTGTCTCTGTCTCTGTCTCTGTCCCTGTCTCTGTCTCCGTCTACGTCTCTGTCTTTGTCTCTGTCATTGGCTCCATCTCTGTCTCTGTCTCAGTCTCTGTCTCCGTCTCTGTCTCTGTCTCTGTATCTGTCTCTGTCTCTGTTTCTGTTTCTGTCTCTGTCTCTGTCGCTGTCCCTGTCTCTGTCTCTGTCTATGTCTCTGTCTGTGTCTCTGTCTCCGTCTCCGTCTCTGTCTCTGTCTCTGTCTCTGTCTCCATCTCTGTCTCTGTGTCTGTCTCTGTCTCTGTCTCTGTCTCTGTCTCTGTCTCTGTCTCTGTCTCTGTCTCTGTCTCTGTCTCTGTCCCTGTCTCTGTCTCTGTCTCCATCTCTGTCTCTGTCTCAGTCTCTGTCTCTGTCTCTGTCTCTGTCTCTGTCTCTGTCTCTGTCTCTGTCTCTGTCTCTGTCTCTGTCTCTGTCTCTGTCTCTGTCTCTGTCTCTGTTTCTGTCTCTGTCCTGTCTCTGTCTCTGTCTCTGCCTCTGCCTCTGTCTGTGGCTCTGTCTTTGTCTCATGCGCCTCTGTCTTTGTCTCTGTCTGTGTCTCTGTCTGTGCCTCTGTCTCTGTCTCTGTTTCCGTCTCTGTCGCTGCCTCTGTCTCTGTCTCCGTCTCTCTCTCTTTTCCTGTCTCTGTCTCCGTCTCTGTCTCTGTCTCTGTCTCTGTCTCTGTTTCTGTCTCTGTCTCTGTCTCTGTCTCTGTTTCTGTCTCTGTCTTTGTCTCTGTCTCTGCCTCTGTCTCTGTCTCTGTCTCTGTCTCTGTCTCTGTCTCTGTCTCCATCTCTGTCTCTGTGTCTGTCTCTGTCTCTGTCTCTGTCTCTGTCTCTGTCTCTGTCTCTGTCTCTGTCTCTGTCCCTGTCTCTGTCTCTGTCTCCATCTCTGTCTCTGTCTCAGTCTCTGTCTCTGTCTCTGTCTCTGTCTCTGTCTCTGTCTCTGTCTCTGTCTCTGTCTCTGTTTCTGTCTCTGTCCTGTCTCTGTCTCTGTCTCTGCCTCTGCCTCTGTCTGTGGCTCTGTCTTTGTCTCATGCGCCTCTGTCTTTGTCTCTGTCTGTGTCTCTGTCTGTGCCTCTGTCTCTGTCTCTGTTTCCGTCTCTGTCGCTGCCTCTGTCTCTGTCTCCGTCTCTCTCTCTTTTCCTGTCTCTGTCTCCGTCTCTGTCTCTGTCTCTGTCTCTGTCTCTGTCTCTGTTTCTGTTTCTGTCTCTGTCTCTGTCTCTGTCTCTGTTTCTGTCTCTGTCTTTGTCTCTGTCTCTGCCTCTGTCTCTGTCTCTGTCTCTGTCTCTGTCTCTGTCTCTGTCTCTGTCTGTGTTTGTGTCTCTGTCTCTGTCTCTGTTTCGGCCTCTGTCTCCGTCACTGTCTTCGTCTTTGTCTCCGTCTTTGTCTCTGTCTTTGTCTCCGTATTTGTCTCCGTCTGTGTCTCCATCTTTGTCTCCGTCTTTGTCTCCGTCTTTGCATCCCTCTTTGTCTCCATATTTGTCTCCGTCTGTGTCGCCATCTTTGCCTCCATCTTTGTCTCCGTCTTTGTCTCCGTCGCCGTCTTCCGCTTCGTGTCCGTCTTTGTCTCCATCTCTGTCACCGTCTTTGTCTCCGTCTTTGTCTCCGTCCGTGTCTCCTGCCCCTGTGTTTCTGTCGCTCTCTCTGTCTCTGTCTGTGTCTCTGTCTCCGTCTCTGTCTCTGTCTCTGTCTCTGTCTCTGTCTCTGTCTGTGTCTCTGCCTCCGTCTCTTTCTCTGTCTCTGTCTCTGTCTCTGTCTCTGCCTCTGTCTCTGTCTCTGTCTCTGTCTCTGTCTCTGTCTCTGTCTCCATCTCTGTCTCTGTCTCTGTCTCTGTCTCTGTCTCTGTCTCTGTCTCTGTCTCTGCCTCTGTCTCTGTCCCTTTCGCTGTCTCCGTCTCCGTCTCCGTCTCTGTCTCTGTCATTGGCTCCATCTCTGTCTCCGTCTTTGTCTCTGTCTCTGTCTCTGACTCTGTCTCTGTCTCTGAATCTGTCTCTGTCTCTGTCTCTGTCTCTGTCTCTGTCTCTGTCTCTGTCTCTGTCTCTGTCTCTGTCTCTGTCTCTGTCTCTGTCCTGTCTCTGCCTCTGCCTCTGTCCCTGTATCTGTCTCTGCCTCTGTCTCTGTCCCTGTCTCTGTCTCCGTCTCCGCCGCTGTCTCTGTCCCTGTCTCTGTGTCCATCTCTGTCTCTGTCTCTGTCTCTGTCTCTGTCTCTGTCTCTGTCTCTGTCCCTGTCTCTGTCTCTGTCTCTGTATCCGTCTCTGTCTCTGTCCATGTCTCGGTCTCCGTCTCCGCCGCTGTCTCTGTCTCTGTGTCCATCTCTGTCTCTGTCTCTGTCTCCGTCTCTGTCTCTGTCTCTGTCTCTGTTTCTGTCTCTGCCTCTGTCTCTGTCTCTGTCTCTGTCTCTGTCTCTGTCTCTGTCTCTGTCTCTGTCTCTGTCTCTGCCTCTGTCTCTGTCTGTAGCTCTGTCTTTGTCTCTGTCTGTGTCTCTGTCTGTGCCTCTGTCTCTGTCTCTGTTTCCCTCTCTGTCGCTGCCTCTGTCCCTGACTCCGTCTCTCTCTCCTTTCCTGTCTCTGTCTCTGTCTCTGTGTCTGTCCCTGTCTCTGTCTCTGTCATTGGCTCCATCTCTGTCTCTCTCTCAGTCTCTGTCTCCGTCTCTGTCTCTGTCTCTGTCTCTGTCCCTGTCTCTGTCTCCGTATCCGCCGCTGTCTCTTTCTCTGTGTCCATCTCTGTCTCTGTCTCAGTCTCTGTCTCTGTCTGTGTCTCTGTCTGTTTCTCTGTCTCTGTCTCTGTCTCTGTCTCTGTCTCTGTCTCTGTCTCTGTCTCTGTCTCTGTCTCTGTCTATGTCTCTGTCTCTGTCTCTGTCTCTGTCTCTGTCTCTGTCTCTGTCCTGTCTCTGTCTCTGTCTCTGCCTCTGTCTCTGTCTGTGGCTCTGTCTTTGTCTCTTGCGCCTCTGTCTTTGTCTCTGTCCGTGTCTCTGTGTGTGCCTCTGTCTCTGTCTCTGTTTCCGTCTCTGTCGCTGCCTCTGTCTCTGTCTCCGTCTCTCTCTCTTTTCCTGTCTCTGTCTCTGTCTCTGTCTCTGTCCCTGTCTCTGTCTCCGTCTACGTCTCTGTCTTTGTCTCTGTCATTGGCTCCATCTCTGTCTCTGTCTCAGTCTCTGTCTCCGTCTCTGTCTCTGTCTCTGTATCTGTCTCTGTCTCTGTTTCTGTTTCTGTCTCTGTCTCTGTCGCTGTCCCTGTCTCTGTCTCTGTCTATGTCTCTGTCTGTGTCTCTGTCTCCGTCTCCGTCTCTGTCTCTGTCTCTGTCTCTGTCTCCATCTCTGTCTCTGTGTCTGTCTCTGTCTCTGTCTCTGTCTCTGTCTCTGTCTCTGTCTCTGTCTCTGTCTCTGTCTCTGTCTCTGTCCCTGTCTCTGTCTCTGTCTCCATCTCTGTCTCTGTCTCAGTCTCTGTCTCTGTCTCTGTCTCTGTCTCTGTCTCTGTCTCTGTCTCTGTCTCTGTCTCTGTCTCTGTCTCTGTCTCTGTCTCTGTTTCTGTCTCTGTCCTGTCTCTGTCTCTGTCTCTGCCTCTGCCTCTGTCTGTGGCTCTGTCTTTGTCTCATGCGCCTCTGTCTTTGTCTCTGTCTGTGTCTCTGTCTGTGCCTCTGTCTCTGTCTCTGTTTCCGTCTCTGTCGCTGCCTCTGTCTCTGTCTCCGTCTCTCTCTCTTTTCCTGTCTCTGTCTCCGTCTCTGTCTCTGTCTCTGTCTCTGTCTCTGTTTCTGTTTCTGTCTCTGTCTCTGTCTCTGTCTCTGTTTCTGTCTCTGTCTTTGTCTCTGTCTCTGCCTCTGTCTCTGTCTCTGTCTCTGTCTCTGTATCCGTCTCTGTCTCTGTCCATGTCTCTGTCTCCGCCTCCGCCGCTGTCTCTGTCTCTGTGTCCATCTCTGTCTCTGTCTCTGTCTCCGTCTCTGTCTCTGTCTCTGTCTCTGTTTCTGTCTCTGCCTCTGTCTCTGTCTCTGTCTCTGTCTCTGTCTCTGTCTCTGTCTCTGTCTCTGCCTCTGTCTCTGTCTGTAGCTCTGTCTTTGTCTCTGTCTGTGTCTCTGTCTGTGCCTCTGTCTCTGTCTCTGTTTCCCTCTCTGTCGCTGCCTCTGTCCCTGACTCCGTCTCTCTCTCCTTTCCTGTCTCTGTCTCTGTCTCTGTGTCTGTCCCTGTCTCTGTCTCTGTCATTGGCTCCATCTCTGTCTCTCTCTCAGTCTCTGTCTCCGTCTCTGTCTCTGTCTCTGTCTCTGTCCCTGCCTCTGTCTCCGTATCCGCCGCTGTCTCTTTCTCTGTGTCCATCTCTGTCTCTGTCTCAGTCTCTGTCTCTGTCTGTGTCTCTGTCTGTTTCTCCATCTCTGTCTCTGTCTCTGTCTCTGTCTCTGTCTCTGTTTCTGCCTCTGTCTCTGTCCCTGGCTCTGTCTCCGTCTCCGTCTCTGTCTCTGTCTCTGTCATTGGCTCCATCTCTGTCTCTGTCTCTGTGTCTGTCTCTGTCTCTGTCTGTGTTTGTGTCTCTGTCTCTGTCTCTGTTTCGGCCTCTGTCTCCGTCACTGTCTTCGTCTTTGTCTCCGTCTTTGTCTCTGTCTTTGTCTCCGTATTTGTCTCCGTCTGTGTCTCCATCTTTGTCTCCGTCTTTGTCTCCGTCTTTGCATCCCTCTTTGTCTCCATATTTGTCTCCGTCTGTGTCGCCATCTTTGCCTCCATCTTTGTCTCCGTCTTTGTCTCCGTCGCCGTCTTCCGCTTCGTGTCCGTCTTTGTCTCCATCTTTGTCACCGTCTTTGTCTCCGTCTTTGTCTCCGTCCGTGTCTCCTGCCCCTGTGTTTCTGTCGCTCTCTCTGTCTCTGTCTGTGTCTCTGTCTCCGTCTCTGTCTCTGTCTCTGTCTCTGTCTCTGTCTCTGTCTGTGTCTCTGCCTCCGTCTCTTTCTCTGTCTCTGTCTCTGTCTCTGTCTCTGCCTCTGTCTCTGTCTCTGTCTCTGTCTCTGTCTCTGTCTCTGTCTCCATCTCTGTCTCTGTCTCTGTCTCTGTCTCTGTCTCTGTCTCTGTCTCTGTCTCTGCCTCTGTCTCTGTCCCTTTCGCTGTCTCCGTCTCCGTCTCCGTCTCTGTCTCTGTCATTGGCTCCATCTCTGTCTCCGTCTTTGTCTCTGTCTCTGTCTCTGACTCTGTCTCTGTCTCTGAATCTGTCTCTGTCTCTGTCTCTGTCTCTGTCTCTGTCTCTGTCTCTGTCTCTGTCTCTGTCTCTGTCTCTGTCTCTGTCTCTGTCCTGTCTCTGCCTCTGCCTCTGTCCCTGTCCCTGTCTCTGTCTCTGTCTCTGCCTCTGTCTCTGTCTGTAGCTCTGTCTTTGTCTCTGTCTGTGTCTCTGTCTGTGCCTCTGTCTCTGTCTCTGTTTCCCTCTCTGTCGCTGCCTCTGTCCCTGACTCCGTCTCTCTCTCCTTTCCTGTCTCTGTCTCTGTCTCTGTGTCTGTCCCTGTCTCTGTCTCTGTCATTGGCTCCATCTCTGTCTCTCTCTCAGTCTCTGTCTCCGTCTCTGTCTCTGTCTCTGTCTCTGTCCCTGTCTCTGTCTCCGTATCCGCCGCTGTCTCTTTCTCTGTGTCCATCTCTGTCTCTGTCTCAGTCTCTGTCTCTGTCTGTGTCTCTGTCTGTTTCTCTGTCTCTGTCTCTGTCTCTGTCTCTGTCTCTGTCTCTGTCTCTGTCTCTGTCTCTGTCTCTGTCTATGTCTCTGTCTCTGTCTCTGTCTCTGTCTCTGTCTCTGTCTCTGTCCTGTCTCTGTCTCTGTCTCTGCCTCTGTCTCTGTCTGTGGCTCTGTCTTTGTCTCTTGCGCCTCTGTCTTTGTCTCTGTCCGTGTCTCTGTGTGTGCCTCTGTCTCTGTCTCTGTTTCCGTCTCTGTCGCTGCCTCTGTCTCTGTCTCCGTCTCTCTCTCTTTTCCTGTCTCTGTCTCTGTCTCTGTCTCTGTCCCTGTCTCTGTCTCCGTCTACGTCTCTGTCTTTGTCTCTGTCATTGGCTCCATCTCTGTCTCTGTCTCAGTCTCTGTCTCCGTCTCTGTCTCTGTCTCTGTATCTGTCTCTGTCTCTGTTTCTGTTTCTGTCTCTGTCTCTGTCGCTGTCCCTGTCTCTGTCTCTGTCTATGTCTCTGTCTGTGTCTCTGTCTCCGTCTCCGTCTCTGTCTCTGTCTCTGTCTCTGTCTCCATCTCTGTCTCTGTGTCTGTCTCTGTCTCTGTCTCTGTCTCTGTCTCTGTCTCTGTCTCTGTCTCTGTCTCTGTCTCTGTCCCTGTCTCTGTCTCTGTCTCCATCTCTGTCTCTGTCTCAGTCTCTGTCTCTGTCTCTGTCTCTGTCTCTGTCTCTGTCTCTGTCTCTGTCTCTGTCTCTGTCTCTGTCTCTGTCTCTGTCTCTGTCTCTGTCTCTGTTTCTGTCTCTGTCCTGTCTCTGTCTCTGTCTCTGCCTCTGCCTCTGTCTGTGGCTCTGTCTTTGTCTCATGCGCCCCTGTCTTTGTCTCTGTCTGTGTCTCTGTCTGTGCCTCTGTCTCTGTCTCTGTTTCCGTCTCTGTCGCTGCCTCTGTCTCTGTCTCCGTCTCTCTCTCTTTTCCTGTCTCTGTCTCCGTCTCTGTCTCTGTCTCTGTCTCTGTCTCTGTTTCTGTTTCTGTCTCTGTCTCTGTCTCTGTCTCTGTTTCTGTCTCTGTCTTTGTCTCTGTCTCTGCCTCTGTCTCTGTCTCTGTCTCTGTCTCTGTATCCGTCTCTGTCTCTGTCCATGTCTCTGTCTCCGCCTCCGCCGCTGTCTCTGTCTCTGTGTCCATCTCTGTCTCTGTCTCTGTCTCCGTCTCTGTCTCTGTCTCTGTCTCTGTTTCTGTCTCTGCCTCTGTCTCTGTCTCTGTCTCTGTCTCTGTCTCTGTCTCTGTCTCTGTCTCTGTCTCTGCCTCTGTCTCTGTCTGTAGCTCTGTCTTTGTCTCTGTCTGTGTCTCTGTCTGTGCCTCTGTCTCTGTCTCTGTTTCCCTCTCTGTCGCTGCCTCTGTCCCTGACTCCGTCTCTCTCTCCTTTCCTGTCTCTGTCTCTGTCTCTGTGTCTGTCCCTGTCTCTGTCTCTGTCATTGGCTCCATCTCTGTCTCTCTCTCAGTCTCTGTCTCCGTCTCTGTCTCTGTCTCTGTCTCTGTCCCTGCCTCTGTCTCCGTATCCGCCGCTGTCTCTTTCTCTGTGTCCATCTCTGTCTCTGTCTCAGTCTCTGTCTCTGTCTCTGTCTGTGTCTCTGTCTGTTTCTCCATCTCTGTCTCTGTCTCTGTCTCTGTCTCTGTCTCTGTTTCTGCCTCTGTCTCTGTCCCTGGCTCTGTCTCCGTCTCCGTCTCTGTCTCTGTCTCTGTCATTGGCTCCATCTCTGTCTCTGTCTCTGTCTCTGTCTGTGTTTGTGTCTCTGTCTCTGTCTCTGTTTCGGCCTCTGTCTCCGTCACTGTCTTCGTCTTTGTCTCCGTCTTTGTCTCTGTCTTTGTCTCCGTATTTGTCTCCGTCTGTGTCTCCATCTTTGTCTCCGTCTTTGTCTCCGTCTTTGCATCCCTCTTTGTCTCCGTATTTGTCTCCGTCTGTGTCGCCATCTTTGCCTCCATCTTTGTCTCCGTCTTTGTCTCCGTCGCCGTCTTCCGCTTCTTGTCCGTCTTTGTTTCCGTCTTTGTCACCGTCTTTGTCTCCGTCTTTGTCTCCGTCCGTGTCTCCTGCCCCTGTGTTTCTGTCGCTCTCTCTGTCTCTGTCTGTGTCTCTGTCTCCGTCTCTGTCTCTGTCTCTGTCTCTGTCTCTGTCTCTGTCTCTGTCTCTGTCTCTGTCTCTGTCTCTGTCCCTGTCTCTGTCTCTGTCTCCATCTCTGTCTCTGTCTCTGTCTCTGTCTCTGTCTCTGCCTCTGTCTCTGTCTCTGTCTCTGTCTCTGTCTCTGTCTCTGTCTCTGTCTCTGTCTCTGTCTCTGTCTCTGCCTCTGTCTCTGTCCCTTTCGCTGTCTCCGTCTCCGTCTCCGTCTCTGTCTCTGTCATTGGCTCCATCTCTGCCTCCGTCTTTGTCTCTGTCTCTGTCTCTGACTCTATCTCTGTCTCTGAATCTGTCTCTGTCTCTGTGTCTGTCTCTGTCTCTGTCTCTGTCTCTGTCCTGTCTCTGCCTCTGCCTCTGTCCCTGTCCCTGTCTCTGTCTCTGTCTCTGTCTCTGTCCCTGTATCTGTCTCTGCCTCTGTCTCTGTCCCTGTCTCTGTCTCCGTCTCCGCCGCTGTCTCTGTCTCTGTCTCTGTCTCTGTCTCTGTCTCTGTCTCTGTCTCTGTCTCTGTCTCTGTTCCTGTCTCTGTCTCCGTATCCGCCGCTGTCTCTGTCTCTGTCTCAGTCTATGTCTCTGTCTCTGTCTCTGTCTGTGTCTCTGCCTCTGTCTCCGTATCTGCCGCTGTCTGTGTCTCTGTCGCTGTCTCTGTCTCTGTCTCTGTCTATGTCTCTGTCTGTGTCTCTGTGTCCGTCTCCGTCTCCGTCTCTGTCTCTGTCTCTGTCATTGGCTCCATCTCTGTCTCTGTCTCAGTCTCTGTCACTGTCTCTGTCTCTGTCTCTGTCTCTGTCTCTGTCTCTGTTTCTGTCTCTGTCTCTGTCTCTGTCTCTGTCTCTGTCTCTGTCTCTGTCCTGTCCCTGTCTCTGTCTCTGTCCCTGTCTCTGTCTCTGCCTCTGTCTCTGTCTGTGGCTCTGTCTTTGTATCATGCGCCTGTGTCTTTGTCTCTGTCCGTGTCTCTGTCTGTGCCCCTGTCTCTGTCTCTGTTTCCGTCTCTGTCGCTGCCTCTGTCTCTGTCTCCGTCTCTCTCTCTTTTCCTGTCTCTGTCTCTGTCTCTGTCTCTGTCTCTGTCTCTGCCTCTGTCTCTGTCTCTGTCTCTGTCTCTGTCTCTGTCTCTGTCTCTGTCTCTGTCTCTGTCTCTGTCTCTGTCTCTGTATCTGTCTCTGTCTCTGTCTCTGTCTCTGTCTCTGTCTCTGTCTCTGTCTCTGTCTCTGTCTCTGTCTCTGTCCTGTCTCTGTCTCTGTCTCTGCCTCTGTCTCTGTCTGTGGCTCTGTCTTTGTCTCTTGCGCCTCTGTCTTTGTCTCTGTCCGTGTCTCTGTCTGTGCCTCTGTCTCTGTCTCTGTTTCCGTCTCTGTCGCTGCCTCTGTCCCTGACTCCGTCTCTCTCTCTTTTCCTGTCTCTGTCTCTCTCTCTGTCTCTGTCCCTGTCTCTGTCTCTGTCATTGGCTCCATCTCTGTCTCTCTCTCAGTCTCCGTCTCCGTCTCTGTCTCTGTCTCTGTCTCTGTCTCTGTCCCTGTCTCTGTCTCCGTCTCCGTCTCTGTCTGTGTCTCTGTCATTGGCTCCATCTCTGTCTCTGTCTCTGTCTCTGTCTCTGTCTCCGTCTCTGTCGCTGCCTCTGTCTCTGTCTCCGTCTCTCTCTCTTTTCCTGTCTCTGTCTCTGTCTCTGTCTCTGTCTCTGCCTCTGTCTCTGTCTCTGTCTCTGTTTCTGTCTGTGTCTCTGTCTCTGTCTCTGCCTCTGTATCGGTCTCTGTCTCTGTCTCTGTCTCTGTCTCTGTCTCTGTCCTGTCCCTGTCTCTGTCTCTGTCCCTGTCTCTGTCTCTGCCTCTGTCTCTGTCTGTGGCTCTGTCTTTGTATCATGCGCCTGTGTCTTTGTCTCTGTCCGTGTTTGTGTCTCTGTCTCTGTCTCTGTTTCGGCCTCTGTCTCCGTCACTGTCTTCGTCTTTGTCTCCGTCTTTGTCTCTGTCTTTGTCTCCGTATTTGTCTCCGTCTGTGTCTCCATCTTTGTCTCCGTCTTTGTCTCCGTCTTTGCATCCCTCTTTGTCTCCGTATTTGTCTCCGTCTGTGTCGCCATCTTTGCCTCCATCTTTGTCTCCGTCTTTGTCTCCGTCGCCGTCTTCCGCTTCGTGTCCGTCTTTGTCTCCGTCTTTGTCACCGTCTTTGTCTCCGTCTTTGTCTCCGTCAGTGTCTCCTGCCCCTGTGTTTCTGTCGCTCTCTCTGTCTCTGTCTGTGTCTCTGTCTCCGTCTCTGTCTCTGTCTCTGTCTCTGTCTCTGTCTCTGTCTGCGTCTCTGTCTCCGTCTCTTTCTCTGTCTCTGTCTCTGTCTCTGTCTCTGCCTCTGTCTCTGTCTCTGTCTCTGTCTCTGTCTCTGTCTCCATCTCTGTCTCTGTCTCTGTCTCTGTCTCTGTCTCTGTCTCTGTCTCTGTCTCTGTCTCTGCCTCTGTCTCTGTCCCTTTCGCTGTCTCCGTCTCCGTCTCCGTCTCTGTCTCTGTCATTGGCTCCATCTCTGCCTCCGTCTTTGTCTCTGTCTCTGTCTCTGACTCTATCTCTGTCTCTGAATCTGTCTCTGTCTCTGTGTCTGTCTCTGTCTCTGTCTCTGTCTCTGTCCTGTCTCTGCCTCTGCCTCTGTCCCTGTCCCTGTCTCTGTCTCTGTCTCTGTCTCTGTCCCTGTATCTGTCTCTGCCTCTGTCTCTGTCCCTGTCTCTGTCTCCGTCTCCGCCGCTGTCTCTGTCTCTGTCTCTGTGTCCATCTCTGTCTCTGTCTCTGTCTCTGTCTCTGTCTCTGTCTCTGTCTCTGTCTATGTCTCTGTCTCTGTCCCTGTCTCTGTCTCTGTCTCTGTATCCGTCTCTGTCTCTGTCCATGTCTCTGTCTCCGTCTCCGCCGCTGTCTCTGTCTCTGTGTCCATCTCTGTCTCTGTCTCTGTCTCCGTCTCTGACTCTGTTCCTGTCTCTGTCTCTGTCTCTGTCTCTGTCTCTGTTCCTGTCTCTGTCCTGTCTCTGTCTCTGTCTCTGCCTCTGCCTCTGTCTGTGGCTCTGTCTTTGTCTCATGCGCCTCTGTCTTTGTCTCTGTCTGTGTCTCTGTCTGTGCCTCTGTCTCTGTCTCTGTTTCCGTCTCTGTCGCTGCCTCTGTCTCTGTCTCCGTCTCTCTCTCTATTCCTGTCTCTGTCTCCGTCTCTGTCTCTGTCTCTGTCTCTGTCTCTGTCTCTGTTTCTGTCTCTGTCTCTGTCTCTGTCTCTGTTTCTGTCTCTGTCTTTGTCTCTGTCTCTGCCTCTGCCTCTGTCTCTGTCTCTGTCTCTGTCTCTGTCTCTGTCTCTGTCTGTGTTTGTGTCTCTGTCTCTGTCTCTGTTTCGGCCTCTGTCTCCGTCACTGTCTTCGTCTTTGTCTCCGTCTTTGTCTCTGTCTTTGTCTCCGTATTTGTCTCCGTCTGTGTCTCCATCTTTGTCTCCGTCTTTGTCTCCGTCTTTGCATCCCTCTTTGTCTCCGTATTTGTCTCCGTCTGTGTCGCCATCTTTGCCTCCATCTTTGTCTCCGTCTTTGTCTCCGTCGCCGTCTTCCGCTTCGTGTCCGTCTTTGTCTCCGTCTTTGTCACCGTCTTTGTCTCCGTCCACGTCTCCTGCCCCTCTGTCTCTGTCTCTGTCTCAGTCTCTGTCTCTGTCTCTGCCTCTGTCCCTGTCTCTGTCTCTGTTTCTGTCTCTCTCCCTGTATCTGTCTCTGCCTCTGTCTCTGTCCCTGTCTCTGTCTCCGTCTCCACCGCTGTCTCTGTCTCTGTCTCTGACTCTGTCTCTGTCCCTGACTCTGTCTCTGTCTCTGTCTCTGTCTCTGTCTCTGTCTCTGTCTCTGTCTCTGTCTCTGCCTCTTTCTCTGTCTCCGTCTCTCTCTCTTTTCCTGTCTCTGTCTCTGTCTCTGTCTCTGTCTCAGTCTCTGCCTCTGTCTCCGTCTCCGTCTCTGTCTCTGTCTCTGTCATTGGCTCCATCTCGGTCTCTGTCTCAGTCTCTGTCTCTGTCTCTGTCTCTGTCTCTGTCTCTGTCTCTGTCTCTGTCTCTGTCTCTGCCTCTGTCTCTGTTCCTGTCTCTGTCTCTGTCTCTGTCTCTGTCTCTGTCTCTGTCTCTGTCTCTGTCTCTGTCTGTGTCTCTGTCTCCGTCTCTGTCTCTGTCTCTGTCTCTGTCTCTGTCTCTGTCTCTGTCTCTGTCTCTGTCTCTGTCTCTGTCTCTGTCCCTGTCTCTGTCTCTGTCTCCATCTCTGTCTCTGTCTCTGTCTCTGTCTCTGTCTCTGCCTCTGTCTCTGTCTCTGTCTCTGTCTCTGTCTCTGTCTCTGTCTCTGTCTCTGTCTCTGTCTCTGTCTCTGCCTCTGTCTCTGTCCCTTTCGCTGTCTCCGTCTCCGTCTCCGTCTCTGTCTCTGTCATTGGCTCCATCTCTGCCTCCGTCTTTGTCTCTGTCTCTGTCTCTGACTCTATCTCTGTCTCTGAATCTGTCTCTGTCTCTGTGTCTGTCTCTGTCTCTGTCTCTGTCTCTGTCCTGTCTCTGCCTCTGCCTCTGTCCCTGTCCCTGTCTCTGTCTCTGTCTCTGTCTCTGTCCCTGTATCTGTCTCTGCCTCTGTCTCTGTCCCTGTCTCTGTCTCCGTCTCCGCCGCTGTCTCTGTCTCTGTCTCTGTCTCTGTCTCTGTCTCTGTCTCTGTCTCTGTCTCTGTCTCTGTCTCTGTCTCTGTCTCTGTCTCTGTTCCTGTCTCTGTCTCCGTATCCGCCGCTGTCTCTGTCTCTGTCTCAGTCTATGTCTCTGTCTCTGTCTCTGTCTGTGTCTCTGCCTCTGTCTCCGTATCTGCCGCTGTCTGTGTCTCTGTCGCTGTCTCTGTCTCTGTCTCTGTCTATGTCTCTGTCTGTGTCTCTGTGTCCGTCTCCGTCTCCGTCTCTGTCTCTGTCTCTGTCATTGGCTCCATCTCTGTCTCTGTCTCAGTCTCTGTCACTGTCTCTGTCTCTGTCTCTGTCTCTGTCTCTGTCTCTGTTTCTGTCTCTGTCTCTGTCTCTGTCTCTGTCTCTGTCTCTGTCCTGTCCCTGTCTCTGTCTCTGTCCCTGTCTCTGTCTCTGCCTCTGTCTCTGTCTGTGGCTCTGTCTTTGTATCATGCGCCTGTGTCTTTGTCTCTGTCCGTGTCTCTGTCTGTGCCCCTGTCTCTGTCTCTGTTTCCGTCTCTGTCGCTGCCTCTGTCTCTGTCTCCGTCTCTCTCTCTTTTCCTGTCTCTGTCTCTGTCTCTGTCTCTGTCTCTGTCTCTGCCTCTGTCTCTGTCTCTGTCTCTGTCTCTGTCTCTGTCTCTGTCTCTGTCTCTGTCTCTGTCTCTGTCTCTGTCTCTGTCTCTGTATCTGTCTCTGTCTCTGTCTCTGTCTCTGTCTCTGTCTCTGTCTCTGTCTCTGTCTCTGTCTCTGTCCTGTCTCTGTCTCTGTCTCTGCCTCTGTCTCTGTCTGTGGCTCTGTCTTTGTCTCTTGCGCCTCTGTCTTTGTCTCTGTCCGTGTCTCTGTCTGTGCCTCTGTCTCTGTCTCTGTTTCCGTCTCTGTCGCTGCCTCTGTCCCTGACTCCGTCTCTCTCTCTTTTCCTGTCTCTGTCTCTCTCTCTGTCTCTGTCCCTGTCTCTGTCTCTGTCATTGGCTCCATCTCTGTCTCTCTCTCAGTCTCCGTCTCCGTCTCTGTCTCTGTCTCTGTCTCTGTCTCTGTCCCTGTCTCTGTCTCCGTCTCCGTCTCTGTCTGTGTCTCTGTCATTGGCTCCATCTCTGTCTCTGTCTCTGTCTCTGTCTCTGTCTCCGTCTCTGTCGCTGCCTCTGTCTCTGTCTCCGTCTCTCTCTCTTTTCCTGTCTCTGTCTCTGTCTCTGTCTCTGTCTCTGCCTCTGTCTCTGTCTCTGTCTCTGTTTCTGTCTGTGTCTCTGTCTCTGTCTCTGCCTCTGTATCGGTCTCTGTCTCTGTCTCTGTCTCTGTCTCTGTCTCTGTCTCTGTCCTGTCCCTGTCTCTGTCTCTGTCCCTGTCTCTGTCTCTGCCTCTGTCTCTGTCTGTGGCTCTGTCTTTGTATCATGCGCCTGTGTCTTTGTCTCTGTCCGTGTTTGTGTCTCTGTCTCTGTCTCTGTTTCGGCCTCTGTCTCCGTCACTGTCTTCGTCTTTGTCTCCGTCTTTGTCTCTGTCTTTGTCTCCGTATTTGTCTCCGTCTGTGTCTCCATCTTTGTCTCCGTCTTTGTCTCCGTCTTTGCATCCCTCTTTGTCTCCGTATTTGTCTCCGTCTGTGTCGCCATCTTTGCCTCCATCTTTGTCTCCGTCTTTGTCTCCGTCGCCGTCTTCCGCTTCGTGTCCGTCTTTGTCTCCGTCTTTGTCACCGTCTTTGTCTCCGTCTTTGTCTCCGTCAGTGTCTCCTGCCCCTGTGTTTCTGTCGCTCTCTCTGTCTCTGTCTGTGTCTCTGTCTCCGTCTCTGTCTCTGTCTCTGTCTCTGTCTCTGTCTCTGTCTCTGTCTGCGTCTCTGTCTCCGTCTCTTTCTCTGTCTCTGTCTCTGTCTCTGTCTCTGCCTCTGTCTCTGTCTCTGTCTCTGTCTCTGTCTCTGTCTCCATCTCTGTCTCTGTCTCTGTCTCTGTCTCTGTCTCTGTCTCTGTCTCTGTCTCTGCCTCTGTCTCTGTCCCTTTCGCTGTCTCCGTCTCCGTCTCCGTCTCTGTCTCTGTCATTGGCTCCATCTCTGCCTCCGTCTTTGTCTCTGTCTCTGTCTCTGACTCTATCTCTGTCTCTGAATCTGTCTCTGTCTCTGTGTCTGTCTCTGTCTCTGTCTCTGTCTCTGTCCTGTCTCTGCCTCTGCCTCTGTCCCTGTCCCTGTCTCTGTCTCTGTCTCTGTCTCTGTCCCTGTATCTGTCTCTGCCTCTGTCTCTGTCCCTGTCTCTGTCTCCGTCTCCGCCGCTGTCTCTGTCTCTGTCTCTGTGTCCATCTCTGTCTCTGTCTCTGTCTCTGTCTCTGTCTCTGTCTCTGTCTCTGTCTATGTCTCTGTCTCTGTCCCTGTCTCTGTCTCTGTCTCTGTATCCGTCTCTGTCTCTGTCCATGTCTCTGTCTCCGTCTCCGCCGCTGTCTCTGTCTCTGTGTCCATCTCTGTCTCTGTCTCTGTCTCCGTCTCTGACTCTGTCTCTGTCTCTGTTTCTGTCTCTGCCTCTGTCTCTGTCTCTGTCTCTGTCTCTGTCTCTGTCTCTGTCTCTGTCTCTGTCTCTGTCTCTGCCTCTGCCTCTGTCTCTGTCTGTAGCTCTGTCTTTGTCTCTGTCTGTGTCTCTGTCTGTGCCTCTGTCTCTGTCTCTGTTTCCCTCTCTGTCGCTGCCTCTGTCCCTGACTCCGTCTCTCTCTCTTTTCCTGTCTCTGTCTCTGTCTCTGTCTCTGTCCCTGTCTCTGTCTCTGTCATTGGCTCCATCTCTGTCTCTCTCTCAGTCTCTGTCTCCGTCTCTGTCTCTGTTCCTGTCTCTGTCTTTGCCTCTGTCTCTGTCTCTGTCTCTGTCTCTGTCTCTGTCCTGTCTCTGTCTCTGTCACTGCCTCTGTCTCTGTCTGTGGCTCTGTCTTTGTCTCATGCGCCTCTGTCTTTGTCTCGGTCTGTGTCTCTGTCTGTGCCTCTGTCTCTGTCTCTGTTTCCGTCTCTGTCGCTGCCTCTGTCCCTGACTCCGTCTCTCTCTCTTTTCCTGTCTCTGTCTCTGTCTCTGTCTCTGTCCCTGTCTCTGTCTCTGTCATTGGCTCCATCTCTGTCTCTCTCTCAGTCTCCGCCTCCGTCTCTGTCTCTGTCTCTGTCTCTGTCTCTGTTTCTGTTTCTGTCTCTGTCGCTGTCCCTGTCTCTGTCTCTGTCTATGTCTCTGTCTGTGTCTCTGCCTCCGTCTCCGTCTCTGTCTCTGTCTCTGTCTCTGTCTCTGTCTCTGTCTGTGTCTCTGTCTCTGTCTCTGCCTCTGTATCGGTCTCTGTCTTTGGCTCTGTCTCTGTCTCTGTCTCTGTCCCTGTCTCTGTCTCTGTCTCTGTCTCTGTCTCTGTCTCTGTTCCTGTCTCTGTCTCCGTATCCGCCGCTGTCTCTGTCTCTGTCTCAGTCTATGTCTCTGTCTCTGTCTCTGTCTGTGTCTCTGCCTCTGTCTCCGTCTCTGCCGCTGTCTGTGTCTCTGTCGCTGTCTCTGTCTCTGTCTCTGTCTATGTCTCTGTCTGTGTCTCTGTGTCCGTCTCCGTCTCCGTCTCTGTCTCTGTCTCTGTCATTGGCTCCATCTCTGTCTCTGTCTCAGTCTCTGTCACTGTCTCTGTCTCTGTCTCTGTCTCTGTCTCTGTCTCTGTTTCTGTCTCTGTCTCTGTCTCTCTCTCTGTCTCTGTCTCTGTCCTGTCCCTGTCTCTGTCTCTGTCCCTGTCTCTGTCTCTGCCTCTGTCTCTGTCTGTGGCACTGTCTTTGTATCATGCGCCTGTGTCTTTGTCTCTGTCCGTGTCTCTGTCTGTGCCCCTGTCTCTGTCTCTGTTTCCGTCTCTGTCGCTGCCTCTGTCTCTGTCTCCGTCTCTCTCTCTTTTCCTGTCTCTGTCTCTGTCTCTGTCTCTGTCTCTGTCTCTGCCTCTGTCTCTGTCTCTGTCTCTGTTTCTGTCTCTGTCTCTGTATCTGTCTCTGTCTCTGTCTCTGTCTCTGTCTCTGTCTCCGTCTCTGTCTCTGTCTCTGTCTCTGTCTCTGTCTCTGTCTCTGTATCTGTCTCTGTCTCTGTCTCTGTCTCTGTCTCTGTCTCTGTCTCTGTCTCTGTCTCTGTCTCTGTCTCTGTCCTGTCTCTGTCTCTGTCTCTGCCTCTGTCTCTGTCTGTGGCTCTGTCTTTGTCTCTTGCGCCTCTGTCTTTGTCTCTGTCCGTGTCTCTGTCTGTGCCTCTGTCTCTGTCTCTGTTTCCGTCTCTGTCGCTGTCTCTGTCCCTGACTCCGTCTCTCTCTCTTTTCCTGTCTCTGTCTCCGTCTCTGTCTCTGTCTCTGTCTCTGTCTCTGTCTCTGTTTCTGTTTCTGTCTCTCTCTCTGTCTCTGTCTCTGTTTCTGTCACTGTCTTTGTCTCTGTCTCTGCCTCTGTCTCTGTCTCTGTCTCTGTCTGTGTCTCTGTCTCCGTCTCTTTCTCTGTCTCTGTCTCTGTCTCTGTCTCTGTCTCTGTCTCTGTCTCTGCCTCTGTCTCTGTCTGTGTCTCTGTCTCTGTCTCTGTCTCTGCCTCTGTCTCTGTCTCTGTCTCTGTCTCTGTCTCTGTCTCTGTCTCTGTCTCTGTCTCTGTCTCTGTCTCTGTCTCTGCCTCTGTCTCTGTCTGTGGCTCTGTCTTTGTCTCATGCGCCTCTGTCTCTGTCTCTGTTCCTGTCTCTGTCGCTGCCTCTGTCTCTGTCTCTGTCTCTCTCTCTTTTCCTGTCTCTGTCTCTGCCTCTGTCTCTGTCCCTTACTCTGTCTTTGTCTCTGTTTCCGTCTCTGTCGCTGCCTCTGTCTCTGTCTCCGTCTCTCTCTCCTTTCCTGTCTCTGTCTCTGTCTCTGTCTCTGTCCCTGTCTCTGTCTCCGTCTACGTCTCTGTCTTTGTCTCTGTCATTGGCTCCATCTCTGTCTCTGTCTCAGTCTCTGTCTCCGTCTCTGTCTCTGTCTCTGTCTCTGTCCCTGTCTCTGTCTCCGTCTACGTCTCTGTCTTTGTCTCTGTCATTGGCTCCATCTCTGTCTCTGTCTCAGTCTCTGTCTCCGTCTCTGTCTCTGTCTCTGTATCTGTCTCTGTCTCTGTTTCTGTTTCTGTTTCTGTCTCTGTCTCTGTCGCTGTCCCTGTCTCTGTCTCTGTCTATGTCTCTGTCTGTGTCTCTGTCTCCGTCTCCGTCTCTGTCTCTGTCTCTGTCTCTGTCTCTGTCTCCATCTCTGTCTCTGTGTCTGTCTCTGCCTCTGTCTCTGTCTCTGTCTCTGTCTCTGTCTCTGTCTCTGTCTCTGTCTCTGTCTCTGTCTCTGTCCCTGTCTCTGTCTCTGTCTCCATCTCTGTCTCTGTCTCTGTCTCTGTCTCTGTCTCTGTCTCTGTCTCTGTCTCTGTCTCTGTCTCTGTCTCTGTCTCTGTCTCTGTCTCTGTCTCTGTCTCTGTCTCTGTCTCTGTCTCTGTCTCTGTTTCTGTCTCTGTCCTGTCTCTGTCTCTGTCTCTGCCTCTGCCTCTGTCTGTGGCTCTGTCTTTGTCTCATGCGCCTCTGTCTTTGTCTCTGTCTGTGTCTCTGTCTGTGCCTCTGTCTCTGTCTCTGTTTCCGTCTCTGTCGCTGCCTCTGTCTCTGTCTCCGTCTCTCTCTCTTTTCCTGTCTCTGTCTCCGTCTCTGTCTCTGTCTCTGTCTCTGTCTCTGTCTCTGTCTCTGTTTCTGTTTCTGTCTCTGTCTCTGTCTCTGTCTCAGTTTCTGTCTCTGTCTTTGTCTCTGTCTCTGCCTCTGTCTCTGTCTCTGTCTCTGTCTCTGTCTCTGTCTCTGTCTGTGTTTGTGTCTCTGTCTCTGTCTCTGTTTCGGCCTCTGTCTCCGTCACTGTCTTCGTCTTTGCATCCCTCTTTGTCTCCGTATTTGTCTCCGTCTGTGTCGCCATCTTTGCCTCCATCTTTGTCTCCGTCTTTGTCTCCGTCGCCGTCTTCCGCTTCGTGTCCGTCTTTGTCTCCGTCTTTGTCACCGTCTTTGTCTCCGTCTTTGTCTCCGTGCGTGTCTCCTGCCCCTGTGTTTCTGTCGCTCTCTCTGTCTCTGTCTGTGTCTCTGTCTCCGTCTCTGTCTCTGTCTCTGTCTCTGTCTCTGTCTCTGTCTGTGTCTCTGTCTCCGTCTCTTTCTCTGTCTCTGTCTCTGTTTCTGTCTCTGTCTCTGTCTCTGCCTCTGTCTCTGTCTCTGTCTCTGTCTCTGTTTCTGTCTCTGTCTCTGTCTCTGTCTCTGTCTCTGTCTCTGTCTCTGTCTCTGTCTCTGTCTCTGTCTCTGTCTCTGTCTCTGTCTCTGTCTCTGTCTCTGTTCCTGTCTCTGTCTCTGCCTCTGTCTCTGTCTCTGTCTCTGTCTCTGTCTCTGTCCTGTCTCTGTCTCTGTCACTGCCTCTGTCTCTGTCTGTGGCTCTGTCTTTGTCTCATGCGCCTCTGTCTATGTCTCTGCCTGTGTCTCTGCCTCCGCCCCCGTCTCCGTCTCTGTCTCTGTCTCTGTCTCTGTCTCTGTCTCTGTCTGTGTCTCTGTCTCTGTCTCTGCCTCTGTACCGGTCTCTGTCTTTGGCTCTGTCTCTGTCTCTGTCTCTGTCCCTGTCTCTGTCTCTGTCTCTGTCTCTGTCTCTGTTCCTGTCTCTGTCTCTGCCTCTGTCTCTGTCTCTGTCTCTATCTCTCTCTCTTTTCCTGTCTCTGTCTCTGCCTCTGTCTCTGTCCCTTACTCTGTCTTTGTCTCTGTTCCCTTCTCTGTCTCCGCCTCTGCCTCTGTCTCCGTCTTTGTCTCCATCTTTTTTTCCGTCTTTGTCTCCGTCTTTGTCACCGTCTTTGTCTCCGTCGTCGTCTTCCTCTTCGTCTCCGTCTTTGTCTCCGTCTTTGCCTCCGCCTTTGTCTCCGTCTTTGTCTTCGTCGTCGTCTTCCTCTTCGTCTCCGTCTTTGTCTCCGTCTTTGTCACCGTCTTTGTCTCCGTCTTTGTCTCCGTCCACGTCTCCTGCCCCTCTGTCTCTGCCTCTGACTCTGTCTGTGTCTCTGTCTCCGTCTCTGTCTCTGTCTCTGTCCCTGTCTCTGTCTCTGTCTCTGTCTCTGTCTCTGTCTCTGTCTCTGTCTCTGTCTCTGTCTCTGTCTCTGTCTCTGTCTCTGTCTCTGTCTCTGTCTCTGTCTCTGTCTCGGTCCCTGTGTCTGTCTCGGTATCCGCCGCTGTCTCTGTCTCTGTCTCTGTCTCTGTCTCTGTCTCTGTCTCTGTCTCTGTCTCTGTCTCTGTCTCTGTCTCTGTTCCTGTCTCTGTCCTGTCTCTGTCTCTGTCTCTGCCTCTGCCTCTGTCTGTGGCTCTGTCTTTGTCTCATGCGCCTCTGTCTTTGTCTCTGTCTGTTTCTCTGTCTGTGCCTCTGTCTCTGTCTCTGTTTCCGTCTCTGTCGCTGCCTCTGTCTCTGTCTCCGTCTCTCTCTCTTTTCCTGTCTCTGTCTCCGTCTCTGTCTCTGTCTCTGTCTCTGTCTCTGTCTCTGTTTCTGTCTCTGTCTCTGTCTCTGTCTCTGTTTCTGTCTCTGTCTTTGTCTCTGTCTCTGCCTCTGCCTCTGTCTCTGTCTCTGTCTCTGTCTCTGTCTCTGTCTCTGTCTCTGTCTCTGTCTGTGTTTGTGTCTCTGTCTCTGTCTCTGTTTCGGCCTCTGTCTCCGTCACTGTCTTCGTCTTTGTCTCCGTCTTTGTCTCTGTCTTTGTCTCCGTATTTGTCTCCGTCTGTGTCTCCATCTTTGTCTCCGTCTTTGTCTCCGTCTTTGCATCCCTCTTTGTCTCCGTATTTGTCTCCGTCTGTGTCGCCATCTTTGCCTCCATCTTTGTCTCCGTCTTTGTCTCCGTCGCCGTCTTCCGCTTCGTGTCCGTCTTTGTCTCCGTCTTTGTCACCGTCTTTGTCTCCGTCCACGTCTCCTGCCCCTCTGTCTCTGTCTCTGTCTCAGTCTCTGTCTCTGTCTCTGCCTCTGTCCCTGTCTCTGTCTCTGTTTCTGTCTCTCTCCCTGTATCTGTCTCTGCCTCTGTCTCTGTCCCTGTCTCTGTCTCCGTCTCCACCGCTGTCTCTGTCTCTGTCTCTGACTCTGTCTCTGTCCCTGACTCTGTCTCTGTCTCTGTCTCTGTCTCTGTCTCTGTCTCTGTCTCTGTCTCTGTCTCTGTCTCTGCCTCTTTCTCTGTCTCCGTCTCTCTCTCTTTTCCTGTCTCTGTCTCTGTCTCTGTCTCTGTCTCAGTCTCTGCCTCTGTCTCCGTCTCCGTCTCTGTCTCTGTCTCTGTCATTGGCTCCATCTCGGTCTCTGTCTCAGTCTCTGTCTCTGTCTCTGTCTCTGTCTCTGTCTCTGTCTCTGTCTCTGTCTCTGTCTCTGCCTCTGTCTCTGTTCCTGTCTCTGTCTCTGTCTCTGTCTCTGTCTCTGTCTCTGTCTCTGTCTCTGTCTCTGTCTCTGTCCTGTCTCTGTCTCTGTCACTGCCTCTGTCTCTGTCAGTCGCTCTGTCTTTGTTTCCGTATTTGTCTCCGTCTGTGTCTCCATCTTTGTCTCCGTCTTTGTCTCCGTCTTTGCCACCCTCTTTGTCTCCGTATTTGTCTCCGTCTGTGTCGCCATCTTTGCCTCCGCCTTTGTCTCCGTCTTTGTCTCCGTCGCCGTCTTCCTCTTCGTGTCCGTCTTTGTCTCCGTCTTTGTCACCGTCTTTGTCTCCGTCTTTGTCTCTGTCTCTGTCTCTGTCCCTGTCTCTGTCTCCGTATCCGCCGCTGTCTCTTTCTCTGTCTCCGTCTCCGTCTCTGTCTCTGTCTCTGTTTGTGTCTCCATCTCTGTCTCTGTCTCTGTCTCTGTCTCTGTCTCTGTCTCTGCCTCTGTCTCTGTCCCTGTCTCTGTCTCCGTCTCCGTCTCTGTCTCTGTCTCTGTCATTGGCTCCATCTCTGTCTCTGTCTCTGTTTCTGTCTCTGTCTCTGTCTCTGCCTCTGTCTCTGTCTCTGTCTCTGTCAAAGTCTCTGTCTCTGTCTCTGTCTCTGTCTCTGTCTCTGTTGCTGCCTCTGTCTCTGTCTCCGTCTCTCTCTCTTTTCCTGTCTCTGTCTCTGTCTCTGTCTGTGTCTCTGTCTCTGTCTCTGTCTCTGTCTGTGTCTCTGCCTCTGTCTCCGTCTCTGCCGCTGTCTGTGTCTCTGTCGCTGTCTCTGTTTCTGTCTCTGTCTCTGTCTCTCTCTCTGTCTCTGTCTCTGTTCTGTCCCTGTCTCTGTCTCTGTCCCTGTCTCTGTCTCTGCCTCTGTCTCTGTCTGTGGCTCTGTCTTTGTATCATGCGCCTGTGTCTTTGTCTCTGTCCGTGTCTCTGTCTGTGCCCCTGTCTCTGTCTCTGTTTCCGTCTCTGTCGCTGCCTCTGTCTCTGTCTCCGTCTCTCTCTCTTTTCCTGTCTCTGTCTCTGTCTGTGTCTCTGTCTCTGTCTCTGCCTCTGTCTCTGTCTCTGTCTCTGTTTCTGTCTCTGTCTCTGTATCTGTCTCTGTCTCTGTCTCTGTCTCTGTCTCTGTCTCTGTCTCTGTCTCCGTCTCTGTCTCTGTCTCTGTCTCTGTCTCTGTCTCTGTCTCTGTATCTGTCTCTGTCTCTGTCTCTGTCTCTGTCTCTGTCTCTGTCTCTGTCTCTGTCTCTGTCTCTGTCTCTGTCCTGTCTCTGTCTCTGTCTCTGCCTCTGTCTCTGTCTGTGGCTCTGTCTTTGTCTCTTGCGCCTCTGTCTTTGTCTCTGTCCGTGTCTCTGTCTGTGCCTCTGTCTCTGTCTCTGTTTCCGTCTCTGTCGCTGTCTCTGTCCCTGACTCCGTCTCTCTCTCTTTTCCTGTCTCTGTCTCCGTCTCTGTCTCTGTCTCTGTCTCTGTCTCTGTCTCTGTTTCTGTTTCTGTCTCTCTCTCTGTCTCTGTCTCTGTTTCTGTCACTGTCTTTGTCTCTGTCTCTGCCTCTGTCTCTGTCTCTGTCTCTGTCTGTGTCTCTGTCTCCGTCTCTTTCTCTGTCTCTGTCTCTGTCTCTGTCTCTGTCTCTGTCTCTGTCTCTGCCTCTGTCTCTGTCTGTGTCTCTGTCTCTGTCTCTGTCTCTGCCTCTGTCTCTGTCTCTGTCTCTGTCTCTGTCTCTGTCTCTGTCTCTGTCTCTGTCTCTGTCTCTGTCTCTGTCTCTGCCTCTGTCTCTGTCTGTGGCTCTGTCTTTGTCTCATGCGCCTCTGTCTCTGTCTCTGTTCCTGTCTCTGTCGCTGCCTCTGTCTCTGTCTCTGTCTCTCTCTCTTTTCCTGTCTCTGTCTCTGCCTCTGTCTCTGTCCCTTACTCTGTCTTTGTCTCTGTTTCCGTCTCTGTCGCTGCCTCTGTCTCTGTCTCCGTCTCTCTCTCCTTTCCTGTCTCTGTCTCTGTCTCTGTCTCTGTCCCTGTCTCTGTCTCCGTCTACGTCTCTGTCTTTGTCTCTGTCATTGGCTCCATCTCTGTCTCTGTCTCAGTCTCTGTCTCCGTCTCTGTCTCTGTCTCTGTCTCTGTCCCTGTCTCTGTCTCCGTCTACGTCTCTGTCTTTGTCTCTGTCATTGGCTCCATCTCTGTCTCTGTCTCAGTCTCTGTCTCCGTCTCTGTCTCTGTCTCTGTATCTGTCTCTGTCTCTGTTTCTGTTTCTGTCTCTGTCTCTGTCGCTGTCCCTGTCTCTGTCTCTGTCTATGTCTCTGTCTGTGTCTCTGTCTCCGTCTCCGTCTCTGTCTCTGTCTCTGTCTCTGTCTCTGTCTCCATCTCTGTCTCTGTGTCTGTCTCTGTCTGTGGCTCTGTCTTTGTCTCTTGCGCCTCTGTCTTTGTCTCTGTCCGTGTCTCTGTGTGTGCCTCTGTCTCTGTCTCTGTTTCCGTCTCTGTCGCTGCCTCTGTCTCTGTCTCCGTCTCTCTCTCTTTTCCTGTCTCTGTCTCTGCCTCTGCCTCTGTCCCTGTCTCTGTCTCCGTCTCCGTCTCTGTCTCCGTCTCTGTCATTGGCTCCATCTCTGGCTATGTCTCAGTCTCTGTCTCTGTCTCCGTCTCTGTCTCTGTCTGTGTTTGTGTCTCTGCCTCTGTCTCTGTATCGGACTCTGTCTACGTCACTGTCTTCGTCTTTGTCTCCGTCTTTGTCTCTGTCTTTGTCTCCGTATTTGTCTCCGTCTGTGTCTCCATCTTTGTCTCCGTCTTTGTCTCCGTCTTTGCCTCCCTCTTTGTCTCCGTATTTGTCTCCGTCTGTGTCGCCATCTTTGCCTCCATCTTTGTCTCCGTCTTTGTCTCCGTCGCCGTCTTCCGCTTCGTGTCCGTCTTTGTCTCCGTCTTTGTCACCGTCTTTGTCTCCGTCTTTGTCACCGTCTTTGTCTCCGTCTTTGTCTCCGTCCACGTCTCCTGCCCCTCTGTCTCTGCCTCTGACTCTGTCTGTGTCTCTGTCTCCGTCTCTGTCTCTGTCTCTGTCCCTGTCTCTGTCTCTGTCTCTGTCTCTGTCTCTGTCTCTGTCTCTGTCTCTGTCTCTGTCTCTGTCTCTGTCTCTGTCTCTGTCTCTGTCTCTGTCTCTGTCTCTGTCTCGGTCCCTGTGTCTGTCTCGGTATCCGCCGCTGTCTCTGTCTCTGTCTCTGTCTCTGTCTCTGTCTCTGTCTCTGTCTCTGTCTCTGTCTCTGTCTCTGTCTCTGTTCCTGTCTCTGTCCTGTCTCTGTCTCTGTCTCTGCCTCTGCCTCTGTCTGTGGCTCTGTCTTTGTCTCATGCGCCTCTGTCTTTGTCTCTGTCTGTGTCTCTGTCTGTGCCTCTGTCTCTGTCTCTGTTTCCGTCTCTGTCGCTGCCTCTGTCTCTGTCTCCGTCTCTCTCTCTTTTCCTGTCTCTGTCTCCGTCTCTGTCTCTGTCTCTGTCTCTGTCTCTGTCTCTGTTTCTGTCTCTGTCTCTGTCTCTGTCTCTGTTTCTGTCTCTGTCTTTGTCTCTGTCTCTGCCTCTGCCTCTGTCTCTGTCTCTGTCTCTGTCTCTGTCTCTGTCTCTGTCTCTGTCTGTGTCTGTGTCTCTGTCTCTGTCTCTGTATCGGACTCTGTCTCCGTCTTTGTCTCTGTCTTTGTCACCGTCTTTTTCTCCGTCTTTGTCTCCGTCCGTGTCTCCTGCCCCTCTGTTTCTGTCGCTCTCTCTGTCTCTCTCTGTGTCTCTCTCTCCGTCTCTGTCTCTGTCTCTGTCCCTGTCTCTGTCTCTGTCCCTGTCCCTGTCTCTGTCTCTGTCTCTGTCTCTGTCCCTGTATCTGTCTCTGCCTCTGTCTCTGTCCCTGTCTCTGTCTCCGTCTCCGCCGCTGTCTCTGTCCCTGTCTCTGTGTCCATCTCTGTCTCTGTCTCTGTCTCTGTCTCTGTCTCTGTCTCTGTCTCTGTCCCTGTCTCTGTCTCTGTCTCTGTATCCGTCTCTGTCTCTGTCCATGTCTCTGTCTCCGTCTCCGCCGCTGTCTCTGTCTCTCTGTCCATCTCTGTCTCTGTCTCTGTCTCCGTCTCTGTCTCTGTCTCTGTCTCTGTTTCTGTCTCTGCCTCTGTCTCTGTCTCTGTCTCTGTCTCTCTCTCAGTCTCTGTCTCCGTCTCTGTCTCTGTCTCTGTCTCTGTCCCTGTCTCTGTCTCCGTATCCGCCGCTGTCTCTTTCTCTGTGTCCATCTCTGTCTCTGTCTCAGTCTCTGTCTCTGTCTGTGTCTCTGTCTGTTTCTCTGTCTCTGTCTCTGTCTCTGTCTCTGTCTCTGTCTCTGTCTCTGTCTATGTCTCTGTCTCTGTCTCTGTCTCTGTCTCTGTCTCTGTCTCTGTCCTGTCTCTGTCTCTGTCTCTGCCTCTGTCTCTGTCTGTGGCTCTGTCTTTGTCTCTTGCGCCTCTGTCTTTGTCTCTGTCCGTGTCTCTGTGTGTGCCTCTGTCTCTGTCTCTGTTTCCGTCTCTGTCGCTGCCTCTGTCTCTGTCTCCGTCTCTCTCTCTTTTCCTGTCTCTGTCTCTGTCTCTGTCTCTGTCCCTGTCTCTGTCTCCGTCTACGTCTCTGTCTTTGTCTCTGTCATTGGCTCCATCTCTGTCTCTGTCTCAGTCTCTGTCTCCGTCTCTGTCTCTGTCTCTGTATCTGTCTCTGTCTCTGTTTCTGTTTCTGTCTCTGTCTCTGTCGCTGTCCCTGTCTCTGTCTCTGTCTATGTCTCTGTCTGTGTCTCTGTCTCCGTCTCCGTCTCTGTCTCTGTCTCTGTCTCTGTCACCATCTCTGTCTCTGTGTCTGTCTCTGTCTCTGTCTCTGTCTCTGTCTGCGTCTCTGTCTCCGTCTCCGTCTCTGTCTCTGTCTCTGTCTCTGTCTCCATCTCTGTCTCTGTGTCTGTCTCTGTCTCTGTCTCTGTCTCTGTCTCTGTCTCTGTCTCTGTCTCTGTCTCTGTCTCTGTCTCTGTCTCTGTCTCTGTCTCTGTCTCTGTCTCTGTCTCTGTCTCTGTCTCTGTCTCTGTCTCTGTCTCTGTCTGTGTTTGTGTCTCTGTCTCTGTCTCTGTTTCGGCCTCTGTCTCCGTCACTGTCTTCGTCTTTGTCTCCGTCTTTGTCTCTGTCTTTGTCTCCGTATTTGTCTCCGTCTGTGTCTCCATCTTTGTCTCCGTCTTTGTCTCCGTCCTTGCATCCCTCTTTGTCTCCGTCTTTGTCTCCGTCCTTGCATCCCTCTTTGTCTCCATATTTGTCTCCGTCTGTGTCGCCATCTTTGCCTCCATCTTTGTCTCCGTCTTTGTCTCCGTCGCCGTCTTCCGCTTCGTGTCCGTCTTTGTCTCCGTCTTTGTCACCGTCTTTGTCTCCGTCTTTGTCTCCGTCCGTGTCTCCTGCCCCTGTGTTTCTGTCGCTCTCTCTGTCTCTGTCTGTGTCTCTGTCTCCGTCTCTGTCTCTGTCTCTGTCTCTGTCTCTGTCTCTGTCTGTGTCTCTGCCTCCGTCTCTTTCTCTGTCTCTGTCTCTGTCTCTGTCTCTGCCTCTGTCTCTGTCTCTGTCTCTGTCTCTGTCTGTGTCTCTGTCTCCGTCTCTGTCTCTGTCTCTGTCTCTGTCTCTGTCTCTGTCTCTGTCTCTGTCTCTGTCTCTGTCTCTGTCTCTGTCCCTGTCTCTGTCTCTGTCTCCATCTCTGTCTCTGTCTCTGTCTCTGTCTCTGTCTCTGTCTCTGCCTCTGTCTCTGTCTCTGTCTCTGTCTCTGTCTCTGTCTCTGAATCTGTCTCTGTCTCTGTGTCTGTCTCTGTCTCTGTCTCTGTCTCTGTCCTGTCTCTGCCTCTGCCTCTGTCCCTGTCCCTGTCTCTGTCTCTGTCTCTGTCTCTGTCCTGTCTCTGTCTCTGTCACTGCCTCTGTCTCTGTCTGTGGCTCTGTCTTTGTCTCATGCGCCTCTGTCTTTGTCTCTGTCTGTGTCTCTGTCTGTGCCTCTGTCTCTGTCTCTGTTTCCGTCTCTGTCGCTGCCTCTGTCCCTGACTCCGTCTCTCTCTCTTTTCCTGTCTCTGTCTCTGTCTCTGTCTCTGTCCCTGTCTCTGTCTCTGTCATTGGCTCCATCTCTGTCTCTCTCTCAGTCTCCGCCTCCGTCTCTGTCTCTGTCTCTGTCTCTGTCTCTGTTTCTGCTTCTGTCTCTGTCGCTGTCCCTGTCTCTGTCTCTGTCTATGTCTCTGTCTGTGTCTCTGCCTCCGTCTCCGTCTCT